>JAKSZT010053801.1:12064915-12332790 GCA_026826555.1 Tolypeutes matacus | reverse complement strand
CCCCCCCCCTTTTTTTTTGGATGTTAGCATTGTTATAACTGTTATACAGATAGCAAAATATAGCAACTAAACATTGTCAATGATTTACAGTATAGTTTACAATTTAGACGATATAGTTTAATAAGTTTTGATGATATTTACCATGTCCTGTGTCCATTACTGTAAGGTAATGAAAAACCTTTCCAATGACCACTAAATACCCCATTGGATCTTAACTGTTCCTTCCTCCCCACCCCCCTGGGCCATATGACACTCCCCTGTCTTGACTCATGGAATGTCAAGATTCATAGTTGCATGCCCTGGGTATTTGAACCTGCCCTTCCTAATCTACCCACCTGTCAATGCTGTACCATCAAACCCAGTAATATCACTACCCATCTGTCCTATCCTTCAATATGCAACTATACTCTATCCCTTTACCATAGATTATGTCCATATGGGTGATGGCTCAAAGCCTGCTCTTCTCTTTCTCTCCCTTGTTAACCTATCTTTCAGACAATGGTTCTCAGAGACTGCTCACTTTCCTCAGTTCAGATCAGTGAGGTCATATACTGTTCATCCTTCAGTGCCTGGCTTGCTTCACTCAACATAAGGTCTTCAAGATTCATCCACGTTATTCCATGTGTTAGCACTTTATTCCTTCTTACAGCTGAGTAATATTCCATTGTATGTATGTACCACATTTTGCTTATCCATTCGTCTGTTGATGGGCACCAGGGCTGATTCCAACTTTTGGCAATGGTGAACAATGCCGCTATGAACGTTGGTGTGCATATATCTGTTTGTTTCTTTGCTTTCAGTTCTTCTGGGCATATAGCCAGCAGTGGAATTGCTGGATCATACGGAAGATCTATTGTTAGTTTTCTGAGGAACCGCCAAACTGTCCTCCACAGTGGCTGGACCATACCACAGTCCCACCAGCAGTGCATGAGGGTTCCTATTCCTCCACATCCTCTCCAACATTTAGTGTCTCCTGTTTTTTTAATAGCTGCCATTCTGATGGGTGTAAGATGGTATCTCATTGTAGTTTTGATTTGCATTTCCCAATAGCAAGGGATGTTGAGCATTTTTTCATGTGCTTTTTAGCCATTTGTATTTCTTAGCATTTTTTTCTCTTCAATTTTTTTCATTAATAAGGAGATCTTGACTATGTCATTTAACTAATCTGTGTTCATCTGTGTAGCTTTCTGAACACTAGAGGAACAATTGAGTTAGTTGTCGGAATTAGATGAGATAAAAGTGCCTAGACAGAACTTTTTAGGAGTAATGCTTCCATAATTTTTTGAGCTTCCTTTATTGTTATTTTATTTTTTGAATTCAAAATAAAGTTTGAATTAAAAAAAAAAAAAAAAAAAACCACCATCAGAATACATTGGGATATTTTTCTTTAAAGATAAGTCTAGGTATCTCTTGCTTGCTCAGATATCACTATTTTCCCATATACCCCTACAAAGTACCAAATGTTTTGGGACTGATGGTCCCTGATGCAAAAAGGGAGTGGGGCTTACAGTTAATTAGTCTGACAAAAATACCTCATATTATTTCCTTTTCAGAATAATTTCCATTTAAATAAAAATTCAAACTTTCATCTTCAAAGTGTTAGACTTTATCTAAATGATCTCAAATCTTTAGGAAGAAAAAGGTGAAAAGAAACGAGCTAATAATTCTCCAAATAAACAGCATGGCAATGGCCGCATTCTTTAAAGGCACTTCTCTCTTTTTTTCCTGGAGGTTGGTTTCTTTCTTAGGCAAGATCTCTCTACATACCGGAAAGATGGCCACTCACAGCTGTGGGCTCATATTGTCCTCAGAGGTCCTGATCTTAGAGGAATTGTTTGCTCAACAAACTTTTGGGAGTAAAATCACACCTCTCCTAATTTATAAGATCCTGCCCTCCCTCTCCAGGAATGGATGATGGGAATAAGGGATGGAGGGAGGGAGGGATAACTCATCAAGTCTGACCAATCAACTGTTCCATTCCCCTGGCTATGGTTGGTACAGGGATGGCCCATTTCACATGCCAGATGATGATTCAAAATTATATGGCCTCTCAGGGTGGGCATCACCACTCCAAAATCCTCAAGATTGAGGAATGAATAAACATAAGAGGGTAATGTAACTATGGACTAAAATAGACTTATTATTATGCTAGCAATGGAAGAACTTGTAACACTGATATAAAGACAGTGGTCACTAGAGGTTCTGAGGGGAGGGAGAGGGAAGAATTGGTGTAACATGGGGCATTTTTGGGACATTAGAATTGGCCCGCATGACATTGCAGTGATGGATACAGGTCATTATACATTTTGTCAAAACCTATAAAATTGTGTGGGGCAAAGTGTAAAGTATAATGTAAATGATAATGCTTTGTTAGTACAATGCTTCAATGTGCTCATCAGTTGTAACAAATGTACCACACTAATGAAAGATGTTAATGTGGGAAAGTGTGTGTGGGGGTAGAGTATATGGGAATCCTCTATATTTTTTATGTAATATTTATGTAATCTAAAGCTTCTTTTAAAAAAAAAATTTTTTTTTTTAATTATATGGCCTTTCAATAACTTTGAAAAAGGGCTAGTGGTAACAAAAATGCCAATTTACCTCTGACTTGAGATAAACAATATAAGTCAATCCATTAGAAGCTGAGATAAACCTTGAGATCTCTGCTTTGATAATTTTGAAAGTTATTAGAATATGTTCTCATTCGATTGAGGCTTTTTCTTATTCCTCTGAGCTCAAGCCGCAACTAACGACTCTAATGAAAATGAATAGTTCCTGAAGTGGTTTAAAAAAGAGACTCTGGATCATGAGACTTTATGAGAATCACCTGGAGGAGGGCTTATTAAACCACAGATTGCTGGGCCCTTCTACCAGGATTCTGGTTAAGTCTAATCTGGGGCCTGAGACTGAATTTCTAGCAAGTTTCCAGGGTCCTTGCTGCAGGTCCGGGAACCACACTTTGGGAACAACTATCCTTGAGTATTCGCAGGGATTCTTATATGGACCTCGTTTAAACTCTTACAGAAAAGGAGTCTTATAAATACAAGGTATTATATTCATCATTACAAAGAAAGAATCATACATATTAATTCTAGGCAAAGAATAAAAGTTAATTAGGTGCCATCTTGGTATTGGGATTTTGAGAGAGGCTTTCACTTTTAACCTACCAAGGCACATTCCTGTAAATCCTTTAATGTGTATAGGACCCACCTGGAGATCTTACTACACTGTAGATTCTGATTCAGGAAGCCAGGGGTGAGGCTTGCATTCTGAATTTCTGACAGGCCGCAGTTTCAGGGTCCATGCTTTGGGGAGTAAGGCTAGTCCACATAAATAAAGCTAGCCCTCACAAATCCTTGGGAAACAAAGGTTTTCAGCATCTTCAGTCCTAGCCTTTAGACACTAAAGACTTTGGTGAAAAGACTTTCTCAGGACAGATTATAAGGCTGGACGGAAGTGGCCCTTCATCTTCTTGCACCGAAGTCTCTTTAAGGGCTGGTCTCAAGATACACATTCCAGCTTTTCTTCTTGGGAATTTAGATCAGACTCCCTAACTTCCAATTCAGGTGGAAACTTGCTGTGGAAATTTTATAATTTAGGTAGACATTCTAACCTTCCAAACATTTTGTGATTAAAGGACTTTGATACTGTGAATAGTAAATTGGAGTTCTTTGGTAATTGTTTGCCCTTTGCATATGCCCAAACTGCCTTTTTAAGAAATCCAGCTTGGTTCAAAGCCCTCTTTGCTCTCTATTGACCTTGCCCACTAAAGCTCTGGCAGCCCCTTCCTCAATTCCCCCATCCCTACTTCTGGTCTTATAATTTTACTCTTGTGTTCCAAGAACCTCCATTTTGATTACAGTCCCTAAAAGATAAAGTAGATGGAGTTCTCTAAGCAGTAATGTTTATACAATTTAAGAGTCAGACTTGTTTCTTTCAATCAAAATTTGGCTTCCTCCCTTGCTCAAGGACCCACAGTGGCTTTAGTGCCTACCACATCAAATCTCTGCTATTCTGCCTGCATTGAAAAGCAACAATGTCTCATGACCTGACATCTAACATGCCATAGATTGATATGAGTCTTTTAAAATAGAAACCAAGACCTGTGTTATCAACCACAGCCTGCCTCAGTGCTCTTGCCGGCCTAAAAGCTACATAATTTAAGAGAAGGGCTCGATGGGAAGTTCTGTCACAGTATCATAGGGTATATTGTGGCCACACCCTTTCTCCCCCAAAATCCTTGATTCTCTCATATTAATATAAAACAGGCCAAATTCATTAATAAGTTTCCTTGAGTGAAAAGGCTCCACTTTGTATCAAAAAGGATGAGTCTCTTAAAATAATGAGTGGGAGGTACGTAAAGGCAAATGAAAGCCTAGTACATCATATTTAATGATTGTTAACATCTATGGATATTCATTTCAATATTGAATTAAATTTAATGGTGAGTCACTTCAGGAAGTCCAAAGAGTTCTCATTACACATGAGTGAGTGTATTTCCTCAAGGAGGTACAGTACTTGGCATCTTCTATACGAGGTGAATCACCCTTTCGTCTAGTTTCTATACAAGTACATATTGTTTTATTGAATAAGAGGGTAAAAAGTTGCATAAAACATTGCATACTATAAATGGCCAGGGAATAATTTAGACTTGTCTTGGTGCAACTTAATTTACACATTGGACGTCTAGGAAAAAAATAACTGTTACATAAACACTGCTTAGTCTGGGCACATGAAGCATGAATGGCTTTGATTATTATTTTTTAGGTGAATTCCCCTAGACATTTTTGGAGGATTATAAATTTTTAAGGTAGAATAAAGCTACTTGCAGGCAGGGAAAAATTAAATAGGATGGAAATAAGGTAAGAGGGGCTTATGGTAGACAAAAAAGGAAAGGAAGACAACATAGATTTTTCTCAAATTTCTGAAACATTAGCATTTATTCCCAACTCTACTAAATATGACATACTTCCTTCTTTGAGATACTGACACTTTTTTCAAGCTTCTGATTTGTAGCCATATTTAAGGTTTGATATGTTGTCTGCAGAAAGCAAATATATTGAACTTGCTTTTTAAGCTTAGATCACACCCAAGGGAAGTTGCTTTAAAATAGCAGAATCATGCTGGTTTTGCAAATTATGCTTGTCCATGAGATGTCAGCATCTCTGGAATTTTATATACATGAGAATGTTTGGATGAATACTGTATACAGAGATCCTGATTTGGGAATATTTATTAGTGAAGGGAAAAATAGACATAACTGGAATATTATCTGGATATTTCTAAAGAGGACATGTACGTGTCCTCAAATATCCAGCAAGAGTGTCTTCTGAGGGAGCACCTGAATTATATGAATCATTTACCAAAGAATAATGGATGTGGATGTACATAGACCCTGTTTGGGTTCGTTTCTATACAGAATTAAGGAAACGGGAAAGACAGTGGTGAAAATATGTTCTGGAGCTTTTATCTTGCTTTTCCTACCCCCAGAGGCTGAGCTCTGGCTATGAATTTTGAACTTTTCTTTATTTTCCGTACATATTAACTGTATTTTCATTATTTTGGTAATGGCTCAAACGGTTGGGCGTCCATCTCCCATATGGAGGGACCTGGGTTCGATCCCTGGGACCTCGTGGTTAAAAAAAAAAAAAAAAAAAAAGATGGCTCTCATTAAACAATATGCTCTTAACCAATGGGTCAAAGAAGAAATCACAAGAGAAATTAGGAAATACCTTGGCGTAAATGAAAATGAAAACCCAACATACCAAAACTTATGGGACATAGCAAAGGCAGTGTTGACAGGGAAATTTATAGCTCTAAAAATTTACATTAGAAGTGAAGGAATATCTCAAATCAGAGCCCTAATGTCACAACTGGAGGATCTAGAAAAAGAAGAGCAAACTAAACCCCCAAAAAAGGAGAAGGAAGGAAATGACAAAGATTAGAGCAGAAATAAATGAAATAGAGGATAAAAAACAATAGAGAGAACCAACAAAAGCAAAAGTTGGTTCTCTGAAAAGATCAATAAAATTGTCAAACTTTAGCTAGATTGACAAAGAAAAAAAGAGAGAGGACACAAATAACTAAAATCAGAAATGAAAAGGACATTACTATCAACCCTATAGAAATAAAAAGGACTATAAGAGGATGTTATGAACAACTGTGTGCCAACAAACTGGATAACCAAGATGAAATAGAAAAATTCTTAGAAACACACAAACTACCAACACTGACTCAAGAAAAAAATAGAAGATCTCAACATTACGTTGACATTTAAATGTTACCAATAACATTTAAAGGGATTGAATCAGTAACCAAAGACCTCCCAACTAAGAAAATTCCAGGACCAATTGGCTTCAGTGGTGAATTCTACCAAAAATTCCAAGAAAAATTAACACCAAACTTGCTCAAACTCTTCCAAAAAACTGAAGAGGAGGGAACTCTCCCTAACTCATTCTATGAGACCAATATCACCCTCATACCAAAGCCATAAAAAGATACCACAAGAAAAGAAAATTACAGACCAATGTCCCTTATGCATGTAGAGGAGAAAATACTCAACAAAATACTAGTAAACCAAATCCAACAATACATTAAAAGATTTACACACCATAGTCAAGTGGGATTTATCCCAGGTCTGCAAGGGTGCTTCAACATAAAAAAATTAATCAAGGTAATCCTACCACATAAACAGATCAAAAGAAAAAAGTCTCATGATCATCTCAATAGATGCAGAAAAAACATTTGACAAAAGCTAGCACCCCTACTGATAAAACACTTTAAAAATATGTGAAATAACCCAGAGTTCAAAATTGCATGTGTACCACAATTGCAAAAGCATAATATGTTAGCATGTGGACATGTTACAGTAATGGGGAGGTTTTCTTTTTCTTAAAAAAATATTTTTCTTCAATGTTGTTTGCCATATTATGTTTAAAATGAAATCATTTGGTAAAAGTAAATACATTTTTTAAATTACCCAGGGGAAGAATCTTAAAAGAGTAACAATAAGAATAATAAAATAAAATGATAAAAGTTCTAATTCAACTCCAAGTTCCTTTGACCATTGTGAAAAACAAAAAGTTTAGTTTATAGGTTCAAACCTGTTTAAGCTGTTATTCTATTCTCAATGTGAAAACTTATACTAAATTCCAGTTTCAAGTTAGAAAACAAACAAACACGAAATAAAACAAAACTTCAAAATTTGTTTGGGATGATGAAGAAGACTGGTAATGGATGATGGTGATGGTTGCACAACATTGTGAATGTAAACAATGCCACTGAAATGTACATTTAAAAATGATTAAATGGCAAATTACATTGTATATGTATTTATTACTACAATAAAATTTTTAAAAAGCAGGTTGGAAAAAAAACAAAAAACAAAACAAAACAAAAAACACTTTAAAAAGTAGGAATAGAAGGAATCTTCTTCAACAACATAAAGGACATATATGAAAAACCCACAGTTAACATCATACTCAATGTGAAAGACTGACAACTTTCCGTTTACCATCAGGAACAATACAAGGATGCCTACTGTCACCATTGTAATTCAACATTGTACTAGAAGTTCTAGCTGCTGCAATTAGGCAAAAGAAAGATAAAGGACATCCAAATTGTATAGGAAGAAGTGAAATCCTCCCTATTTGCAGATGACATGAGTCTATATGCAGAAAATCCTGAAAAAATCCACAATAAAGCTATTAGAACTAATAAACAAATTAAGCAAAGTGGCTGGGTACAAGATCAGCACTCAAAAATCTGTAACATTTCTATACACTGGTAATAAACAATCTGGAGAAGAAAGCAAGAAAAAAAATTCCATTTATAGTAACAACTAAAAGAATCAAATATCTAGGAATAAATACAATGAAGGATATAAAGGACTTGTACACAGAAAACTAAAACATTGCTAAAAGAAATCCAAGAAGACCTAAATAAATGGAAGGACATTCCATATTGTGGATCAGAAGACTATTTTTAAGATGTCCATTCTACTCAAAGTGATTTACAGATTGAATGCAATCTTAATAAAAATTCCAACAGCCTTTCTGCAGAAATGGAAAGCAAATCATCAAATTTTTATTGAAGTGTAAGGGTCCCCAAATAGCCAAAGCCATCTTAAAAAGAAAGAATGAAGTTAGAGGACTCACATGTCCCGATGTTAAAACTTATTATGAAGCCAGAGCAATCAAGCCATTCTGGTGCTGGCACAAGAACAGACATATAAACCAATGGAATCAAATTGAAAGCTCAGAAATCGGCCCTCACATTTATAGCCAAATGATTTTTGACAAGGGGCAAAGACCACTCACTTCGGAAAGAATAGTCTCTTCAACAAATGGTGCTGGGAAAACCGGATCTCCATTTGAAAAAGAATGAAGGAGAACCCCAACCACACACCTTATACAAAAATCAACTCAAAATGGATCAAAGATTTAAATATATGAACCAGAACTATCAAACTCCTAGAAGAAAACATAGGGAAGCATCTTCAGGACCTTGTGGTAGGCAATGGTTTCTTAGACTTTACACCCAAAGCACAAGCAACAAAAGAAAAGATAGATAAATGGGGCCTCATCAAAATGTAAAACTTTTGTGCCTCAGAGGACTTTACTTATGAAAGTAAAATGATAACCTACACAATGGGAGAAAATATTTGGAAAACCCGTATCCAATAAGGGTTTACTATCTAGAATATATAGAGAAATACTACAACTCAACAACAAAAAGATAAACAACTCAATTTAAAACGGGGCAAAAAATTTCAATAGATATCTCTCCAAAGCAGATATACAAATGGCCAAATAGCACATGAAAAGACAGTTAACATCATAAGCCATTATGGAAATGCAAATCAAAACCACAACGAGATATCATTTTACACCCACTAGAATGGCTATTATTAACAAAACAGAAAATTACAAGTGTTGGGTAGGATGTAGAGAAATAGGAACACTCATTCATTGCTGGTGACAACGTAAAATGGTGCAGCCACTGTGGAAGAAGTTTGGCAGTTCCTCAGAAGGCTCAATATAGAATTACCATATGAAGCGGCAATCCCAGTAGAAGGTGTATACCCAAAATAATTGAAAGCAAGGTCTCAAACATATATTTGCATACTGATGTTCATGGTGGCATTATTCACAATTGCCAACAGATGGAAGCAACCTAAGTTTCTATCAACAGATGAATAGATAAATAAAATGTGGTATGTAATACAATGGGATATTATTCAGCCTTAAAAAGGAATAAAGTTCTGATGCATGTGACAACATAGATGAACCCTGAAGACATCATGTTGAGTGAAATAAGTCAGACACAAAAGGACAAATATTGTATGTGATCTCATGGATATGAAATAATTAGAATTAGCAAATTCATAGGGCCAGAAACCAGAATATAAATTACTAGAGGCTGGAGTTGGGTAGGGAATGGGGAATTAATGTTTTAATTGTACAGATTTTCTATTTGGGATGATGGACAAGTTTTGTTAATAGCTGAGGGTGTTGGCAGCACAACAGTGTGAATGTAATTAGAAGCACTGAATTATATATTTGAATTGGTTAAAAGGGGGAAATTTTAGGTTGTATATATCTTACTAGAATAAAATTAAAAGATAAAACATAAGACTGTAAGACACAAACAGTGATCCCTAATGTAAACCATGGACTATATTTGATAGTACAATTATAAAAATGTTCGTTCTTCAATTGTAACAAATGTACCACAATGAGGCAAGATGCTAATAATAGGATGGAATATGGGAATTCTGTGTTTTATGCATGATTTTTCTGTAAACATACAGCATCTCTAAGGAAAAAAAAAAAAAAAAACCCAAACAAACAAACAAAAGAATGGTCCATAGAGCCCCTTCCTACTTAGCTATCATAACAGGTAAGTTTATTCATGTTTCTTCTCCTCATTCCCTTTTCCCCTTCTGACTGTTTCTTAGTTCAGACCCCCATAGTCTTTCACCTGAATCACTACCATAGTCTCTTAACTTGTCCCTCTGTGTCCAGTGTCACTCTCTCCAGTCTATTATCTATCTGAAGTCCTTGATACAAACCCTTCAATGGCTCCTCTTTGGCCAGAAGTCAAAGTGCAAACTTCATAGCCATGTATTCAAGGCCCTTTGTGATCAGCTCTGCCAGGACCACCCAGTGGCAGATGCCCTCAGTTGTCCTTCAAATTCTATTCTCTCTTTTTCTATAAGATTATGACCACCAATTTTAACCAAACACCTTGGTCATCAGAACAGAAGTCTATTACAAGTTTTTAGTAGTAAGTGTGATCCTGTGGCTAGTTCTGGCCTATGAGTAGTAGGCAGAAGTGTCTTGTGACAGATTCTAAGAATTTCCCTTACAAGACAACTAGCTTATAACTTTTGTTCCTTTCTTCTTTTCCTTTCCTTGTCTTGCTGCCTTGAATGTTGATGTGATGGCTGAACCTAGAGCAGCCATTTTGGACCATGAAGAGATCTTGGAAATGGAGGCCAGGTGTGATGAAACAAGATCGAATGAATCTGAGTCTCTGAAGATTTCATTTTACTGACCCACTCTACTAACTTTGTTCCTCACAGGATGAACATATTCCTTAAGAAAACACTCTCAAATCTCATTTCCCTTCTTTTTCTAGTTTACAATCATGCTGAACGATTTGTTATTCTTTGAATTCCTCATACAATTCTAAGCTTCTAGAATTGCCATTTGCTGCTCCACTGTTTGGAATTGTCTTTTTCCTTTGTCCTTCTGGTAAATTCCTTCTTAATGGTTCTCCTCTTTAGAAAAGGATGCTCAGTCTCAGCCAGGCAGATTTGGTAATTCTTTGTTTTTACCATCATGATACCTAGTATATCTGCCTAACATCATACTCATCATCTATAAAACCAATAGGATATATGTATATAGATACATATATGTATGTATTATATATGTATATAGCATCCTATATTACACACACACAATGAAATTTATTTTAAGGAATTGTATCATACTGGCAAGTCCTAAATTAATAGGGCAGGTGGAAGTTGATGCTGTAGTCTTGAGACAAAATTTTTTCTTCCCCAGGAAACATCAATTTTTGCTCTGATGGCCTTCAACTGCTTGGATGAAGCCAACACATATTATTTAGGGTCCTCTCCTTTACTTAGATGCTGATCACATATACAAAATACCTTCACAGCAACATCTAGACTACTGTTTGACCAAACAACTGGACAAACAACTTGACCATTGCCTAGACAAGTTGACAAATAAAATTAACTGTCACAATTGTAAATTCGTTCAGGTCAGGAGCTGTTTTTGCCTCCTCCTGTTTCCAGTGTCTATCACATAAAAGGGTCTCAAAGGATAATTACTGAATGAATGAACAATTGAATGCATTCTCTGAGCTCCCATTTTCTCACTTGTAAAATGGGAATAATAATACTAATGCCTGCTCTAGAGATTTCTTTTTGAGAATCAAATGAGATGAGATTGAGAAGGTGCTTTGTAAACTATAAAACATCATCAAGAAAACTAAAGTTTTGGTGTTTCTCCAAACTTCTATTATATGGTCATTCACCTTGTGCAAAACATATCTGCAGGAAATGGAAACAAAGGAGGGGTTGGAAAATGGGCACAATTCTGATCTTAGTAATATAAAAAATAGTAAAATAAACATGAATTCTTAAGGTCAATTTAATTTCTATTGATAGGAAGTTAAGTATACTTGAGTCTCTCTATCATACAAATCCTTAGTTCCACATAATCTCTTTAGCCATTGGGCAAGTATAGTACTGTGCAAAATCATTATACTCAAGTTAGACAAAAACAAAAACAAAAGCAATATATCTAAAGCAGAGACCCCTTGCTGAAATCACCTCTATATTATAGAATAAGTGTAAGAGCCAAGAGCTCAGGGCATTCATATTTCCCCATGTCAGCTGCTTTTAGAGAACATGGGATAGTCAGAGCTGCAGTTAGAGCAGAGACAGGAGTGTATTCTTGTTTCTGCCAGGTTAACTTAAGGAGCCAGGAAACCAGGGACATCCTTTGGAGAAAATGGACCCTATGAGGAAAGTGGCCTGGTCAGCTCTCGTTCATTTCTCTCTTGGTTTTCTTATTCTACGTTTCCTAACACCAGCAAGTCCCTCACCAGAGCCACTGTGCAATTCCACTTCTGGCTGTGTTCTTTCTGCTGTCTGCTGA
Source organism: Tolypeutes matacus (assembly GCA_026826555.1). Taxonomy (NCBI): domain Eukaryota; kingdom Metazoa; phylum Chordata; class Mammalia; order Cingulata; family Chlamyphoridae; genus Tolypeutes; species Tolypeutes matacus. The sequence goes on along the minus strand of JAKSZT010053801.1, from coordinate 12,320,596 downwards.
CCTTGCATCCTGGCTCTAGTCTCCTGAGACTAAAGTCCTCTGAGACTTCCCAACACCAACATCTCGAGTCTGGGAGTCTAAATGCCCCTTTCCCAACAATCAGTTTTCTCCCACCACTCCCTTAGCCCATGGAATCTGGTCTTGTTTTGGCTTGCATTTTCCCATCTGTGCATGTGTGTGTGTGTGTGTGGGGGGGGGATATAGGTTAATGGCACCTCTTATATCATGAATCAATTACATAGGCTTTTATAGACCAAGCATTTGTAAGATCTCCTTTAAAAATATAGACGATTTAACTACCTTCTTCATTTTAAAACTGAGTTCAAAAGGAAATGGAGGGTTCAAAGTGAAGTGACGGCCCCTCTCCTCTGTATATGTGCAAATGCACAAGGCTGGTTTTGTTATGTCCTGTCTGAAAGCCTATCTATTTATACAGCTTTATGCATCTCTTCACAGAACACCCATGAAGTCACAGCTCATATTTCTGCTTTAAATATTCGATCTTTTGGCTTTAAACACCCATATGGGTTATTTGTCAAAAATGGATCTTAAACCCTGCTCCATAGCCCTTTTGCAGATCTTTAAAGTAATACTGTAGGGATGGGAAGGAAAGCGCTGGGGAGACAGGAAAAGCAAGCCATTCCACAAGCATTTATTGAGTGCCATGTACGTGCAGAGCATATGGTATCTAGTAATAGGTGCTGTGAGGGAAATAAAAAAGAAATGGAATACGTGTTCTTGCTCTCGAGATGGAGACAGAAACACAAGCACTGTCAGTTCAATCGTAGATCCATGCATTTTAACTTTGTTTACCAATGACGTTTGTATGTAGAGGGGCCTGGAGGAGCCTTCCGCAGCAGCAGTAGTGTGTGTCTGTGAGAGAGCGGGAGCGAAAGGGAGAGAAGAAAATATGTGTGGGGACAGGGATAGGACTGGGAGCGAAGACTTAAGCCTTGCGTGAAAGGTCCTTGCTTGATGTGTTTTCTCAATCATCTTCTTAACAAAGATGCCTTTATTTAGTTTCCTGAGACACCAAGAGCAAGCTCCCACATCACCTGTCGTAGTTTGCCAAAGCGAACGGCTAACACAGAGTGGTTGGCTTAAAGAACAGGAATTTACTGTCTCACAGTTTGGGAGGTTGGAAGTCCAAAACCAAGGAGCCGGCAGGATCAGGTTTTCTCCTACAGAGGTCTGTAGCGCTCTGGTGGTGGCTTCAGGGAATCCATAACTCAGCCTCCGCCTCCGTCACATGGCCGTCTGTCTCCTGTCTCTTCCTCACGTCTACAGCTGTGCCCGCATTTCCTCTGCTTGTAAGGACTCCAGCTATATTGGGTTCAGTCCCATCCTGATTCAATCTGGCCTCCCCTCAACATGATCTTCAAAGATCCTATCCACAAATGAGTTCATATCCACAGGGGGATGTGGCTCCATCTATAGCATTACCTTTTTACAGCAATGTGTTCTTTCCCACCACGTTCCTGATGCTTGTTTTGCCAGGTTTGTGTTTGTTTTGGTCTTATGTGAGGATAAACTTGCTCTGCTGCCCCTGACCATTCCTTTCTACCACAAGCTTCCTTGGGTTCTGATCTGTGTTGTGCCAGACGCTTGGAAGAACATCTGTCATGCACGGACCAGCTGAGTTCAAGAGGGCTGTCTCCATGTGCTCAAGCACATGCTGCCTCCCTTAGTCTATCCCCAGGAGGCCCCACCCTCCTGACCCTCATGCTGTGAGTGGTAACTTGAATACCACTGCAAGGTAATGCTGAACCCTCAGGGAGGGGGACACAAAGCAGAGTGAAGAGTTAGATATACTTGGACATGAATTCCAGTTTCACTCTTATAAAGCCACTTTGACCCTCAGTCTCTTCATCTGTCAAATAGAAATTCTCTTATTGCATTAATAGTATAGTTAAATGAATTAATGCAAATAAAGTGCTTAATACAGTGCTTGGCACATAGTAAGTAGACAATACATTTTTGCTAGTATTATAATATTAGGATAGTTTCATTAAAATTCATGCTTTTGCTTTGAGACTTTTCTCAGTGGCCTAAGACACACTGATTCTGTCCTTTGACGTATATGACTAAGAGAAAAAACAGGAAATATGACTTACTCCATTCATTAAACAAGCTTTTTTTTAAAGTGCTGACTGCATTGCCAAGTACTGTAGTAGGCCCTTCCTTCCTTCCTCCTGTCCCTCCTCCTTCCACAAACATTTATTGCGTCTCTGGGGTGCCAAGCATTACGTAAGATTCGTGGTGAGATAGACTGATATGTTTTCCTCCACCACGGAGCTTATGACCCAGTGGGAAAGAAGGCTATTATACAGGTAAATCCAGGTGTAGAATCAAAGGTAAGTTCTAGGCACTGCAATAATGCTCGTGGAACACGGGGCCTTTTTGAACCTGCATGGTGAGACTATCATGTTATGAACTTCCATTTAGAGGGCCCCTCCTCAGAGTGGTGAGTTATGTAGGTGCCATTAGGTCAATGGTATGTTCATTTTATTGTCCCTAGATATGAGATAGCAATCAAATCTATGAATTTCTAACTCAGTATTTTAAATGACAAAACAGGTCTTAATTGGAAAAGTTGAACTTAATATCTACCGAAAAGGGGAAATAAAAAGCTCAAGATTTAAAAGAATGCATACATAAGTGCAACCTGGTGTGTGCTTTATTAATACTTAATGCAGTATGTTATTAATATTTCTATTCTAAACTTAGTCTTCAACTCCAGAATTGACTAGAATATTTCTTTGTATGTCATCTTCTGTTGTTTAAGACAAAACCCAGAATATGGTTATAAAACATCTCAGATTATATCTGCAACTTCTTCTGAAGCCAGTAACTTCAATACACTTATGGAGAGTACAAAGGGATAGAAAACTTACGTTTGTTGATTGCTAATTATGTGAGTGCCTTACGAATGTAATCTCATTTAATATTCACAGGAACCTTGTAAAATTTCTATGTTTTATACCTATCAGGAAATTAGACTCAGAGAGGTTAAAACATTGCCCAAATTCACAAGCAGGGCCTGTATTCAAAGCCAAGACTTCCTAATACAAAAGTTACTCCCAATTTGGGTATGATTGTAGAAGAGTCATGCAAAAGAGTTTTATTTTCACCCACTACAGTAGTCACAGGTCAGCTTGTCAGAATCCAGTTATAGTCCTTATATCATGGCTTGTGTGCCCTTTATCCTGGGCTCTAGGACACCCTTCACTTTTTTTTTTTTTTTTTTGGTCTTTTACCTATTTTTCTTTGGAGCTCTTTCTATACAGAACAGTTTAAGATTACAGGGCAATAAAAGGCATTCAAGATGTCATAAATGGGGAAACAATGCATGTTTTTGTCACTCCTTCTAAGGTTATAAATTAATTGTACTCTCTGGTACTCATTAAACGCACTCATAGTAAACTTGCCAAATTTGGCCTAATTCAATGTGTCCAGAATGGAATAAATCATCTTTCCTTGGGACTAGATTCATCTGCCCTCTCCCCTCTTTCTTTTCATGGGGCCATCTGCTTTCCCAGGCACCTGGGGTCAGGCCCTGCAGCAATCTTTGCCCACAGCCTTCATTCTCCCACATTCAGGCATCATGAACTGTAACAGCTTCAGTATATAGACAGCTCCTGTAGATTGCAGCAGTCCCTGGAGGTACTTGTTATCAGTCCCTGGAGGTACTTGTTATCAATCTCATTTTACTGATGAAGAAAACGGACCTCAAAAATGTCAGAAGCTGATCATTGGTGAAATGAAAATTTGAACCCATTCATTGATCTTCTACTCATCTCTTTCATTTCCTCTAAATTCACCATGGGTCAAATCTGCATTGTTTTATGCTCAAATGAATGCGACAGTTTCCTAACCATTCTCGCAAACACCAGTCTTTCGCCAACTTCAGTCCAAACTCTCTGCCGCAAATCAGATTTGTCTACCCAACAATTCATATCTTTCTCCAGTGTTTAACACAGTAATTCTGAAACTACTAAAAATCAAAAAAGGATGGTAGTTAACTACTTTACAGGAAAAAAAGTTTATTTCTTAATATATATACTGGCCTATTTTAAATATTTCTCCCTTAATTTTGTCTCATAAACTTTTATCTGCAACATTAACTAGTATGAATATATATAGTTATTTCATGTTGCCTGCAAATACGCTATGGTTTCCAGTGACTTGGCTATATGTCAAGTTTGAGAATCGTAGCCCGGCATAATAAGGGCTAAAATGATAGTCAAGACCTTCTAAACTCTGCCCAACATGCTTCCCTGTTGAAGCTCCTGCCACAATGGCGGGCACACAGGAGTATTCAATCAATGCTTGCTCCTCCTCCATTTGCCCCAATGCTTATAGAATGTACTTTGCTTATGGTACATTGCTGTGCTTTGCTCATGCAGTGGCTCTTGTTCTAAATTTATTTCTTTCCTTTTTTTTTTTTTTTCTGAGGTCCCGGGTGCCGGAGACTGAGCCCGGTACTTCATATGTGATAAGCCAGTGAGAAGCCACTGAGCCACATCAACTTCTCTGAGTTGGTTTTATCATTTGTTTTGCTTGTTTTTTGTGTTTTTTTTTTCTCAGGAGGCATCAGAAACTGAACCTGGGACCTCCCGTGTGGGGAGTTGGGCACTCAACCACGTGAGCCACTTCTGCTCCCTCTTTCCCTTCCTTTTTATCTTGTTTTAAAACTTAATAGTTAACATTTATTGAATAGTTATGATTACTTCAGACATTTCCCAAGAGCCCGACATGTTTAATTCATTTAAGCTTCCTAATACCCCTATACAGTGGGTATTAATAAGACCTTCCTCTTGGTCTGTTTCTGAATCTGTAAAATAGTGATTAAAATAATACTTACCTAATAGTGTTGTTGTGAGGATTAAATGAGTTAATACATGAAGTGCCTGGGATGTGGTAAGCATATAGTAAATATTAACCATTATTATTATTAAGCCGTCCTATGATAGTGGAAATTTAAAGCGCATATTGATTAATGGCATGTTTAGAGCCAGGATTTGTACTCAGCCATGTCCCCAGTGTCTCCAACATTATGCTCCACTATTTTCCTTGCTCTGTTTTCCTACTTACTCAAATATCCCACTTATTTAGGTTCCTACCGTACCCTTTCAATATACTGTGGTAGGAGCATCTGCTACACTCGTTCAGGTGTTCCCCGCTGTTGTAGATTTGATTATGTACCCAATGAAAGCTTGTTCTTAATCTTAATCCACGTTCCTGTGGATGTGAATGTGTGTTATTTTTATTTAAGGTGTGTTCCAACTGAATCAGGGTGGGCCTTAATCCATATTGCAGGAGGCCTTTATAATATCAACAGAAGAAATTTGGGTGCAACAAGCCAAAGAAGGCCACACAGGAAGAAGCCAGAAGCCAGTGGAAACTGAAAGAGGAGAGATGGCCATGCGATAGAGGCAGAGATGTCAGCCAAGGAACCCCAAGGATTCTAGTGAGCCAGCAGCAGAACACTACTGACTTTGGGGGAGAAGGCAAGGCCTTGCTGATGCCTTGATTTTGGACTTCTGGGTTTCCAAACCTTGAGCCAATAAATTCCTGTTTTTAAGCCAACCAGTGTGGTATTTGTCATAGCACTCTGGCAAATTAGGACACCCACCTTCAGATAAAGCCTTAAATATATGAAGTAATCTCCATCTTTGTTTACTTGTATAACAATTGGGAACAAGCTTATGCTCATGGCAATTTTTTTATTTCCTACTTGTGTTTGGGGTACTCAATACCATCCCCAGTTTTGGCAATTCGCTAGAACTTAGTGTATAGTCATATTCACAGCTAAGGTTTATTACAGAATCAGCAAAGGGAAAAGGCACATGGGGAGAAGACCGGAAGAAACTACGCTCAAGCTTTCAAGAGTCCTGTTGGTAGACTCACACAGAACACTCTTAAATCCTCCAGCAACAAGTTGTGACAAATCATGGGAAATGTTGTCTACCAGGAAAGCTCATTAGCAACCCTGTGCCAAGGTGCTTATTGGGGGCCAGACACATAGGCACTCTTTGCCTAGCAAGTAACAAAATTCTAGATGGGAGTTCCTTTTATTATTCCTTATGAAAATAATGAAAGCAGGCATTGCACATAAACCACATTATTTGTACAAACAACTCATGAGCAGTGAACCACTCTTCTCAGTTCTAGGAATGGTGGAACCATCCTGGAATCCAAGTTCCCAGATATCAGGCAAATAAGGACCAGCCTTACAAGCAGGCCTGTCTAAGGAGAGCAGTCTCAGGTCTGCTACGGTAACTGTTTTCTGCCTACTACTAACTTTCATAGCAGCAGAAGCCACAAAGCAGTATTACCATGGAGTGGCAGAGCCCATGAATAATCAGAAGCTATGAGGTAGAGAGAAAACGAGTGGAGAGAAGGTGGCTGGTAGTGGAAGCAGCAGCCTCAGAGTCTTGAAGTAGTTTCATTGTCATGGTGGAACATCTGAGTAGGAAACAAGAGAGGTCTGGGGCTGAGGTGGCGGGATGAGCAGATAACCAGATGCTCCTTTATTCCACAAGACCTGACTATGTGATTGTGATCTGAGATCATCAAAGTCCCATGTGCTGAAGCTCATTTCTACACTCAGGGAGTCGAAATACAATGTATGATCTCACGCCTAGAAAGATTCTCAATATACATCTGCGTCCGTACATCCAAGATGCCAAATCAGTGAGTCCAAAAATGCAGTAATTACCCAAAATAGCAGTCTGACTGATTTATTGACAGAATTGAGGGGTCATTTTGTTACAGCAGAAACTGGACCTGTGACTGGTTGTTGCTAATATTTTTATCTCTTTTATGGATGAGGAAACCAAGAAAGACAGATTCCATGAGCCACTGAACAAGTCAAATTGACGGCAGGGACATAATCCAGGGCTGCCAAATATCTCTTTGGGGCTCTCTCTACTATTGACAAGGTTCGTTTTCATTGACATATTTGTATATTTCTATGCTAGAGAGGGTATAGGCGCAGTCCTGTGGTTTTTTTGTTTTTGTTTTTGTTTTTTTAAGACTTAAGCAGAACATATTTCCTCTTTGTGATATCACTGTTTTACACTGGATACTTGATTAGTTTCTTATGGACAATCTCAGCCATCTCTTGAAAAAAAAAAAAATGGTTCTGGAAAGAAATAAACTCTCCAGGGACCATGTGTTGAGAAAGAACATATTAGCCCAGCCAGCAGTGGGGGTGTGGCAAAGCTTTCCCTACTGATAATCTTGGGAGAAAGAATTGCCTGATTTAGAAAGATGACATTCTTCTAGGCCACCTCATTTCATCTGATAAAAAATGACCACTTTTCAATATGTTTGTATTAAAGAAAATGAAATAAAACATGGTTAGGATGTAACCTAGAATGGTAAATGAGGGTGAATAAAATCTAAATGTATAGATCCACTCAGTAGATGCTCTCTTTTATTTTATAGTATGTGGAGAATTCATTTATTCATTCATCCATTCAGTACATTAGGTACAGACAATACTTCCTGCTCCCCAGGGATAGCCTTCACAGTCTTGTAAAAGAGATAAGACAAGACGTGAACACAAAGAACTATGATCCAGGTAATAAATGAGTAAGTACCATAGGGGAGAAGAAATAAGGTGAGATGAAAGTTTAGAAAAAGGAGACATCACTTCTGGCCAAAGGAAATATAGAGTAGAAAGACTTCTTAAAAGTATAATCTATCACCCTGCAACTCCGGGTTTAAAAGCCTCACACAGTTATTAGCTATATGACCTTGGGCAAATCATAAATTTTTGGTGTCTTAGTTTGCTTATCTTTTAAAAGGAAGGGTTGGACTAAATGATCTTGAAGGTCCTTTCCGCTCTAAAGTACTGGGATACATAATTTTTCATGAGAAGGCCTTGCTAAATATGTGACAATCTATTCTTTATACAACCAGAGCAACTTTTAAAACCTAAATAAGATCATGTTACTCCCTGGCCTAAAACCCTTTCATGGCTGCATTTCAAAGAAAATCCAAACTCCTTTTGATGGCACACAAGGTCCTGCAGCATCTGGCCTTGCTCCCTCTCCAACCTCATCTCCCACGTCTCCTCCTCTTGCCCCTGCTCTCCCACCACATGTGCTTCTTCTCTGTTCCACGAATGCACCAATCAGGATCTCCACTCATGCTGTTTCCCCTGCCGAATGCCTTTCCTCTTCTCTAAGAAAACTGTACACAGATATACATATATATATAATATACATGTATAAATATATGACTTGTAGGTAAAATATAAATATTATAATATTATATAAGTATAATTATATTATATTATATATCCAAGAATGGGGGAGAAAAGGCTCAAAAGACATTTTTGGGACATAAGAAAAAATTGGAATATAAAATGTAAGTTTTGTATTAATGTTAAATATCTTGAACTTGATAACTGCACTTAAGGCGGTTACATAAGCAAACATAGTAAAATACATGGAAGTATTATGTGTTCAAGGATTATGATGTGTGCAAACTGTTCTCAAATGTTCAGAAAATAGATGAGAGAAATGTTCTGAAAACCTTAAACTCGTGGGATCTGGGTGTCTGGGGATGTGGGGGTATGTTGGATTTCTCTGTATGAGGTTTACATTACTTTTACAACTGTCCTGTAGATTTGAAAGGATTTCAAAATAAAAAGTTAAAATAATAATAAAAAAAGAGTTAATGTAGGCAGAGTTCTTAAAACAATGCCTGGCACAAGTCAGTGCTATATTAATGTTAGCTGTTGTGTATCAGACTACTGGCTTAGGGAGGCCATAGCTGGGTGAGGCGCCTCCTCTGAAATTTCACTCTGAAAGTTTCACATGAAACTTCTATAGAATATAAACAAATTGACACTGTATGTCTGGAATATTTAGAACCCAATTTGAATTCTGGGTTCTTCTTTTTGGTTTTCATTGTGTTTCCTGTTAGATTCAGTAATTTATAAGATATTTGGGAGGATTCTGATAAAGCAGAGCCCCTTGGAGTAGACCCAGACAGAAAACTCTTCCTAGGGAAAAGGAATGGTGGGGAGGATGGGATGAAAGATTGTAGGGAGTAGGAGACTTGGTAGGCTTGAGAGAATAGTAGACTTGGGAGAAGTGAAGGGTAATGGTCAAGAAAAGAGGTTGTGGCACCTGACAGACTTTGGTTCAAATACCAACTCTATCACTACTAGCTGAATAATCTCGAGCAATTTGTTCGAGCTCTTTGAGCTTCGGTTTCCTTAGCTGTAATGATGCTAATAATATCTTCTTATAGTAAATATCATATGAGATGAGGTATATAAAATGCTTAGCCCATACCTGGTGCAGAGGAAAATGTTCTAGTATTTCAATTATTGTCATTGTTATTAGGATTAGTTGGGGCACCTGGGCTTTGGATTGCCAGAATCTGACAGGCGATGGCACCTCGGAGAAGTCTTCCAATATTTCAGATGTATAAAACTGGAAGTGGAGGATTGACTAGATTGACTTCTAGTCAAAACTATCAAAATTTTAATAAACTGCCAGAATGTAGTCTGAGTTATTTTTTGCTGTTCATTCTATGGAGAATTATGTTACAAACGCATTACCATGTAGAGAAGTAACCAAAAATTATGCAGCAACAAAGTTTAGGAAAATAAGTACAGAGGTATCTCAGGTAATTAATTAGCACTCCAATTATATTTTTCTGGATTTTGTAATGCTTGAGGTATTTGCCAGTGTCTTAGTTTCCCAGCCTGCTGTAGCAAAATACCACAAGCGGGATGGCTTACACCAAGAGAAGCTGCTTCTCTCTTGGTTGTGGAGGCTAGAGGTCTGAGCTGAAGGTGTCAACAGGACCACGCTCTCTCCGGAACTGTGCCTCTTCCCCAAAGCTGTCAGCAACCCTTGGCATTCTTTGGTTTGCAGTGGCAGCACTTCAGTCTCTGCCTCCATCATCGTGGCACTCTTCTCGAGTGTGGCTATGTATCCAAATTTCCCTCTTCTTATAGGGACACCGTCATACTGGACTGGGGCCCACCCTAATCGAGTTTGGCCTCATTCTAACTAAACACAACTTCAAAGACTCCAATTCCACATTGGGTCAGAATCACAGGACCAGGGGGAAGAACTTGAACAGACGGTTTTGGGGAACAGGAGTCAACCTACGAGTCAGTTTTTAAGATTTGTAATGCATTGTAATTCTCCTTTCTAAATAAATATTCACTTTCAAACCTAATTAGGTATGTACAGCTTTGGGGTCTTTCTCTTAAAGAGGGCCCCCAGAAAACGCTTCTTCCTTCTTGCCCTTCCCAGCCCTCTCGGCTGCTGTCCACTGTCCCCAGAGGCTCTCAGGGCTCCTCTTCCTCTTGGTTCAGAGCACTCTGTTTTCTGGGTTCATGGCTTGCGTCTCAATTAGCAGGTATTGCCTTCTGTCTCCTTGAAGCCTAGTTTACTTTTAGCTGTCACGTTCTTTTTCTTTGAAAGGAAGCCCGGGCAGGCCCCGATTCACCCCTGACCAGGCTGCCACTCCTGCCCCACTGGCCTCCTGGCACCACGACCCTGCTAGCTCCAACATGGAGGGAGAACGTCCGTCTCACTCGCTTGTGCCTAGCACCAGTGCAGGCATGTAATAAATACTTGTTGAATAAACAAATAGGCTTGTAGATGATGTTATATTTACATGGCATAAAATGAATATTTATTTATGTTATCAATCTTTACCTACAGTTCAAAATCTTCTGCCTCCAACTACCCAAATTTCTCTAATGTGCTTGGGCCTGGGGGAAAAAATTTATGTTCTCTTTGCTTTCCAGTGTTGAGCCTTCTCCCTCAGTTCTCTTCCCCTTCCCTTTTTCTAACCTTATTCTCCAAGCCTTACACCCTAATACATACACATTCCTACTCATATGCTAGAGGAAATGATTGCAAATTACCCGAGGCTTATGGTTAGAATTATTTTATTTACCACTCAAATTTGTTGCTAAAATTGCAGTGAAATCAGAAAAGGGCAAAAACGGAGAAAATCTTGCAATCAGGAATAAGGAATGTCATCGCGAAGGTAGGAGAGGCCACACGCCAGCTGATGGTTTGCAAAAGGTGACAGATATTGATCTTAACGGGGGTCTTGGGAGGGAAAATGCTTGTCTAGGAATAAATCTCTATTCATTTTCTCATAGCTTAGTAGGAAGGATGACTTATTTTCCCAACAGCAATCTATTTCTTTCATTGAGATAACTGACCTCTAGTTTTATTTCCCTGCAAACTAGATTACAGCCCTCTAAAATGAAACACCTCACCCTGTGATATTTTCATGGAATAAAGTAGACAGCTGTTGTGTTTGCCCATCCAGTATCCATTACCTGTAATTCTGATAACAGTCCACTGGGGTTATGGTGGTGAAGGCGAACTCCTTCCCTGGATCAGGATTCAGGCCCAGTATTCAAGCTGTGTCAAATGGACATTCTCACCCCAGAAATTAAATCTTGAATTAAGGATCAAAAAATGAAATTTGTTGCAATGCTTTTATCTCAAACTCAGTGGCCTGAAGAAATTTTCTGTGTGTCCCTGGCTCCAGATCTTCTAAACTGCTTAAGTTCCTGTGCTAAGCACTGGATTCTTTTGTTTTCACTTCAATGCTATGAGCTACTCCTTAATAGCTCAATACTTTTATTTTTCCTTAAGTTTTCCAGCATGGGTTTCTGTTGCCTGCAATCAAAGAACCTAGCAGATATGGTGATAGATGATGTGGGTCTGGGATGTCAAGAAGATCAAAATCTGGGACCAGACTCAGTTATAATTGTATAGCAGGAAATATTTGTTCTTTGAAGCCACAAACATTAAGTGCATGATGTCCTCTCCAATTTCTTCTTAGTTTCTGAAAAGCATGAACTAGCAAGTCATTATTTATTCAGTCAATACTTTGTTGAGCACCTTCTCAACAAACATATATGTCAGACGCTGTTCCAGGTACTTAGAAAATTTCAGCACAATCCCTTCTCCAGTGTGGCTTACATACTAGTGATGGAAGAGAGACAATCATAAAGTAAACAAATAGATGAACAAAATAACTGGCACAGTGATAAGTAGTATGAACGGTGATGTGAAAAAAAATGAATGGGTGGTCAAGGAAGACCTCCCTCAACAGCAGGTATTAGAAATGAAACATGAGTCATTTGTGGGAACCAGTCATATAAAAATCCAGGTGGGGCTGGGGTGGCAAAGTTACTGAGGCAAATGAAACAGCACGTGCAAAGGCCCTAAGGCAGAGACCAGCGTTGTGTGTTTTGGCGGCATGTGTGAGCGAGAGAGGTACAGATGATGTCAGGGACATACGCAGGGGCCGGGTCATGTTAGGCCTTGTAGACCATGGTATGAAATTTGGATTTTATCCTCATGGACATATAAAACAGCATTAGAGGGAATAGCATGATATGACTCATGTTTTTATGGTTAGAAGATTGTATTCCATAAAAGTAATGGAAGGGAAGATAGCTAGGAGACCATAACAGAAGTTCTCACAATAGACAGTGGGCTTGAGCAAAGGCAGAGAAGGAGAGAAGTGAGACATATTTTGAAGGTTGAGCTGCAGGTGCTGGGAAAGCATGAGTCATGCTGCCATTTCGTTGAGGAGAGGACAATCCAGGAAAAGTAAGGAGGTAAAGGTGTGATGGGAATCAAGAGTTCTGTTTCAATCACAGTGAATTGGAGATTGTCCATCAAATACACAAGTGGAACTGTCTAGAGTCCAGTGGAGGAGTCAGGGTTGATAGAAAGCTGGGTATCATTAGGACATAAATGGTATTTGAAGCCATGGGACTGGATGAAATAGTTGAGTGGGAAAATGTAGAGAGAAAAGCAGAAGGTCATGGACCAAGCTCTGGGGCAGTTGACTATTAAGAAATTGAGCTATCATTAATAATTTATTTAATAATCTTTTCAAATCAAGGTCTTAAACCAGATCTCTGACTTTGATGAGTTTACAATCTGAGTGTTATAAAACATTTATCTGATTTTTGAATGGTGTGCATTCCTCAAAAGAAATTTTATGGCTACATCAAGCAGCTAAAATTGGAATTCCTGTGGTTGGCGCTGGGTGGTGGTGGGACTGCGCTTTTAGGGTCCCCGCAAGCCCCACCCTGCCCCCAACACTCACAGTCAAATGGTGCCTGAGGACACTCCAGGGAACTCTAGGGCAATGTGGAGAACAGATTGAAAAATCCCACACAGACTTCAGGTCTCTGGTCAAATGTCACCTCTTGGATGAGACCTACCCTTTACCACACTACATAAAAATTACTAAGTCCCCATCCCCACCCTTAGGCCTTCTAATTACCTTAGCCTGCTGTGTTTAGAACACATATAAAATTCTAGCATATAGGATAGTATATATACTTTACCTACTTTTTTACTTCTTTTTTTTTAACTGCTTATCTCTCTTTGCTAGAGCATAAGCACCACAAGGAAGCATTTTTTGCCCTCTGTACATGAATATATCCTGTGCACTTATAAATAGTGTTTGGCACAGGACATCCCTCAATAACTATTCCTTGAATGAACGAATGAACACACTAATGTTATGAAGGAAGCAGGTCCTTAGTGGACACTATTCATTTAGCCCTTAAAAAATTTATTGAATATCTACTTTGTACCAATAATAAAAGAAACGTAAAGGCATTTATTTATTTTTTTTTAACAGACCCAAAATGTTAAGATTTTATTTACAAAGCTTCTTTTGTTGTACAGAAAGTAAAAATGCTGTTACAACCTCATTGTAGCTGGTAGCCACGGGTGGTTAGGAATCACCGTCACAGCTAGCCACGCTGCAGCATGCCTTACACGAAAACCTAACAACGCTTACAATTTTGTTTGGGGTAAGGTCCCCAAGCCTGGTGGTAGATTTCCCAGAGGGACTAAACGGAGGAAGGTGGAATGTCACAGGAACTATTCTTTGGCTCTTTGGGTGGGTGGGTTTCCTGGGGTTTGTATCACAGCTACCTTTTTTTTTTTTTAAACAGCTACCGAATCCAAAGGAGCAGTCCAACCAATACTGAACAGTTCTTTTTTGCAGGTTATTTGGGGTCTTAATCATCTTCTCTTTCATCATCTGTTTCTCTCTTCCTCTTTTCGCCCTTCCCGCTTTCTTCCTCCTCTTCACCCTCATCCTCATCGTCGTCGTCTTCGTCTTCATCAACTTCTCCATCGTGTCCAAACTCCTCTTCCTCCCCACTGACTTCATCTTCATCTTCCTCCCCTTCTTCATCTTCATCTTCTTCATCGTCAAACTCTTCGTCTTCACCATCCTCATCCTCCTCATCGTCCTCATCTTCTCCTTCTTCGTCCTCGTCCTCCTCGTCCACACCGTCCACCTCGGCATCGGAGTGGGGGGCTTCCCGGTCCTCTCGGTCATAGCCATCCAGGTAGGTCAGCTGGGGCAGGAGCCTGAAGACACTTTCACGGTAGTCGTTGAGGTTGGTGACCTCACAGTTAAACAGATCCAGGCTCTTCAGACAATCCAACTTTTTCAAAGGCTCCAAGGTGCTGATATCTTTCAGTTTATTTCCACTTAGGTTTAAATGCGTGAGATTCGGAAGTTTTTCTGCTAACATGTCCAGACCTCCAAAGATTCTATTGTCACTGAGCTCAAGCTTTTTCAATTCAGGTAGTTTGGGGAGATTTGAAGCCTACATTTATTAAGCTGAGGAACTCTAAGTTCACAAATTCAGCTGTTAAGCCCTCAATTTTTCCATCATTTGATTTGCAATTGTCCAGGACAAGTTCTCGAACCGCCGCCGGCGTCCGGTCCCGCAGCTCCAGGTGGATCCTCCTCTTCATGTCCATGGCTCCTCTTCCCCCCCTCTTCAAACTTAACTTTCCGCGGCGGGGGCGGAGGGGGGAGAGGCGGCCCGGCCTGCGCGGCGAGCGGAGCCCCCGGAGCCAAGTTACTCGCGGGAGGCGAGAGAAACCATGGAGGGAAAAGGAGCTGGAGCGCGGCGCGGCTCTCACTACCGCCGCCCGCGGCCGCGGCCCGCACTGCGCTTAAACCCGCGACGCGGCGCTGGCGGCTGCTCGGCTGCTCTCGGGCCCACGCGTAAAGGCATTTAGAAAAAATTAAATTTTAAACAAGGCTTTTAAAAAAATTCTAGGCATCTTGGAAAACCCAGTAATATAAATTCTAATTCTGGAAAAAAGTAATATTTTCTTTCTATTTTAAGTTGTCACCATGGTAGTAGATTAGGTTACTAGCCCCGTTTCTCTACTCCCTCCCTGTAACAGCCTTCGGAGAAGCACAGGCCTGTAACTTTGCAGTACCTCTTAACAGGGCAGGCGGAGCATTCATTCCTGACTTTGGGCATTACCATAAGACTTGCTTTGGCCAATGGAGAGTTTCCATTAAAGTCAGAATTGGAAGGGATTTCGTCGTTTTTCTAGAACTTCTTTGAAAGTGAGGCATATTTCACGAGGAAACTATAACTTAAAGTGATGTTTTAACTAAGATAAAATGGTCTTGCAGTGAAAGAGCACAGAACTAGGCACAGAAGTGATGACCTTAGCCTGACCCATGCCCCTCCTCCCCTGGGTGAGCCACAGGAAGTCAAATAGTTCCTCTTTGTTCCCACATCCAAAAAATGTGGACTTTGGAGTATATGATTACTAAGGTAGCTTTCTGCTCCTACATCTTATTTACCACCCTCATGTAGAAGCAGAAGAAAAGTTTCTAGGTAGTAACAGAAGAAAAATACTCTACTGATGGATGAAATAAAATAGGAATTTCTTAAGGACTAAAAAGTGCTCCATGCATTTTAATTATTCTGCTATTATAAATAAATAGAATTTCAAAACATCAAATGGGAAGAAAAAGGACAACACACATCAAAAGGATAAAACTCTTAGAGGTAAGAAAAGTTAATCCTACAGAAAGCCTTGTGAACATTTTTGTTTGATAAGAAAACAAGTAGAGAAGCAAAGTATCACTTTTGTCTATAAGAATAAACTAAAAAATAAGTGGCTAGGGGACGGATGTGGCTCAAATGGTTGGGCATCCATCTCCCATATGGAGGGACCCGGGTTCGATCTCCGGGACCTCCCTGTTAAAAAAAAAAAAAAAAAAAAAACTGGCTAGAAAGTAAACATATCGAATGTTGCTATCTAACTTTTATACAGTAAATGCATGGGTCAAATGTCTGGATTGCTCTATTTATTCTCATGCACTGTTTAAAGACTGCTCTGTAGAACGGATGTACCAGCTTCACCAAGCTTCATTCTAGGTTATAGCATATCCATCATTCTGGGGGCAGGGGCAGAGCTGTAGAAACAATCGCCCTCTGAAAGGCACATTTTATGGAAGGAATTCTTTTTGAACTTTTTTTTTTTTTTTTTTTTTTTAATTTCAACTCCTCGTCAAGGAAGATGATCTGTCTCAGTAACATGTCTTGTCTTTTCCTGATCACTTTTTGCAACCTGCCCTCACCCGGCAATCTGCTACAGATAGAGCCTTTGTTCCGCCAAGGAGCCCTGTCATCTCTCAAGGCAGGGAGAATCATCCATGGCATCTCACTTCAACAAATTAGCCACAGTGTTTACACTGTAAGTCCAGGGGACTGAGCCTTCTTGCATCTCAAGAAATTCCCAGGATCCTAATGTTTTTCCAAGTGAGAGGGTTTTGATTCAATGCATTTGACTTCTCTGGCTTAACATTTTTTGTTCTATGTAATCATAAGGAAGGCTTTAAGCCAATCTCTTGAAAATATTAATACACACACATACACACACACTGATGCAAAAACAGAAGGCAGTATGATGTGGGGAAAGAAACCAATTTGAAAATTACTTGACCTAGAGATCTGTATTCTAATTCTGGTTCAAGTAAGCCAATCACTAACTGTGACTTTAGGCAAATCACTTGTCCTCCCCAAGATTCTGTTTCCTCCATTGTAGAATGAAGAATGAAGCAACCCCTAGATTATTCCTAATAGACCTTCCAGCTCTAACATTCTATAACTTCAGATTTTTAATTGGCATCTGGATAGGAATGAACTTTTTAAAGACAAGGCAGTAGGAAGCCAGCATAAATCAGCTCAATGATCAGCTTTCAAACAAACAATGAACAGACAGCTCTGAAAGATCCCTCAAAACCCATAGCTCACTCTATTTTATTAGTTGTACTGGTCCTCACACAGAACTCAAAGGATGTGGGCTCAGCATCCGAATAGCTCATATTATAGGGCCAAGGCTAAGGGAACAACCTAGAAAAACAACTTGGTCAGGGGTGACCTAAATAACTTCCTGAGATTCCTTTTAGGCTCATGAGTCAATGTATAGGAAGAACGAGCTTATTAATCAAAAAAGGCTGATCTGCTCAATGTCTAATTATGCCTGTCACTTTCATAGCCCACGCCCCAGGCCCGACATGGTTTCTTTCTCTGAAGTCATTTGGCTGTATTTGAGACCAGTTTCTAGCTAACCTGTGTATTTTCTGTGTGACCTGTCTCTTCCATGTGACAGTTCAAAATTGTCCAGAGAAACACCAAGACCTCTCTATAGAACAGCTCAGCCACCCAGACCACACAAACCCTCCCCCGCCTCAGAGCCTCCTGTTAAATTCCCAGCCAACTCTCAAGGCCAAGCTCAAATCCTTCCTCCTCCAAGAAGTCTTTCTTGATCTCCTTCTCATCAGATTTAATCCCTCCATTCTCTGTACTCCCCAAGCATTTTGCACCTTTATTGTTTTAGCACTTGCTCACCAGAATCTGTCTTATAGTACCATTGTTGTATACATATGTCTTTCCTATGGCATTTTGAGCTCCTGGAGGCCAAAAATGAATCTTATTTTTCTGTCTATTTTCTATAGCACATAATAGGAAGCTTCAGACATAGTAAGCACTCAGATTTGTTCCATGAAGTGAATTTTGATGCACTACATTAATTAAAAAGTATGAAGGCAGAAAACCGGTGAACAATGTTATTATCCTTTTATTTTCAATAGCAAAGTAATTTTCATGTATTGAAATTTTAAAATTTGTCAGATCGCTTATAAACTCATTAGATAATAAAAAAATGTCTAAGGTAGAAACCCATTACCTTGCAATTTGTTCGCATTGCCATTTAAATAAATTCAGTCCATTTAATCAATGTCAAGAATGAAATTTGCCAGTAATATTCATTTAGAAGTAAATGCTCCTTTCATTCACCCAGTGAATTTATTTATAATGAGTCTCTACACACTTTAATTTGGAAGGAATGCCTACTTTTAATGAAACACTCAGAGTATTTAATTAATCATTTACAACAAGCCATAAAAGACATGAAAAACCATCTTTCCATTTAAATGGCTGTTTCCTAGTATATAACAAACATTTCCAGCCCTACTAAAAGCAAAACCACAATAATTTCTGCTACAGTGTTTTACATTTGTCAATTTTGCCATCTCCTCATTCTCTTTCTCCTATTTGTTTTGCACTCAATCAATTAAAACAAATCAAAGACTGCTAAAGTGAGCTATTTCTGTCTCAGCCCCTCTGCTCCTCCTTCCACCTCACCTAATGTCATAACAACCTTCACATACACTTCTTACAAGTCTCAAAAGTGTTCTCTTAACAAGGAGCTTTGTATTTATAGATCTGCAGAAAATTGGGATATCATACCTAATTGCCACTTTTTTCACATTTCTTTTCTCTTCTGGGTTCTGTGCAGTTCACTAAAATCCAACTCTCTTTGCATAACTTGTATTCTTTAGGCAATTTAAGCAAGAAAATGTACTCTTTCTCTGCGATAATTCTGCTTTGCTCACTTCCCCACCCCACCCCCTTATTTCCACTGTGAGGATATTACAGAGTGATGAAGTTAGTTTGATATAACTTAATGCTTAATTTGCTAGTATAGAGCAGTTTTATTGGAGGAGGTTTCCATTTTGTTTTAAACAAAAGACATAAATATACTACAAAGTTCCGACAATAAGCATTCATTCAACTAACAGTACTTCACTGTTTACTGAGCATCTATTATGAGGTAGGTGTTGCTCTAAAAGTACTCACAGTCTTTTGGGGGAGAGGCATTATCATTACAGTTTTCAATCCAAATGTAGACAATGTTATAATAGAAGTATAGGCTAAGGCTTCTCCGAGGAAGCAGAGACCAAAACTAAAAAAAAATCTGTAGCATGCGAGTGAGGAACTTGTGCACGGTTTATGGAGAATAAATACAAAGACAAACCAGCCCTTAGAGAGCTGAGAGTTAAGCAGGAGAGTTAAGACTTGGATTTACATAGGTAGCACCTAGTATAGCAGCTACTAAGTATCAGAGGAACGGTATAGACATGGGTTGCTTTCCGGTGAAGACTGAGGGCAATCTTCAAGGATGAGGTGGCATTCAAGTTTAGCCTTGAAAGGCAGGTAGAATGTAGATGCAGAAGAGTGGGAAGGGAAGGAGGGAGAAAGGAAATTTCAGTTCTGATGACAGAAAGTCAGCACACCTGACATTGTTCTGCTCTCCATCTGTCTGAGTAGACACCAGATAATATAATGGTGACTTTGCTTTTTAAAAATGTTACTGTGCTACCAAATATGCATGACCTAACCAGCCACTGGGCCTTTCATTGGAGATAGATCTTGATTGCAGTCCTCCTTAATAACCAGGGAATAAGTAGAGAATGGTACCACCGGAGTCATTTGCTCATTTTCTCCCATAAACTTACATCTCACTTGGTTTATCACAATTAAACAGCAAATGTACCAGGCAGGAGTTCTGTTTTGCAAAAGAATCCCTAGGTCCTTGGCCTTTGAGCTTAAAAAAAAAAAAATGGAACCCATAGCACAGGGATACAGAGCCTTGAGGTCTAGCCGCATATTTAATTAAAATTAAACTAAATTTAAAAATTCAGTGCCTCAGTCACACAAGCCACATTTCAAGTGCTCAATAACCACCTATGACCAGGGGCTACCCTGTTGGGCAATGCAAACACAGAATACTTCTGACAGCAGAGAAAGTTCTATTGGACAGTGTTGGTCTAGGGTCATATTCTATTTAATAATTTTGAACAAATTACTCTGTGACTCAGTTTCCTCATCTGTAAGATGAGGATAACAATAGCACCTATTTCACAGGCTTTCTATAAGGATTAAGTGAGTTGATATTTATAAAGAGGGAAGCAGATGTGGCTCAGGCAACTAGGTTCCCGCCTACCACATGGGGGGTTGCTGGTTCGGATCCCCGTACCTCCTAAAGAAGACAGCGAGCTGGCACAACAGGCAGGCATGGCAAGCTGACATAACAAGAGACACAAGAAGAAAAAACATAATGAGAGACACAACAAAAGCAGGGGCAGAGGTTTCCGGTGCCTCCTAAAGAAGACAGTGAACTGACGCGACAGGCATGTGCGGCAAGCTGACACAACAAGATGATGCAACAAGAGATGTGAGGAGGAAAAACAGAATGAGAGACACAACAAGGCAAGGAGCGGAGGTGGCTCAAGCACTTGGGCACCTCCATCCCACATCAGAGGTCCCGGGTTCGGCTGCTGGTGTCTCCAAAAGAAACAAGGACTCCTAACAGACACAGCAAGTGAAAAACAACAAGGGGGTGGGGAGAAATAAATAAATAAAATAAATCTTTAAAAAAATTGTAAAGAGCTTAGAACAGTGTCAGGCACAGGGTAAACCCCATATAAGTGTATGTTAAATAAATAAAAAGATGCTTAATCTACATATGTGAAATATGGCAGTCAAGTCCAAATAATATCCAACTTGAAAAAAAAAAAGGCAGGGTGGAGTTGGGAATCAATTCCTATTGTTTCCCACCAGCTGAGGTTCTCTTCCCACCTCTTCCTTCTGCTTCTACTCATGTTTGTTTTGTTCAGCCAGGAAGACCACCAAGCAGGAGCTCTTCTCTATTGCACAGTGAGTGCTTGATAAATATTTATACTAGAAATAATAATGATGTATATGGAAAAGAATCGCTCCATCATCTTGGAAATGCAGCCCCTGCCAAGAAGTAGATGACTTCAAGCAACTCGGCTGTGCTCCATGGCAGATTAGGAGAGGAAGTGAAAAACTCAACTTGTTTGGGGATTTATGATGAGAAATAGTTCTGGTAACCAGAGTCTCTTGGATCCAACCCAGACTGGTAATCCCACTTGGATACATATTTGGGTGTTTTATCATAAATACAGAAAAAAGTCTCTTTGCCAGAGATACTCTGTGTGTGTGTTGTTGTTGAATGGAATTCTTCCTTATCCACCATCCCATGGGATGATAGACAGGCTGTGAAAAGAGAAACTGATGTCATTCAGATACATACCCAAACTATTGGCATCATTTGGTCCCTGCCTGGGCACTCTTTGTACCAGTGAAGAAGATAAAATGTACCAATGACAGGCATAACCATCATTATCAAACAATGATCTACCTTCTCTCATGCCATTCCCTACACCATGTTTGCCCTATTCCACTACTTCCCACTATCCAAATTCCTTTATCCTTCTAGGCCCTCAGAAAATATCTTTCCCTCTAGGAGGCCTTCTCTGATCACCCCCAGCTGGACAGACTCATGTTCTTTTCTGAAATCTTTGTACCATTAACAACTGCTGCCACATACAATGGCTATGTGCTTATATGTTTATTTCTCCCTATTGATCTCATGTCTTTGCATCCTCTGCATCTAGCCCTGTATTTTAAACATAGCAACAGTTGCTCAATGTGTCAGACTGCTAGCTGCCTACTCCAACATACCTTCCTCCCTTTTTATTTAGGAACAGAGCCCTGATTTTCAGCAGAGCCTCTCTCTATATTTTTTAAATCTTATGAAAAATAAATAGTAAAAAAAAAAAGCTAAGTTCCTTGACTAAGGGTCTGACCAATGAGATAGAAGCAGCAGTGTAAAGAACTTCTAGGATGTCTCCACGAAAGGGAGGATGCATGCTATTCTTTCCCCCATTCCTTACTCCTTTGTGCTGGGACTATGAATGTAATGGCTGGAGCTCTGGCAACCATATCAGACCATGAGATGGCAGTCAAGTGCTGAAGTGGGAGAAACAAAAAGAAGCATTGGCCCCAAAAGTCTCTATGGAGGCACCATTCCAGCCAGGGCCTCTCTAACTCCAGATTTTTATTACTTCTTTCATTTTGTCTAAATTACCATTCTTTTGTTGTTGTTTGTCATGCCATATACAGCTGAACCAAATCCTAAAGCACACATTCAAAATTTATTTGTATTAGTTTATATAATTATGTCATCGTACCTACATTCTGCTTTGTAATTTTTAATAATCATTTCTTCCTGCGGGGTTGTGAGCAAAGATTGGCATTGTTACCACCTCTGCTTGGAAGCAGATGAAACAGAGACACAGAAAGCTCCCTGATTTCCTTCCAGGAATGATAAGTCATAATTAGACCTCCAAGCCATCAAGCTAATGGAAGCTTCCTTGTTGGACTACCAAGCACTGTTGCCTCAGTTTGGTCGGAGCCAAGAAGCTTTCTCACCAATATGAGAGGCAGCTGTGTCTGGCCATGTCTGTGTAAAACAGAAGAGGGATGATGTCTGTGAATCAACACCTGGAATGAAAGAACAGTCACCAAGCAATACACATTTGGCTACCTGGAGCAGGTCATGCTAGGCAGAGTCAATCCTACTTATTTTCAGACAAACCTCTTTCTCTTTTGATGGAGAAATAAAAGCAAAAAAAGCCTTCATATGGCAACTTGGATGAACCTGGAGGACATTATGTTGAGTGAAGCAAGCCAGACACAAAAGGACAAATACTGTATGAATGCATTACTATGAACCAAATATATTGTGTAATATATTGTTTGATTCACACACACACACACACACACAAAAAAAAAAAACAAAAAACAAAACAACAAAAAAATTTACATGTATCCATTACATTTAATTGAGAAATGTATATATTTATTCATCTGTGTTTACTTTTTAGTTTTTATTTTTATTTTATTTTATTTAATTTATTTATTTTTTAAAGATTTTATTTTATTTATTCATTTATCCCCCCCTTGCTGCTTGTGCTCGCTGGGTCAGCCAACCACGCCGTGCGGGCGGGCCCGCCTTCACCAGGAGGCCCCGGGAACCGAACCCGGGGCCTCCCATGTGGCAAACGGGAGCCCTACTGATTGAGCCACAGCCGCTTCCAACTTTTTAGTTTTTAATTGCTTATGTTTTCAATTTTTAAATGTACAAAATACAGTTAAAAAAAAAAAAAAAAAGCCTTCAGACAAAACAAAACCACGCAGTGCAAATCACACTGAATCCCTCACACATGAAGGACAGTTAGAGTACATAGCGCTCCCTCGTAGTGTTGCAAACAACAGCTTTCTAGGCAAGCTTTTACTTCCTCTTACACAATTTAGGTATGAATGCTAAATTTTTGTCCTCCAGAAAAATTGAATTTCCTATGCTTTTCACTCAGGACTGAAATATGAATGCCTTGGTTTCTAATCAGGTCTGATTCTTTGCTTGGAGCTTAGGATGGTATTACTATCAACCAAAAATCTGATAGATTTTCTTTTTTAAGTGCATATCTTCAAATTAACTAAGTTAAAAAATATGGCACACATAATTCCCTATTCATGTTTAATGAAAATCAAATTTTCAAAAAGGGAAATCAGGATAGGAACTTTGAAATAAACATATGTTTAAAATGCATATATTCCCATAGAGCAAAATTTCTCCCAGGCCTTTGAACTGTACCATTTTCAGTAACTCAATAGTTATGGATTTGCACTTTAGAATATGCAGAGTAGAAGACAGGCCAGTGTGGGGAATCATTTAGTTACTAGGATTAGAGGACGTGAAATTTCAGCAGTGGAAGTGGGGATGGGGGGCAAGGATTCCTTTGGAGATTAACTAAATTTCTGCTTATTCAATAAAGCATGTCCTCACATTCCATACATACATTTTTGGCATCACTCTGAGTCAATCAGCCAGCTTTCTTTTCATTGCTTTACCATATTTAAGAATTAAATAACATCAGATTTGACAAAATAGAAAAGTAAAAGAGAATTTTTGAAGCCAAAATAAGAAACAAAGAAAAGATAAGATTGTGGGAAATGAGAGGGAAAGGGAAAGAAACAATGTGTAAAATATAGAGAAAATTCTCCTTTTCTTTCTTGTGGTGAATAGTAACACCAATGATTGCCGCTTCCTCAGTAATGACAGCACTCATGGCCTTAGGCTCTGCCAACCTTTACCAATGAATTTGCAGACCACTGCCAGGCAATTCCTGGTGCTGTTTGAAGTTTTGTGAATCCCAGAAAAGATTATGTTCTTTGAACTAATCCATTCCTGTGGGTGTGGGGTCCTTTGATTGTATTAGATTCAGTTAAGGAACCTTTTGATTGGATCACTTGATTAGATCACTTTAGGGCCTTTGATTGGACTAGGTTGGTGAGGCATGACCCAGGTTGGGTCTCTGCCCTCTTTCTGGGCTCTTATATAAGCTGAAAACTGGAAGCAGAAACACACAGAGGAAGTGAGCTGCCATTTTACCCTGCCGTAGGAGAAAGGACATCAGGATCACCTGCAGTCGCAGAAAGACAAAGAATACCTGAAAAGATGAGAGAAACCCAGACAGGCTAGAGCCATGGAGCAGCTCAAAGCTGAAGAGATGAGCCCTGTCATGTGCATGATCGCCCACTGCTGAGCTCGGGGAGAAAGTGGCCTGGGAGAGAAGGCAGAGACCAAATGGAGGGCTGCCATTTTGCCTTGCCATTGGCAGGAGTCCAGGATCTGACAGCTGACCTTTGTTGAGACGGCATCTCTGATGAGACATTGATTTGGACATTTTCTCAGCTTTGGAACTGTAGGCTTTTACCCTAATAAATTCACTTTATAAAAGCCAACCCATTTCTGGTGTTTTGCATTGGCCGCCTTAGCAAACTAAAACACCTGGCATTCTCCGTTTTCCAGGAAAAATATGCCAGTTTACATCTGTCGATATTAGAAATTTGAGATGACCAGAGGCCACAGGCCATGTGTTTAATCAGAGTTCTGTATTCTATTGGAAAATATGGCCACCTTTTCACGGGATATATTTAACAATTAGGAGGCTTTGGATTATAATGGAATATCCATCTAAAAGTGGCTTCAACAAGAATTCAAGAAGTGTGTGTTTCCAGGGTTGAAACAGTGACTTAATAACATCATTACAGACTCAAGATCTTTCTGTCCTTTCATCTTATTAACCTTAGCATGGTGCCTTTGATCCTCAGACTTGTCAATTCAGGCTCACAAAATGGCTGCTACAGTCCCAAGCATCACATTCTTTCATGATTACATCAAAGAGAGGAAGAAGTGGTCGCCAGAAAAATAAATCTCATCCCACATCTCTCTTCTTTTATCAAAAGGAAAATATTTCTGTGGACTCCCTCAAGTCAGAAATGGCCAGAAATGAGTCACATAGCCAATCTTAGGTGCAATATAAGGTTGGAAAACTGGATTCCTATCTGGAATTGTAAGTCTTCATCATGGGAAGTGGACTCTGCTAGAGAAAAAGGGCTACAGCATGGAGATGTGTAAGCAACATTATCTGCCATTACCTTGAGTTCAGGAAGATTGCTGAGTACCAAGAGGAAAAATCGTTCCTGCTGCAAATGATATTTAGGGCTCTTCTTGGGATGCAAGACTGTCTCATGACCAAATAATTCAGAGGAAAAGCTTTGCTAAAGACTTATAATGAAGACAGCCCACCATCCCTGAGCTGGTCCATTCTCTACTTTAGTCTTAATGCAAAAAATCATAACACCAAAGGAACAACTGATTATGAGCTGAAAGACTAACCTTTTGTACCATGAGGCTGGTCTTGCTATGCCTCACACTGTCTGTCTCCCATAGTTCCACTTCTTAATTCCCCTGGTCCCAGATGGAATTCACTCTATAAAACTTAGCTCCCATTGATTCCCTGGGGCTCAAATATTTGTCACCGAATCACTGGAATTGAATATTTTTGCAAAATTTCCCAGAGAGAGATGGAGGGTGAGAATCCACCCAGCCCAATAAAATCTGCCATCTCTTCCTCCAGGGCCTTCAATCATCACTAAGCTAAGAATACCGCAGCTCAAAAACACGTTTCATTTTTCTGCTTAAGATGAAGAGAGTATTTTGAAATGGTCAGTTTTCAAGATTGCATTCATCCTTGCTCAAGCGTCTCAGTTAACTAAAATGGTCTTACCTTACCTTGTAGGAATTCTCCCGTGTTCTTTATTTGCTTGAACAATGTGTTTGTTGGGAATTTAAGATTCTTCCCATGTTACGAATGCAAATATTCTTAGCTCTCATAAAATGATCTTCTTTTAATAAAAGAACAGAGGGATCACCCACAAAACAAAATACTTAGTCCAGGTTGAACTTGAAGAATTGAAAATATTTGTGTTATCTTGGTTTTCAATAGGAGTTGCCCTGTGGGATCAAATCGCTATTTGTCAGGGCTAATATCCCCACCTCCTGTTTAGCTAGAATCAGATGTACCAGAGAAAAGGAAAAGGAAAATAAAGAGGGAAAGTCAAGCCTATTGCACCTGGCCCATTGTGTGCTATCCCACGCTGGACTGTGAGGTGGGAATTCCTTCTTGCCCCTCCCTCCACATGTGATCAATTTATATCCTGGAACATGAGACTTCATTTCCTTGTATCTTTTTTGTTCTAGCTCACACAGTTTTAAATGCTAGTCACGCTCATAAAATTATCTAATCCTTCCTCAAATCCTCCCAGCCCTCTGTGGTGGTAAATGCCACAGGTTGACTAGGCTAGTGAGAAGGGCTGATTTGCATCGCTTTTCCTCCCATTTATTTATATTGTCTGTCTTCCAGTTGCAATGAATGTGCCCTGTTCTTATTTAGAATAAGCTCAGAAATAAATGCAATTTACTTTTTTTATTATTATTAAATTTATTCCCTGCTAGCCCATTTGAGGTTGGTTAAATAGGCTTATTTGAGAATTTTGCTGTCTTCAACGTTAGCTGAGAAATACACTCTGACAGGAAGTGAACAAGCTAAACTAAGGTGGAACCAGGCTGTAGTAGAGAACTGGGGCAGTTATCTAGAACAGCCTTCTTCAGGGTAGGGTTCAACACACTCAGCTCCTGATGTCTCCTCCAACATAGAAGACTTCCATAGTCAGATGAAGAGGCCGTGATGCCTACCACATCCAAATGGGCTTCCTAATCACAAGTTAAAAGGAGTCGGATATAACTCAACTGGTTGGGCGTCTGTCTCCCATATGGAGGGACCCGGGTTTGATTCCCGGGACCTCCTGGTTAAAAAAAAAAAAGGAAATAGAGAAATCCTGGTTACATTTGTTTAACCCAGTGTTTCCCAAATTTGTTTGACCTTGGAACTCTATTTCTTGGGACACATTAAATTCTTGTGAAACTAATGTTTGAGAAATACTGCCTAGGCAATTTAGGCAAAACCTCTCTGCGTAATTTAGTCATTACTCACTCCTCTGAACTATTGTAGTATTTATGCCTACAGGCAGTCAGTGTCCAAAAAAGGAAAGAAAACCATATCAGGAAATCTTAGTTTTAGTTTCCATCAAAGGATGCAACAATTCTTCAGTTCAGTTTTTTAAACTTGCCATGAGAACAGATATGTTACTACTCATCAGGGCTTCTATGACGACTGAGTAAAACCCTGAAGCAAAGGTATTTGGGGAAAAGTGAAATGAGCAAATATTATTATGTTCTGTTATTTGTTTGACATTTAGAATATATCTTGAGTTCTTTCACTATTTTTAAAATTTTATGTTATTAGGGTAGAGTTACTGTAGGAACAAATAATCCCCAAATCTCAATGCCTTCACGTAATGAAAGTCTACTTTTCTCACTGACACTTTTCATTTCAGATGTTTCTGTTTGGGTAACTCTTGGGTCTTTCTCCTCTAAGCAGTATCTCAGAAGCGAGCTTCTTTCCCTTGTGTGGCTCTACCTTATTGCAGTTTCCAGGTCACCCTAGCTTTATCTGGCCAGCAGTCAGCAGGGAAGTAGGCATTCCTGGAGGAACAAACAAGGTGGAAGTAGCATCCTTCATCTCTGCTCCCATGCCACTGATCATTGCAAAGGGATTTGGAAATGTTTTATTTCTGTTTCCCAAGAGGAAATGAAATAGCTGGGAAAACACACAGCACTGTCTCAGGTGCAAGGTCCCAATTCATAATCAGTCTATAAGCCCCTCCATTAAAAATAAATAGATAAATAAAAAATCCCTAGCTCCCAATAAATGTTAATCTAATAATGAAGTAATTTCAGCAAGTTTGATTTTCTCCCTGAATTATATACAATTACCTCAATCTATTAACATCTGGACAAAGAGCTTCCAAGTCACTGTGCACAATTAAATAGGGGACATATCCTCGTGGAAATGCCATCTGATGAGGGAGAGAGAACCCATATAAATATAACTAAACACCAACAACACAATCTGCCAAATATTCAAAACCAACTGCAGCTGTGCAGAAGCGAACATAAATCTGTAGACAATGAGAAAGGCAAAAGAGAAGGTGATGAGCTGGATGTCTGAATTAATTGGAACCAGGAGGAGTTCATCTGAGAAGGCTATACTTTATACAGCATTTTCAATAGCATATAATATTCTAATTATAAAATGTACAAAATTTAGGAAACAGAGAAAGGTACAAAACATAAAACAAACAAACAAACAAACAAACAAACAAAAAAAAAAACCACACACTACCCCAATATCTATCCTCCATACACCGGCACTTCTGCTGAGATTACTGTAATCTATTTTTTGGTATAGGTTCTTCCAATCTTTTTTTCCAAGCATACATCTCCTCCCACCCCCATGCCCCTGGGATATCATACTTTACATGTTTTGGGGTTCATTTTTTAGAAACTCACCAATATACTCTGAATATTTTCCAATATTCCAAACATGACTTTGAACTGCCTGCATGGTCAATCATGGTTGGACATAGATTGTTTCCAATTTTGCACTATTATAAAAAATGGCAAGTTGAGCATCTCTGTGTACCCACCTTTGTGCACATCTCTGATTATTTTGTCATCCAAAAATTGTAATGATGGGAATTAACATTTATCAAATGTTATGTATTTCCCTTGAAATAAGTTCCTTATGTACACTATCTCATTTAATCGCCAGAGCAGCTTTGTTATGCCAATACCATTAATAGCATATCAATTTTATAGGTGAAGAAGCAGTGATTTAGAAAGGTTAAATAAATGGCCCAGTGTGACAGCTAGTAAATGGAAGAATTGGGATTTGAACCTAGACTGGCTGACTTCAGAGTCCAAGCTCTATCCACTGAGAGAATACTGTGCCCCTGGAGTCCATTTAAATTCTCACTAGCAGATTAACCTTGCATGGAAATTTGACAGAGTGATGGATATGGCTTGAGAAAGGGCATGTATAATTAGGAGTAATGGTTTATGTGGTGGCTTAGAGAAGAAAGAGGGTAAAGTTTTATGAGGGATAATAACTTTTGCCAGGATGAAGTAGAAAATATGAGCTAGTATATCCAGGAGGTAAAGTAGTTTCAAGGGGGGTGTCCAAGTAAAAGTTCAGGAGTTTTAAAAATTATTTAAAGAGACAATGGGAGTTTCTGTCCAGTTGTACAAAGGGGAGGGATGTCAAAGCAATGTTTGATAAAGACGTACTTTGTTTCATTCTTTGATTTAAGGAACGGCCTTTCGCTTGCCTCGTGAGATAAGATCCAAGTTTCAGAGGCCCTTTTGGAGACCTTCTGTCATAATTTTCTTCTAGTTCGACAGTGTTCTCTGTGGGAATGTAACTTTCTTCACAGTAGCTGTAGGAAATGAAGGGAGCCTTAAAGGCATGACCTTGGGTTCCTCTTCATTTCCAGCCTCCATGCACAGACACTTCTCTGAGTACATTCCAAAACCCAGATGGAATCAGGGCAGGAGTGATTGCCAACAAAAACCAAGAATGTTGACCAGAGAAATTTAAGGGCAGAGCATAGCATGTGGTAATGAGCACAAGCTCCACTCTCAGACTACCTGGGTTCAAATACCGGCCCCACCCCTTATTAGCCATATGACCTTGGGAATATTAGTTATCGTCTCAGTTTCTTCAACTGTAAAATGGGATAATAACAATATCTACTTCATCAGGTCTCTGCAAAGATTAAACGAGATAAAACAAGAACTCATTTAGAAGAGTGCCGGTGTACAGTGTGTGATGAATAAATATTAGCTATTATTATCACCACAAGGTAAAAGTTGATAGCGTGATCATTTTTGCAAGTTGGCCTGCTATCCCCAGCTCTCTGAACTGTGTAGGTATCATATAGATGTGTATGGATTCAAACTGAGGCTCTCTTAGGGGTTGAATTGTGTCTCTCAAAAAGATGTGTTGAAGTCCTAGCCCCAAGTACCTCAGAATGTGAACTTATTTGGACATAGGGTCATTGCTGATGTAATTAGCTAAGCCAAATTAAGATGAGGTCTACTGGGGTAGTGCTGGCTCTTAACCTAATGTGGTTTGTGTCCTTATAAGAAGAGAAATAAGCAGTCATGGAGAGGCAAACACCACGTGAACAGAGGCACAGAGGGAAGATGACTGTGGGAGACTGAGGCAGAGGCTGGAGTTAGGTTGCCTCAAGCCAAGGAACACCAAAGATTGTCAGTAACTGCCAGAAGTTGGAAAAAGGCATGGAATGCATTCTTCCCTAGAGCCTTCAGAGAGAGCATGGCTGTACTGACATCTTGATTTTGGACTTCTAGCTTTCAGAAGTGTGAGAGAATAACTTTCTGTTCTTTTAAGTCACCTGTTTGTGGTCCTTTGTTACAGAACCCACAGGAAACTAGTACAGGATCTAGCCCTTCTTCAGTCAGGTAACTCTTGTCCATGAGGAACAAGAACCTGTTTATTGAACATCCTAAGTCTCAGAGCATCTCGTGACACACAGACAAGTCCCTAACACTTTTCTTTCCCCTTTCTGTTTTAGGTGCCTCATTGCTAAAGCAAACACCATGCAATGGGTTGGCTTAAACAATGGAAATTTATTAGCTCACAGTTTTGAGGGTAGGAGAACTTCAAATCAAGACCTCATCACAGCAATGTTTTCTTCCCAAAGACTGGCATTCTGGGGCTGGTTGTCAGCAATCCTTGGTTCTTGGTTCCTCTGTCACAGGGCAATGCACATGGGTGGCTTCTCCTAGCTTCTTCTTTCTCTTCCGGACTCCATTGACTTTCAGCTTCTGGCTGCTTCCTCTGTGGTTTTCTCTATCCATCTGAGTTTCATTCCCTTATAAGGGACTACAGTAACAGGATTAAGACCCATCCTGATTGAGGTGGCCCACACCTTAACTGAAGCAACCTCATCAAAATGTCCTACTTAAGAATGGATTAGGCTTAAGAATAGTTTTTTTCTGGGGTACATAGCCCCAAATCACACCTTCTAAACATTCTCACCAGTTACCAAGAAACCCAAGGCCAACACGACCACTCTATGAACAACACAGAGAATTCTCAGGTCAATGTCTCATTGCTCTTTCTCTCATTGTTCAATGCCCATGTAAGCTCTGGGCACACACACGTGCACATCATTTTAACCTCTGTCTTCTTCGGCTTCTTTTCCACTCCTTGTCCTCTAACTCTGGTGGTGGTGAAAGTTGAATGGGGACCAGGGGCTTTCTCCCTCTGTTTCCTCCTTTAGTTATAAAGGATCAGATGAAATTAGACACAATAGAGACCTATTATCATTTATCTTTAGAGTCTTGAAAATACCCAGAAACCTTCTATGAAACTACTCTAAAGTCTCAATCTACTGTCTCAAGCATCTATAACTGAAACTGCTTTTCCTAGATGTTAGCATTCAAAAACATCTTTTAATCAGTGTAATTGCTGTTGAGCTAATTAATTAATGATATTAAAGTACAATGATAATTTATAAATGTACAATGGCTCCACTGCACTATGGGTTAAATAGAGCTTAAAGGGCACTCAGAACTAACTCCAATAGGTGACATTGTTTCTTTGGGAAAATATACTCCAAATTCCAAACAATCCAATTACCTACTAACTTTTGGAATATGACCCATTAATAAGTTGGAGGCTGACTAAAAATATGGAATATATTTACATATTTTTATCAATGCATTTAAAAATACATTCTTTGGTTTTATCTTAATAGATTAAAGCAAATTGATGAAAGGAAAAGCTGTATCCATCATAGCCCATTTCTAGACTTTTCCTGACCTCTCGAGCACAATTAAAAGAGAGTTTGTGGAGTTTCTGCAGAGAAAAGGCCTGGCTATTTTAATTAGCTTAATGTGTATAAGATCAATTATTTTGAGACGGTAGACAAACAAAATCATTCATATGGTTGGCAGGTTTGCACGAATGATTTCACAGGAGTAAATCACTTTCAGGTTACATAGGACAGACACACCCAGTGTATGTGAGAACGTTTGGAAAATGTTTTGGACTCCTTTCTCAAAGGCACACACCAAAAGTGGAACTAACTGGAATCTGTGTCTTTATTTCATTATTATCCACACAATAATGATAGGTTCCTACTCACAGGTGATATGACATTTATATGCTTTCAAGTTTCCTTTCCTTTTGGAGCATTTTTTTAAAGGATACAATATTTTTCCTTCACCATTAGCAATTAGGTCCCTATGAGGTTTTACACAGGAGAATGAGAGTTGAAATAATTTTATAGTAAATAGACTGTTTGAAACTCATTTTAAATGAATCAGAGAAATTGCAGAACTGGCCAGAAGACCTGAGTTTTGGTCTGAGTCCAGAACTGAGTTGCTTTGAGCAAGTCACGCCTCTCAGAGCTCATTTTCTTTATCTGTACAATGAAGGGATTGGCAACTATGACTGGAAGCTCCTTTCCAGTCCTATGTTTTGTTTCTGTGGTAGGTAATAATTAACGTAAGGACTTGGGGGGTGCACCTTTACAAAATCTTGTCTTTCCATTCACAAGACTGCCAACATCACAAAAACCATTTTTCAGGTGACAGCAACTAAAAAAATGTGTTTTAACAAGTAGCACGTTAGGTGTCTGTGGTTAACAATTTTTTTTTCCCAGTTAGAATTCCCTTCCCTTCCCTTCCTTTCCCTTCCCTTCCCTTCCCTTCTCCCTTTCTTCCCTTCTCCCTCCCTTCTCTCTCTTTCTTTTGCCTTTAAGAGGCAGACACGAGGGCTTTGGCTTGGGAGCAGAGCTCTGTGTGTCAGAGACTAACAAAGGGAAATCCCCCATGTGCTGGAACCTTACAGCTCCAGGAACGGGACGTTTATGAAAGCTGAAGTACCGCTGGAGTGAGCCAAGAGGCCACTTACAATTCCAGCCAATTGTCCCCAGTCCAAACCATTCAGAGGGAAGGGCTCTGCTGGTCTCTGCTTCCAGCTGCCAAAAGCCAGGAGGAGCAGCACCTGCTCAGGAAAGCTGTGTCGCGGAGGGAAAAGGCTGCTGAGGAGTATACACTATATCTTTTGCACTGGCAGAACTGCCCTTTTCTTATTTTTAAATGCTCTTTCCTTGGATCTTAAAGGTCTATTTAAGGATTTCACACATTTAGTTTCCCCCCACTTTAATGCTTCTTACCTTTAAAAACTCATGTCTCCTTTTTATGATAAACGTGGATAGAGAGGGGCATGGTATAGGTGGGAGGGCTGGGAGCGGTGGGAAGGAATGTGGAAGATAAGGGTAGAGTGGGGTAGGGAGAGAAGGGAGGAGTTGAATGAATAAATGAATGGATGAAAGAAGAAGGAAGCCACAGATAAAAAAATATTTATTATGGGGGATTGGGTGTAGCTCAGTGGTTGAGCACCTGCTTCCCATGTACGACATCGCATGTTCGATCCCCCGTACCTCCTAAAAAAAAATTACATATGTATTATATACACACACACACACACACACACACAGTGTGTGTGTGCCTACTACTTCTTGCCAGGTGCTATCTTGGGCACCAGGAAGATACTAGAAAAAATGCATTAAAATCCTTGGTCTCAGGGAAGCTACAGTCCAAGGATATTATACCAATAATTAAAGAAACACTTTAACATTTACAATGATGATTCAAATGCAATGAAAAAATACAGGGAACCCTGACCTAGTCCAGACGGTGAGAAAGGTGGTGTTCAAGAAAAAGTGGGCGTTTTATACCATTTTCCAAATAGAAATACAAAAATAAATTATATTGCAATATGGTATATGTTTTTTCCAAATGAAACCCAAGCGCACATCCTGCTCTGCCCCGCCCTCCACCCCCGCACTGGCAGCTACCTCCCAAGTCTGAGGCTCTGCCTGGGTGTTCTGTGGTTCTTGGTTCTGAGAGCTCTGCTGTCTGACTCCGCCCCAGGCCTCCCTGGTTCGCCGTCGAGCGCCACCTAGAGTTTGACTGGCACATTTCCATAGTAAGAGTACAATGATTTTTTAAAACTTGGAACATTTTTAAAAACTCGAATGAATGAAGAAATAAAGGAATGGATGTAAGAACAAATGAGAGAATGAGTGAACGAACGAAGCAGCAAATGTAAAATCAAGACAAAAATTTTCATTCGCTATCTTTGGCACCCAGAGTGAATTAAAAAGGCTCCAAGTTTTCTAGGAAGAATAGTTTTCTCTAGGCGCTTTCCAAGATTTGTTTTGCAAGGCTGCCAGGGAGAATTCTAGACAATGAACTGGAAGTAGCAAGTCTCATGGTGACATCCAAAGTGTTTTTTAATCCAAACCTCAGAGCTGGAAGTTTCCAAAACCAAGAAGATGCCTATAGTTAAATCAAATTTGCCGTGTTTTTGCTAGTAATTACCTGATAATTTATTGAACAGTCTATGTTATTGAAATACCTATGGCATTAAGACAGAACCCACTATTATGATTTATGGGGTGGGCTAACACTGTAGCAGTTAAGGAAATGAAAAAATACATACAATTTGTTATTTTAAAACCATCTCAAAGCAAAGTGTCCAGCTCTGTTACTACACTCCAATTAGTCTGATAAGAGCAAACAACTATGGTAACATTTCAAAAAGGTTATCACATGTATAAAGATAAAGAATGGAACTTACCTTTCCCCCTTGATCTAGATATCTCCTTTCTTTCCCAAAAATTTTGCCCAAAGAAAAACACTCAGGTTATAGAAAACCCAAATGCATCCCTTCATTCACTCATTTCACTTAACCAACATTTACTGAGAACCTACATTGGGATTGTAGAGATGAAGGTAGTTTCTTTCCTCAGGGTGTTTTGTCTAATTGGGGGTAGGTGACAGTAAATGCCAAGAAGCTGTAGTGGTAATAAAATATGATAAATGGTATTGAGAAATAAAGAGAAACACTCAGTGTTGAGAGCATTGCTGAGGGGCTCCTAACAAGTCTGGAAGGTTCAGAGAAGGCTTCTCCTAGGTTAGAATGCTATGCTAAGTACCAACTTCTTGGAAGAGTAAGTGAAACAGAGATATGTTTACAAATAATTGCAGAAAGATTAAGGCATCAATCAATCTGAAAACATTTCCATCTGAGATACAGAATCAAAATAGTAGAACTTTATGAAAATGAATAGTACTAGATTATAAGTTCCAGGAGTATAGAGATGGTTTTGATCTTGCCCACCCCTGTAGCCTTATAGTTTTTCCTAATGTCTAGCACATAGTAGGTAGTCAATAAAAATTGGTTGAAAGTTGGATGAATGCTTAATAGAAACCCCTCCATGCATAGTTAAAAAGGAAATCAATAAATATGTATTTCAGTCATCCACTGTTTAGCATGAGTTGGTTTATCAGCATGTTTTCTTAAAAGCCTTCAATGGCTTTGTATTTCCTATTTCACCAAATTTCATTTTTTTAACCTATTTTTATTTTGCCTAACTCAGTCCAATTCCTTCCTATATCTCCAAATATTTTCCCCTCCTACTGTTCAGCAGGTACTGTCTTTGCCATTCAGGTTGTTTAGAGTTCCACCAACGCCATGCCATGAACATTCCCCCTTGCAAACATTCACAGTTTTGGTTTCCCTGGCCTGTGTGAGCTCTCCTCTTCCCTTCCATCCCATCCCTCCCCACATCTACGGACTCCTTCCTCTTCTTCTTCAAGGGCCATTTTGAACCCAACTTGCTTTCCCTGACAACTCCATTCATTCTCCCTTTCTGTCTCTCACTCGCTCACTTTTGATTTGAAACTCATAATGTAACAGTGTAGCCACATTAATGAATCTCAATTACATCGCTTTCTTACGTCTTTCACTTTTATTAGTGTTCATATTATCTCCTCCTCTAGACCTCAAATTCCTAAAAATTGTGTCCATGCCTTATTTTTCCTCTATATAAAAGATTCACATGGTTGGTGCAGAGATTCTGAATAAGGTAGTGGTGGGAGGTGAGTAGAAGAGAAAATGGGTCCAAATCATGGGAAATCTTGAATGCCAGGTCAAAAGATTGTTTTTAATCTTTAGACAGAAGTAAGAGCATGTTTCACCATGTCAGTCCCCAGAAAATCAAGACTTTCCAAAAAACATTCTCTTCTCACCATGACTAGCCAAGTGACTATCAATCATTATTGTAAAGAAAAAAAACATGGCCAAGGAAAATCTAAGGAAATACCTTATTTGGCTCTCAGAATCTTGATTTCAGTGTTTCATAGAGCTTTCTGAAAGTGATTATGTGTGCTAGGTGAGTAATTAACTAAATATCCTGCTCTGAATTTCTCCTGTCTCTATTATTGGAAAAGATTAAGTTGCTGGTCTCCAGTAGATTTCAATGGAGCTGTGTTCCACTCAGGGTTTGGATATGGCTGGAAAAGCTGGTGTGCCGATTGCTCTTCACTGAAATGGGCAGAGCAGCAGTCCAGAGGCATTTGGAAGAACTGAAAAAAGAACATAAAATAGGGAAGTGGATGTGGCTCAAGCGACTGAGCCCCCACCTACCACATGGGAGGTACATGGTTTGGTTCCTGGTGCTTCCTAAAGAAGACAGCGAGCTGGCACAATGGGCAGGCACAGCAAGCTGACACAACGAGAGACACAAAAAGAAAAACATAATTAGAGACACAACAAAGCAGGGAGCAGAGGTTCCCAAGGCCTCCTAAAGAAGATGAGCAGGACAGCAAACTGACACAACAGGTGGGTGCAGCAAGGTGATGCAACAAGATGATGCAACAAGAGACACAAGAAGTAAAACATAATCAGAGACACAACAAAGCAGGGAATGGAGGTAGCACAAGCAATTAGGCACCTCCCTCCCACACCGGAGGTCCCGGGTTCAGTTCCCAGTGCCTCCTAAAGAAACAAGGACACTGAACAGACACAGCAAAAGTGCCAACAACGAGGGGGTGGGGAGAAATAAATAAATAATAAAAATAAATCTTAAAAAAAATTTTAGTATTAAGAATTGCACTTGTAAAATCTTTTTACATAATCTTTTTAATGAATTTATGTAGAGTTCATTAAAACATCATTAAGGACTCAATGAAACATCATTAAAGACTCGAAAACTAAAGTTTTAGAACTTCAAAGGTAAATGCTCTTGGTAAAAAAAAAAATCCTCTTCTATGTGGAGCAATACAATATGCCATTTTGGACTTGCATCTTTGGATTCAGAGAACTTAAATGAGCAAAAACTAAAGGAACATATTTAACATTCAGGGTTTTTGCATTCAAACATTTAAGCTGAAAGAGTAATGTTTCCCTTTTCCTTTGAAATGTGGAATTTCTTTGTATGACTATTTTAACAACTACATCAGGAAGCAGATGGATTAAAAATCTCCATAATTCTTTATTCCCATCACCAGGACTAAACAAACATTTGACAAACTATTAGTCCACACAACATGTGATATAGTACCCCAGTCAGGGGGTTTGGGGTTGAATCTCAGATGGTTGACTCACTAACTGAGTGACTGTTCAAATTTCTAAGGCTACATTTCAGGGTGGTTGGAATTAAATGGAATCATGTGCATAAAGCCTAACACAGAGCCCAGCACATAGTAAACCGGTGATATGTTGTTACTATAGATTGTTCTACTTTCTCTCTCAAGTAATGGAATTTCCATTTTAAGGGCTCATAAAATTATAAGGATGAAAATGTTTTTCTTTGACAGAACCCCTCACTCTGCAACTGAGCTCACAGAGTCCCACTTAAATGGAATTAGACTTTGAGAGCCGGACAAGAAGCTGGAAAGCCAATCTGCAAATTACTTGCCTATAGTTTTAACCTATTCCCAGGCAATTTTCAGTCAAAAACGTGACACTGTAGTTACCATGGGCCAGGCACTGTCCTAAAACCTTGAACTCATTTAAGTATAGACAACAAAACAGTATTTCTGTCAATGGCCACTCGTAAGTAGAGTATCCTGAAGATTGTTCAATCTATCCTTGGGTTCACATTTAAACATTTTATCTCAAACCACTCAGAGTTCACAGTGGAGGAGATTTAGGGGTGATGCCTCCAGCCTATTCAACCTGCTTTCTTCAAGGGGAAGGCATTAGCCTTGGCCTCCAGGGGAACACCATCTGACCATCCCTTGGAGGATTAGAAAACATGCCCCTCCGGGCCTGCTCCCGCAGATGGCCTCTGGCATGGCTACACAGTCTGCCCAGACAAGTCAAATCCACTGCTGGGTGGGAATGGCAGAAGTGGGCTTTAGATCCCACCAAGGAAGGGGAGAAGGAAAGAAATCCTTAGAGTGTTTTGGCCTCAAAAGGAAGCACCTAAAATTTAATCAGACCGTTTTCATGGAGAAAATTAGCCTCAAGTTAGCATTTCTCCTTTACCTCAGTATTTTTTTAAAAGTGCATGATTCCTTCCCAGACTCAAGTTAGATTTTCAAAATGCCCTTTCTCAAACCTTACCTGCATGGTTGGTAAGAGAAAGAGAAGGCAGGTGGGAATGGTGGTGAAAAACCCATCCCATTTCACTTACTTTGCATAAAGTTGCCATTTCTTCATTTTTAGGAACACTGCTTTCTTCTCTCTTACCTGGTTCAATGAAGGCTCATCTATTATATGATGGGGAAAGACAGACAGAGAGAGAGAGAGAGAGAGAGAGAGAGAGAGAGAGAGAGAATACACCGACTCTGAGGATAAGGAAAAACAACACTTACAGTCCCAAATCTCTGAAGATTGAACACTTCTGGGGATATTAATCACCAAGGCGTATTTTCCAAAGAACTTCAGAACACATCTGGAAATTAAATAAAAATAATCGGAGGGTTCAAATCAACTGATGTTTTCCAGAGGGTTCCTCAAGACAATAAGATGCTGCTCACAGAGGCACAGAGAAACTGTTACTCTGTTCCTCCTAAACAAGGCTTAAAAAATGAGTATCAAAATCCACCTCAAATAGCTTGGTTTTTATGAACTGTCCTCTCTTGAAGGGCTCCAGACATAGAACTGGAATCTGCTTTCTTTGTGTTTGTTTCATTTGATTCCTTTTTATCCTCACTGAATGGATGAGTGGCTATTTTTAAGTGGTCTTTTTGACACTACATAATTCTGACAGTCCGAGTTACTCTGAGCCCTAAGGAAGGATGCTATTTGCTGTGGGAGGCAAGGATGTGGAGACCACATCTCTCTTGAGAAATTCTCTGATTAGGTGACTCTCGCCAAAAAGCCAAGGTCAAAATTAACTCTGGATTAAGCTCTGCCAAGACAAGAGGAAAGCATTCATTTAGAGACTTTAGCAAGATAGTTGTTAGACATTGCAAAGGAGAAAGGAAGTGACTTCAGCCCCTTCCTTATCTGTAAAAAAGCAATGATTATTCCCTGTGGTTTGGTACAGCCTGCCTTGTCAGGAATCATGGAGTTGGGCCAATTTGAGGCAAGACTAGGGAAAAAGCCAAGTCTGGTCTTTGCCACGCCCTCCCCTTCCTCTTCCCTTGCTGTCTCTCCCCATCCCCCTGTCCCTCCAGGTACCCAGAAATTTCTAGTGAGTGGACAAATGCTCTGTATCCCCCAACACTCTTTGAACAGCCCAACTTGGTCTATGTAGTTCTGCTTGCTATTTGCTGTATATATGGTTCCCAAAGTGTGACCCTACAACCTGGGAGAGCCTTGGGATTATTGCCAGGGTCCCTAAGATTTGTACAGTCATTTTGTTGTTAATTTAACGTCAAGTAAATATGCCATGTGAAATAACATACATAGACTGCTCATTGATTGTCTTTTGCATCCCTTTCTAGATTTAACTCTCATCACCTTCCTTCTCTCCTCACTATGCTAGCCGTACTGATCTACTCATTTCCTGGAAGGAAACCTATTCTCTCACCTCAAGACCTTTGCACGGGCTATTCTCTCTTCCCAAGAATATTCTCTGCCAAGTCCTGGCCAACTGCCACTTATCCTTCAGTCTCGGCTGAGTTGTCACATCTTTGGGGAAGTCCTTCCTGACCTCCCTGACAGAAGTGAGTTAGATGCATTTCTTTTGTGATCCCACAGCACCATTCTCATAACACATAGATTCTCTGGTGGTTACCTCTTTACTTGGTCACTTCATTCCCTACACTAAGAGAGGGGCTACTTCATTCTCAATCTCATATTTTCAGCTCCTGGCTCAGTGGGTATCAGAAGACACATGTTCACACATAACAACATTGCATCAAGACTTTTTGTCAAACTTTTTATGAACTTTCTAAATCAATAGATAGGAAACTAATATATTGGGAAACTTCACTTTTTTTAAATATTGAAAATGTGTCCTTATCCTCAAAGAGCCCAGAAATCATTGCTCTACTCCAGAGGTCCCACTCAGGCAGCCCAAGGGCCAAATCCCGTCTGCAATGAGTTGGTTTGGCCAACTGGGTGCTCTAGATGTCTCCGGATTTGAGCACCTTACCCTGGGAGTGCGGACCCTGCAGGCACTACAGCCTCCTGCTCTCCATCTCTTTCTTCACTGGTGTTATCTTCCTTGTTCCTGAGGCACTGGTCCCTTGAAAACATTCCTTCTAAATTCTTCATAAAATTTGACCTTCCTCATATTTCCCTTCCCCAAACTTGTTAATCTAATTCTAAACAAAGGTTTAATAGGTTGTCTCTTTCAGAGAAAACCCATATTTACCCAGAATCAGTCAGGGGGGTTATTTGGGCAGGAGATTTTTTCATGTAATCCTGCAACACAAAACACTTCTCCTCTAGAGTTTCAACCTGTCTTGTAGAAAGTATCAAGGTCTGAAAACAAATAACTAATTTTGATTGACCTTCACTTTCCTTCATTGGACCCTGCCAGAGACACTAATACTCAGAGAGTTACAGATCAAGTGGGGATTCTCTGCCCAATGCACTCAAATGACCAATTCCTGAGATGCCAGAGTTTATTGCCA
Organism: Tolypeutes matacus; assembly: GCA_026826555.1. NCBI lineage: Eukaryota > Metazoa > Chordata > Mammalia > Cingulata > Chlamyphoridae > Tolypeutes > Tolypeutes matacus. The sequence goes on along the minus strand of JAKSZT010053801.1, from coordinate 12,279,353 downwards.
AATGCAAAGCAAGGAGGTCAGATGTCCTATGGGCCTACAATCTGTCTCCCCAAAATATAGCAACTCTGATGGTTTTATAGCATCCAAAGATAGGCAGGTTTATGATCATGGGTATAATAGCTCAAGAAGACAAAGAGATGAGCTAATTATTTGAGCATGTGTGGATTGATTACATGCCTAGTCACAGAACTTAAGTGAGAAAATGGTGGCCTTAACATAGGATGGGTGTGATTTTTAGTATTATAATGAGGTATCAATCACTTATAAATTAAGGTTTAAGCTACTATCCATGTCAGGTAGGCCAATTTTGGTTAGATCTAACTTTGTCTAGTAAGATAGCTTAGGAATTGGGATGGGTTAATTCTGGGTTGGTTCAAGTTCCTTCATTAATAAAAATTAAGTGCTGTCTTTGTGATCACAAGACTCCAAAGTTGTAAAATAGGATAAGGGGACACAAGTGGGGCCAGTCATGAGGTTTTTACAATCACAAAATAAAGATTATTTAGTTATACAATCACTGTCAAAGATCAAGGCATCTGGGTTACAGTCCAGTGAGTGTCAGTAATCTCAGGTATTTATTTTTGGCTATTCTACAATACACTAGAAAGTTTAAAAGGCATCTTTATAATGATTCAATTATCATATTCATTGTTAATTCTTAAACTTCTCCATTACAAGAGGAACAGCCAGATCAGAGGTGGAAAGAGGCAGATCATCCCCAAAAGGGGGGTATAAAATATTGTTCCATGGATTCTCTTATCTCTTTAAACAACTTCAGAAAGGGAAAAAGGTAGTTTCATCTTAGAAAATATCCAAATCACTCTGGGCTCATGTTATACTACAGTTTAAGTCAAATAGAATCTCTTAGTGTATTTATTTCAGGAACTGTCAAGAAAAAAGAAATATGCTATGAAGCTGAGCCTGACAAGCAGGGAATGATAAAATGGTGGCCTTTCAAGTGGAAGAAAAGTCCCCACAAGAAGAATCTGTCTGCTTGCAGTCAAATTCTTTATTGAGCTTCCCCAACCCCACCACCTTTCAATACAAACTTCCCAGGGGGACACTTTTTGTGTCCCTGGAAAGCCCCAGTTTCCATGCTAAATGCATCTTCTCTTCTGAACCTTCTTAGGATATTGTTTTCAAGGCTGACACATTTCCATTCACAGTTAACCTCTCTTTCCTCCCCTTTTGCCAGCTTTTAGTCCAATATGCCAATTGTCCTGCAATTCCATGACTTCAGACCTTAAATATTTTAGCCAACAGTGGAGAATTCTGTAGAGTGCTTTCTCAGAAACTCAGTCTGTAATCTTCTCCCTTCCCCCAACCAGCTCACTGGGGCAGTGATTTCCTCCAAGAATTCCAACAAATTAGTTAGGCACGATTCCTCTTCCTGAAATGATGTTAGCTGTCTTTAATCAAGCTTGCTTTTCCAACTGTTCCATATCTGATACCCTAAAGCAGTTACAGAGTCTTCCCCCAAATGAAGCTAAACTGACTGGCTTATCTTCTTAGTCCCAGCATATCCACAAATACTGATGATATTTCGGGGAGGGGTTGTGGGTGATAAGGAGAGAAAGGATACTTTGCATGTTTTAACTTATCCTATTCACTTAAAAGAAAGAGACTTTTTTTTCTTAACCTAAAGATAAATGTTTAAAATCTGAATTCACAGAGAAGCATCTCAAAATCAGTCCTGGTGCTTTAAAAATGCTAGTACTTCCTCTATACATTTGAACAGATGTTTAAAGTAAGACCATCTTAATTATTTGATGCCAATGGCATGAAGTTTCTACACTAATCATGGCTGGTATTTACTTGGGTTTGTAACACCAAATCTCAACTTCTGAAGTCAAAAGTTTAAGTTATAAATACCCGCTATTAGATAGCTATAAAATATTTGCCTGAAGACTTTGATAGTTTAAAGCTTTCCATTATACATGTATACAGATATGTATATTCTTGTAGCTATGTATATTTTAAGATACATATGTATCTCCATAACACCTCATGTGTGGTCATGATATCCATCACATAAACTTCTGCATTTTCCAAACCCTGGGATACAATTTCAAGCCCTATATAAACTGACTTTATACTGCACATATGCACCACACTGGGCCCTACCACGTGGATAGCATCATTATTTCCATACAGCCTGATTCCACAGTCCAAACCCAGGAGATAATCTCAAGGAAAAAAACATTTTAGGACCAGCTTTCCAACTTGAAACTCTCCATGGGAATTTCCAGAATAACTCTGATACTTCAAGGGGAAAAGAGAGAAGAAGATTGAAAACTAGAACAAGGACCAAACAAAAGGAGCAACATTAAAAAGTTATGTGATGAAGTGGGATGCTATAAAGTTTTTATTATGACTTGTTTGGAAAGAGCTTGCTTAACAAATGCAGTCATCCTCTATTCAAATGCAAGGCAATAAACATTTTATAGTCCATTATCACATGCCATAATGTGTATGGAATGGACAAGTCCAATCAGATATTGAAAAAGAATGTTTTGTTTGCTCTTCTAGGAAATTTTGCCCTTTATAAGAGGAAAAAAGTGAAGGAACTTCTAAAACATTATGGGAATGGGGAACTGTCTGGAAGTTATATCACATGAGAAATGGGTGCAGAAAGAGTAGAGCTCTCTTTACATGGAAAAGAAAAAAAAAAAAAAACGAGTGAGGGAAATGAGACCTGCCTTCACTTATTTGAAGGGCAATTATGTAGAAGAGTTATTCATTTTAGAGTTATGGTGGGAAGTTATAAAGGACAGAACTAGGTTCAATGGGTAAGTGTTAGGGTGGAAAGAGCAGAGAGGTAGATTTGATTCAATGAAGAATCAAATGTTGAGAAGCCATGATAGCTTCTTAACAAAAGGAATGATCTCTCTTTGGGAATTGAGTTCCTGTGTCTAGAAGATCAAGCAGAGCTTCCATTACCATCAGATAGGGGTGTGTGGTAGTTTGTGGACCCCAGAACATTATGTCCTTAAGCTAATCCATGTGCATGTAAACTTATCTTAGGTGGGACATTTTGATTAAATTATATCAGTTAAGGAACTTTGATCAGAATGTATGACCTAGGATGGGTCTTAATCCTTGTATTGGAGTCCTTTATAAATGGAGGGATAAAAAGCAGCAGATACATAAAAAACTGCAGAGACAGAGATGAACCTGGAGAGGAGCTAAGAGAAGGTCCTGGGAACCAGAAGCTGAAATCAATGGAACACAGAAACCGAGAGGAAGCCACTTTAGCCAGAAGCTGAAAGCAATGAGGCCTGGAGGAGAGGGGAAGCATGAGTGGATACTGCCAGGTGCTTGATTGCCCACAGCTGCAGCTCAGGGAGAAAGCATCTTCCTATGATGCCTTGATTCAGACACTTTCATTGCCTCAGACCTGTAAGCTTGTGAATTAATCAATCCCCGTTGTAAAAACCAATCCATTTCTGGTATATTGCTTGGCAGCCTTTAGCAAACTAAAACAGGGTGTTATATAGAGAGGCTATTCCTGTAGCAGGTGAACTCTGTATGAGGCGACCTCTATGGGACCTCCCAAATCTCTATGTCTGTGATTCTAAGTTTTGTTTAAAATTCCAAATTGGCCATTGGGGATATTTCATATCCCCTGCAAGTCTGAGCATGCATCAGAAATTCAGGAATAGGATTTTCATTAAAAAGTTAAAAAGTATAAATTTAGTCTCATTATTTACTGTTCTTATGAAGAAAGACAACTTTCTTTCTCAAGTAGGAAATGTCTGGGGTAAAGTTTTTTTATATTCTCAAGTTTGGATCAAAAGGCTTTTCTGTTTATTCATTGTGTCCTGTGTTTTCAAGTTGGGAGACACAATATGTTGAAAGAAGGAACCGAGAGAGTCTACAACAGCAAACAAGAGAGCCCCATCCATTTGCCCTATGAGATCGAAGCCCCCTCTCAGTTAGAGGTGGAGTGGGCATCACCATCCCAGAATCCTCAGGATTAGGGAATGAACTATGGACCAAAATAGACTTACTGGTATTCTGCTATAGACTTATTGTGATTCTAGCAATGTAAGAACTTATATCATTGATGTGGAGGCAATTGCCACTGGAGGTTCTGAGGGCAGAGAGAGGAGAAAATAGGTGTAATATAGGGACATTTTCGGGACTTAGGAATTGTCCTGAATGACATTGCAATGACAGATACAGGCTATTATATATCTTGTCATAACCTACAAAAGTGTGTGGGAGAGCGTGTAAACTACAATGTAAACTATAATTCATGCTTAGCGATAATGCTCCAAAATGTGTTCATCAATTATAATGAATGTACCACACAAATGAAGGATGTTATTAATGTGGGAAAATGTGGGAGGTATGGAGAGTGGGGTATATGGGAATCCCCTTTAATTTTTTATGTAACATTTATGTAATCTAAGTATCTTTTTTTTAAATTAAAGAATATATTTTTAAAAACAACAATATGTTGAAAGGTTGTAGGGAAATTCCAAAAGGTTTAAAGAAATTAGAGCTGTCAATTCTGAATAGAAATTTCGTGTAAACTGTATTAGATTCTTTTCCTTCCTCATTATCATCCCTGATTCCCTTTTTTTCCAAGTCACACCATTGCCAAAGGCCCCCCTTTTTCTTTGTCTCTCCTCCTTCATTTTCACCTTCTTTGTCCTTCATGGTTCTGTTCTTGCTTCCCACAGCAGGTTTTCCTTCTGGGGAAAAATGAAGGAAAACCTTCCTACAGCTCTCCTCCTCTTAAAAGAGAGACCAAAGAGGCTCTCTGAAGGGATCAGGGGTAGAGTAAGTTACAGAATTGCTGAGCTTGTCTCATTATCTCACTCCTTGTTCATCCTCAAACTTGCCAAAAATTGCCCAGGAACAGATTTCCTGCTTTATCACTTAAAGTGATTCTCTCTTCTACATTCTTGCCAAACTTATTTCATGATACAAGAGACTCTGAGATGGAAGACAGCAAGGTAACAAACTCAGGATGAATTTTATCCTTATTAAGTATCTTTGATTCCTCAGAATCCCCAAAGGTCTGACAATCTATATTTCATGTCTATCTACCTGACCGCAGAAACTTGGACTCTACACTGTGAAGGGAATGCACAATAAAAGTGGTGGTAAACTCTACTCCAGTCTGACCGTCATTTCCATTATGCATTAGCATTGATGTGACACTCCCTATTGGTCAATGTTTATTACTCAGTCTAGACAGGAGGGACAGGAGTCTTCCTGTAAATGGTCTTTTCATGCATTTTCCTGTCCTTACTCAACTTCCTCTTGGGTACTACATTGTCCTCCTGTATAGAATTCTTATTTAATTCCATCAGTATAAGTTTCAGGAAGAAGTTCTATGATGAGCACATCTGTCTCACAAAACAAGAGGTACAAATTGAAGTTTATCTTTAAGTTTTTCATTAAAAGAAACATATCATGAAATAAAATGTGAAGTGTGAACAGCATATGATTCTTCCTTAAAGGAAAAGATATCTCATGCATCAAGAAGAGGAAAGAGGCACATATTCACCACACCAGTCTACCACCATCCATGAAAATAGAAAAGATAGTTGGCTTATATAGTTTGTGCTTCCTAGATACATCCATTTCCTAAGGTTGATATAATAAAGTACCACAAAACTGGTGGCTTAAAACAGAAATTTATTTTCTCACAGCTATGCCGTCTAGAAGTCTGAAATCAAGGTATCGGGAACCTGTAGGGGGAAGCCCTTTTGCCTCTTCTGGCTTCCAGTGTTTGCCGGAAATCCTTGGCTTGCAGCTGCAGCACTCTGCTCTCTGCCTCCATCCTCACATGGCCTCTTCTCCCCTTCTTATAAGGCCCCCAGTCCTACTGGCTTAAAAATCCACACTGTTCCGGTATGACCTCATTTTGACATAAGTAATTCCATCTGTAATGACCCTATTGCCAAATAAGGCCACATTCACTGGAACCAGGGCTTAGCACTTCAATATATCTCTTGAAGGGACACAATCCAACTTTAGCACTAAGTAGCACATGTTTTGCATTCACTATCTCATTTATTTCTCACAGCAACCTTGTGGTACTATATTATTATTGTCATGAAAGAGAAAAATGAAGCTTCAAGAGCTGATTGAGGGAGATATGAGTGAAGGAAATGTAGAGAGACCTCAGAAGGAAATGAAGACTTGTCCAATGTCATAATATATCTTCAAGGGATCTGAAGCCATCACATTTGACTCCTGAATCTAGTCTCTGAACCCCAACTCTACATCCTGTCTTGGGTTTTTCTTCGAGGGTGTACTTGAACAGAGAGGACATTGCTCTTCTGAGTGGATTCTACTAATTTCTTCTATCTCTGTTTGGGGTAAATGTAGTCTTTCACTAGTTCTGACTTTGGGGATGAATCCCCAGAAATCTGATGTCCTCAATTACTGGCCAGTGGCATCTTCATCCAGGTATGGTGCTGTTTGCAGAGCCAAGCTTTTCTGGAGAGTCTACGATTGAACTTGGGGGCCAGAGTGCAGCACATGTATATACTTCTCACTCAAAGGGCAGCTGTCCACGGAGTTCACACAGTAACTTGAGTAGGTGTGTAACTCAATATGCCACAAGAAAATACCCACCCCGAGAGTCTAAAATTGTGGATTTAATAGGCCTCCTGCTGCTGCTCGGCTGCCTTCCAAAGGCTCGCCGAATTGCTTCCTCTGCAAGCAGGACCTTCTGCCAGAGACTCTGGGGGGACCACGGTTGTTGATCTGGTGAGAGGTGACAGGTGACTGTTCTGCAATAGTGGGATATTAAACTCATTTTAAAATATTTTTTTCCAAAGGGTGAATAGAGACTAGGTAAAGAAAGAAAGACTGTTTGGTACTGCACCCTAATATTTCCATGCCTCTGGAGAAGGTGTGCTGGCTTGCAACCAGCTTTCCACACTCAGAGAGCTAAATCCTCTAAAGACTCATTCTGGGAAGACCTTGGCATGAGGGCACATTGGCTATGCCTGAGCTGTACTTTCCATTAGGTTTGCCTAAACGGGACCCCCCACCCAACGTTGCCCTCCTGCCAAGCTTCAAGGAGGGGGCTCCACAAAAGCCTTTTTTTTTTTTCTTTTTTTTTTTTTCTCTTTTCTTAGGAAGAGCAAGAAACAACTACAAATGGTTTAAGACACAGCAATTCAGGAGGCAATAGGCCTTCTAATTTTTGACCCAAGGTATAGCAAACTTCACTTAATGAGGAAGGAGCCTTTTACAACTAACCAAATGAATTTGTTACCATTGTGAAACAGTGGGAGGTAAGAGGTCCTTTAGCCCATAGATTAGACGTGTTTGCTTTAAGGATTCTAAAGAACACAAACAGCCTTTTGATAAAATTCATCTCCTCCTAAAGATAGTAGGTAAATCATTTTTAGAAACATTGATTTTTGGAGAAAGTTGAGAGATGTTTTGAGAGTCCAATTTAAAGAAGATATCAATAGCTTTCACTCTTTAATCAGTTTTCTGTTGTTTAAACGTTCATGGAAATAGCTGCTCCTTAGGCCTGAACTGTGTTACTTTCCTTCTGCTGTGATGTATCAGGGCATTCCTGAGAGACTATGCAACTGCTTTTCAGACCAGGAACTCTTGGTATACTCTTCCTCAACTATTTCTTAGAAAGTGAAGCCAAGCTTGGGCCCCTCTTTGTAGTGAACATTTGCCATTCTTTTTGGTTTCTCAGCAAACATCTGAACTGCCATACCCATGTTGGCAACTTCCCCACCTTCTGAGTCTTGGTGGGAGTTGGTGTTATCACCTGGCACGAAAGCTGAATTCCCAGCCTTCTTCACAGGTGGGGCCCAAGCCTGTGACCAAGGTCCCCACAGCCAGATGCACCCATTGCAGACTTAGAATCTGCAAGTCTGAGGCATGGCGCTTGGGTGGAGATGAAGACTCCAGTATGGCAGCAGCAGCAGAGTGTAGCACCTGAGACTTCATTCCATGCTCGGAGCTGCAGCCTCAGAGGTGCCAGCTGCAGAGTGCCGGGGTCGTGGGCACCTGGGGTGGCCTTGCCAGACCAGTCCTGCAGCTCAATTCTGGGTATTGTATTTGTCATAGAGCTCGGAATCCTGTTCTCTAGGGGGCCTGGCAATGCCATAGGCTACTCAAAAGAGAATGTGTTTCTGTCTGTTGCTTACAACTAAAAACACTGACTTAAAGCAATAGAAATAAATTCAGAATAGATAAAAGTTCCGATTTGTTTAAATAACAGAAAACGATTTCAAAGTATGAAAGTATCCAGTACTATAGAACCTACTGAACTTTATAGGGATGCATTATGAATACATATATTCACATATTTACACACAGATGCATGTATAGAAGCATAAGCATGTACATGTGTGTGTACGTGTGTATTCAAATCATATAATTCAATACATCACATTTAGGACTGGAAGCTAGTCCTAAAACTGAGCCAGTGGCCTCAAAAGCTAAATTCTAAATTCCCTACTGTAGTTGTCAGATTACCATCCTTCTCAATAGTCAATTGCTTTCTGTTTGCTCCCCCTCTTTATCAAAGGAATGTACTTTATTTTTATCAAGCAGATCAAGCAATCCCCTCCTTTCCCAACCAATTTCAGCTGCGTTAATCACTGACACAAAATGAACTAAGACCAACATGGACACTCAGCCAACACCAGCTGCAGAGTGGCATTCATTTTGAAGCAGAAACATTGAACATTACATGAAATGTGAAGTTATTAAAAAGGGAATGTGTACTGTACACCCCTCAGGGGACATGTGCTGTACTTGTTAAGGAAATCTGGGGCTCTGAAATCCTGGTTCACAAAACGCACACACTTTTTTGCAAAAAAACATCCAGTAATGCACAGGAAAATGAAGCAGACTTCCCTGGAATCTCCTCTTAACTAGTGCTTTCCAAACTAGACAAAGCATGGGAATGTTTTCAAAGCTTTTGCTGTGCTGTGGGTTCTATTATTTAATCCTCACAGCAATTGTGGGTGTTAACCAAGTCAGGTACTATTAGCTCCATTTTATAGATGTGGAAACCGAGGTCCAGGATCACCCAGTGGATTAATCATTGAGCTGGGACTAGACCTAGGGACATCTGGCTCCTAGTTGATTCCTCTTCCCCCTCCAAGATAGCATAGGACATTTGTTAATGTTTCAGGGTTAATTCTCATATTTTCTTCTTTTGGATGGATATATATTTCTATATATGTATATATGTATATTATGTGTATTTATCAAAATGTATATATTTAAATATATAAATATACAAAATAAATAAAATACTGTACAATCAAATGACTTCCATCAAGGGAAAGGATGAGGGAAATGACTACATGTTTTTCTTCATAAAAGAGTGAGTGACTAGTCCTTAGGTGAGCCAACCACAGACCTGGAACCCACCTTTGACATCTCCTGTTTCCTGCCATCAAGACTGCCTTAGCTCCTCTTCCCCAAGGTGATTCTTGTTCATCCTGCAATCTTCAGCTTAGGCATTTCTTCCCCCGGGAAGCTGCCTCTGAGCCCCCAGTCTAGGTCAGGGGATCATAGTAGTATATTCTTTTCCTTGAGATATTTTCTCACTGTCATTCATTTAGTGTGACTACGTGTTTAATACCTATTTTTTTGTACACCGTTATATCCCCAGAACCTAGCCTAGTGCTTGGCACAGAGTGGGTACTCAATAAAGTTTCACCCAGTGATAACCTGAGAATGCAGATGGAGGCATTAGTCATGAACAGGTGGGTCTCCTTCTTCGGTATGGTATAGTGAAGATGGGTTCTGCAGAGTACCTGAGTTTGAATCCCTGCTCTGTGACTTGCCAACTGCATAACTAAGCAAGTTGCTTGGACTCTCTGTCCTTTAGTGACCTCATCAATAAAATGGTGATAATATAGTTTCTTACCTCACAGGGCTGTTTCAGAATTAATTAAGTTCACATATGTTAAGTACCATATGTGACAGTTCCTGCTATATGATAAATGCCCAATAAATATTGACTCTTATCATTTGTTATAACTATGTGGAATGAATGGGTATACATAAAAGCAGGTTTGTAGATTTGATGGTGGGAATTGAAGCAGCTCAATATGAAGCTTTCATTTTCTGGATAATTTAGAAGATGAGAAAGAGAGGAAGTTTGGGTGTCAGAGATAGCAAGAGAGTGGTGCAAAACCAAGCTGCTCCATAGAAACCCTGCATCCAGCAGTCCCCTGTGGGAGGCTGCACTTCCCCACTTCCCCGGGCTTCCATGTGGACTCGCAAAGCCAGCTTGCCTTCACACAGGATGAGCAACCAGAGTCATTTTGCTAATTCTACCTTAGGAGTTGATATGTCAAAGCCTAATGCATCAATTCCACTCCTAGGTATATACCCAAAAGAAAGGAAAACATATTGCACCAAAATTTGTACCAGAATGTTTATAGCAACATTATCATGACAGCCATATGGTATAAAGAATTCAAATGTCCATCCACTGAAGAATGGATAAATCAAATGTGCTATATCCATTACAATGGAATATTATTCAACCATAAAAAGAAATGAAGTATTGAACCTTGGAAATATTATGGTAAGTGAAAGAAGGCATTCACAAAAGACCACATACTATATGATTCAGTTAATATGAAAACCAGAATAAGGAAATATAGAGAAACAAAACGTAGATAAATGGTTGCTTTTAGGGCTGGGGCAAGGGATAAGGTGATCGCTAAAAGGTACAGAGCTTTCTTTTGAGATAATGAAAATATTCTAGGGAAACAGATGTGGCTCAAGCAATTAGGCTCCCATCTACCACATAGGAAGTCCAGGATTCGATTCCTGGGGCCTCCTGGTGAAAGGCAAGCTGGCCCACGTGGAGTGCTGGCCTGCACAGAGAGCTGGCCCATCAAGATGATGCAACAAAAAGAGACACAGAAGAGAGATAATAAGAGACACAGCAGACCAGGAAGCTGAGGTGGTGCAAGAGATTGAGTGCCTCTCTCCCACTCTGGAAGATCCCAGGATCGATTCTCAGTGCTGCCTAAAGAGAAGACGATTGTAAATATTCTTACTCTCCTGATTTTATGATAATCAGGGTAGGCTAAACATTCGCTATATTAGAAACTATGCACGTGTCCCCAGACCTAGTTTTTCTCCCTTAGTCTGGTTTTTAGAATGCTGGTGATAAAACAAGCCTGATTTATTATATGACCATCCTGTATGGGAAATGACTGTAACTCTAGGCATCTTTGGTCAACCTTAAGAGACATAGCAGGGGTATAGATGTGGCTTGGATGGTTGGGCGTCTGTCTCCCATATGGAGGGACCTGGGCTCGATCCCCAGGACCTCCCTGTAAAAATTTAAAAAAGAAAAATATAGAAGGCGCACGGGCCACCAGGCCCTGTGTGCAGGTGCACCACCAGGCCCCGCATGTGGTTGTGCTGTCAGGCCCCGCATGTGGGTGCACCACCAGGCCCTGCAAGCCACGCAGCAAGATGATGACGTATCTAGAGAGTGACACAAGGAGAGTCAAGATGAGACACGCCAAAACACCCGGAACTAAGGTGGCACAGGTGGTAGGATGCCTCTCTCCCAAATTGGAGGTTCCAAGGATCGAATCTCAGTAAAGACAGGCAGAGAAGGATGAGAAGAGAGAGCAGGAAATGGACACAGAGAATTGCCCAGCGAATGGACACAAAAATAGCAAAAACGGGGATGGACTGTAAAAAGGGATAAAAGTAAAAATAAATAAATAAATAAATCCTTTTTTAAAAAGTATAAGGGATTTAAGATACGGACTATAGTTAGTAGAAATACTTTGACGATGCTCTTTCATAATTTGTTAACAAATGTTTCACAACAATTCGAAGTATTTGTGGTGGGATGATGTGTAGGAGCCCTGTGTGATGTTATGCATGTTTGTTTTGTAAGTTCACAATGTTTACTAAACACTTATGGTTTATGTATGTTCACGTATGAATGATATACTTCAATAAATTGTTTTTAAAATGAAAAAAAAAAGAGAAGGCAAGCACAGAAGAACACACAGAGAGCAGACAGAGAGTGCAAAACAATGGGGAGGGGGGAGATAAATAAATAATTTTTTTTAAAAAAAGGAAAATATTCTAAAATTGTGTTGATAGTTGCATATATCTGTGAATGTACTATGAACCATTAGATTGTACGCTTTAAATGGTTGAAACGTAAGGTACATGAATTATATCTCAATAAAGCTATTAATAACAATTTTTAAAAGCCTAATGCATCTTATATCTCAGACTAACCTAGTCAGCACACTGAGGCCTGAGCGCTTAATGTGAATTTGGAATGCACCAGATCTACAATTAGGAAATAGCTTTTGAGTTCTGGAAGAATCTGGGCCTCTTTGCAGTAGAGTTTAACATTTCTTGAAGTTCTGAGATTTTATTGTATCCTTAGGGTGATCAACTCTGTTTCCTTCATGTGTGCAAATGCAGACATCCGTCCGTTGGGACAGACAAACTAACCCGTCATGGGTTTGATGGATGTTTTCCTATTGCTCTGCTGAAAAGCATTAAGTTAAGCCTTCACTTCAGCTGCAGAGATAGTTGAGACAACAGATGGCCTTTCTTTTTTTTTTGTAATTTTGGGGAATTGCTGCAATAGGAGCTTCAGAAGAGTGGCTTCCATTTGTTGATGGCTTAAAATAGATTAGGCAAATACAGAACTATTATTGTTAGACATGCCAGGGGGTATAGTGGTTGATGAGGGAGGAGTTGAAGGAAAGGAGGCAAATTTTGGTCCAGTTGCCTTCCTGACCTTGCAGGATGCAGTAAATTTAAGCTGCAGGGTAGATGAAGGGAGCCAGAGTAGCTCTGAGCAGTTTAGTTCTATCTATAGTACTTGCAGATGTTGAATATCTTTTCTGGGGACAAAGATGTCATCTTACTCAAACAAACACACACAACTAGAAGACAGATAGTGTAAATCTATTCTCAAGAATTGCCGATAAGCTTCAATAAATATTCATCCCATCCATTAAAAAATATTTATAATAAAACTCTGGGACTTGTGCTTTCTTTTATATGTGACTGTTTGGAGGCATATGGACAAGCTTGATATCATTTATCCTGTTTCCTGGGATTTCTTTAAAACTATCTTGAATCAAACAAAGATAGGGTCCCTTCAAAATATGTGTACTTTGCTTCTGACCATTGGTGGGACTCAAACATTCACCACAATAAGGATTTTGCCACTTCACATAAGACTAGAATACTTGATGAATTTATGGGATTATTGGCAGGCTACCGCTAATTGAAAATAGTCGTTGTGCAGAACTGTAAACCTCACAAATAGAACCAAAAGCCTAGCAGGAACCTTGCTATTTTTATTGCCTGGTAAAATGCCTGCTGCCATCTCAACACTGCAATTTAGGGGCTTCTCAGATGGCATGTTATAGGAGAGCCTCAAGCAAATGCCTGCATTGATTGAATGGAATTTAATATTTATAATGGCTTCATTATGCATTATTATATATATTCAAAACTGAAGAGACAGCTTCTTACTTAAATGCTCTCTGTTGCATGCAGGTAGAGTACACCTGCTAAGTTCAAGGGCAGGAACTGCATACCCTGTAATAGCCACAGATTGCCCAGGCACACCACCCCTCTCAGGTAAGGATTATCCTACAGTATGCTCTCAGATCAAGGATGTAAAGTGCAGATGCTTTGAATCCTGAAGGCATATCCTGTTCAAACTTCATTAAAAGAAATTTCCAAAACTACTGAAGCAGTTCAAATCATCTGGCATTTGGGAACCTTGGTTATTTTTTTCAACCAAATGTAACACCAAGCATTGAGTCATAAAAAGGCAGACCTGTGTAGGGTGGTCAGCTGTATATTCACTAGAACTTTAATTGGCTGTGAATGCAAGATGAGGATGATAACCTATGGATGACAATGAGGGACATCAGCTCCATGTGTGGCATCTTATTAACCAGCAAGATAACACTTCACATAATTTTATCCCTAACAAGGAACTTAGCCTTCAAGACATAGCACCATAGCAGTGGAAGCTGTAGGAGGGATATGGTGAATGTGCTCTTGGACTATGCCTACCATGTGGTAGGTAGCCCAATATGTGCCAAGGATACCCCAAAATCTCTTGGAGTCAGAGCTCAAATAATTAGTCCCATTAAAACAACCTAGATATAGGGAGTTGCACAATCCCCAAAGACGTTGGGTGAAAAAAAAGAATTTGAGCTTCACAAGGGGAAACCATCATCATTCTATTTAAATGTAGTCATTATACTCATTCACCTGAAAGCTAGAAATGCAACTTTTGCTTTAAGGAGAAAAATGGAAAGATTTTTGTATCTTGTTGTTGTTGTTGTTGTTGCCATCAACAGAAAGAGATCCTGGATAATCTAAGCAAAGAAAGGAATTTAATGGAAAGATTTGGGAACACTACTCAGTGAATTGAAAAAAAATTTTTTTTAACCAGGACTCAGAAAGGACAGGAACCAGAGAAACTTCAGGGACCTGAGCTGTGGAAATGAATGGAGCACATGATCAGGACACTTTCAACAAGATGAATTTTTTTGGCCAACACTTTAAAATTTACCTCTAAAGCTAATGGGAAGAATCAAGTGCTGTTCCCTGCATTTATAATTATCCTGCATTATAGAATAGTTGTTGTTGTTGTTCTTTCTTTCTTTCTTGTTTCCTAATGGTTGTGTGTGGACTCCTCTTGACCCACTCCTTCAGTCTAACACTTCATTAATGATGCCAGTCAGCCCCACACTTGATATGAACTGAGGGCTGGGGGAGAACATTTTCTTCAATTAACATTCTAATAGACCATACATGAAAACAAGGTCCTGGCCTCAATGTCTGTTAAAACAAGTAAAGGCTAGAGCCTTTAAAAAACTAAAACCACAGTTATTAATTTGCAGCTTGGAGCTCCCTCCTGTGATAACACCCCTGCCCACAGGCCCTTTTCGCTTCTGCCATCTGGTAGCACCCTTAAGCTCACTAGACCCCGTGAAGTCCAGGCTTATTGGAGGCTTCGAGAAAACCCAATAAGTAATAACCCTCTTCTTCACTAAGTTTGGAACCAATTGAGAAATAAAAAGTAGTCAGCAAGTGAAGGCCAAAGGTACCATATAATTTAATGAGAAAGTTGACCTTGAAGATTATGGCTTGTATCTATTGAGTGAGCTCTTCTTAATATTGAACTCCAGAATTACAGACTTACTTACCCATCCCAGTTTCAGGCAGCATCGAATCATGTTGGGCTTCCCCATTCTTTGGAGAAGACAGGCTGTCCTGGTAAAAATTCACATCAAGAAGGAACAGAACGAAAAAAAAAAAAAAAACATACTTCTTGAAGGCAGCTTGTTCCAAAGAGGAAGGAAGCAGGAAGGGCAGCTGTTTCTGCTTTCAAACCCACAATCAGGTAAGTCACTGCACTTCTCTTAAGGAGGAACTGTTGGGAGTGAGGAAAGACCTGCTGATGTGTGTCCCCAAGTAGAGACTGAATGTTGTCCCTGCCAGCAAAGCTCGAGAGCACAAAGTCTAGAGAGAGGCCATTCCTCTTCTCCTGTTACCTAACGCCTGACTTCTGAGTTGTAGTTTTCTTCTTGAGGGCACACTTCTTTTGATAAACATGAGGAACATTCACATTCTTCAACTGAGACTATGTCTACCTATAAGGGTGGACCGTAATGTACAACTTTTGTCCTATTGATATATACCTAAAATAAGAAGGGTGTTTTATTTTGTTTTTGTTATTTTTCCTATTACAAGGGAACCCAGTAGATATATTTCCTACTTCACCAAGTCTTCTACCTGTTTTTAATCTGCCTACCTCAATCTGCTTCCCAAACACATTACCTGCCTTCAATTTTTTTTGTATTTTTTTCATGTTTTTTGGTATTTTATTTTGCTTTTAAAAACAGCTTTATTGTTTTTATGGTATATAAGTGACACCTAACAAACCACACATATTTAAAATGTACAATTTGATAAGTTTTGACAAATATATATATCTGTGAAACCATAAATAGAATCAAAATAGTGAATATCAGTTGAAGGAGGCAAGATCAATATTCCTCATGCCTCTTTATAATCCTTCCCTCCTATTTCCCCCTTCTCCCAACCAGGCAGCTATTGATCTGCTTTATTACAAATATGTTTGCATTTTCTAGAGTTTTATATAAATGTAATATACCATAAGTACACTTTTTTGTTTGGCTTCTTTCACTCTGCATAATTATTTTGAGATTCATCCATGTTGTTGTGTATGTCAATAGTTCATTCCTTTCCATTGTCAAATAGTATTCCATTGAGTGGATATACCACAATTTCTTTATCCACCTTCCTGTTGATAAACATTTGGCTATTACAAATAAAATCACTATTAACATTCATATACAAGTCTTAGTACGAACATACACCTAGGAGTCGAATGGTGGATCATATAGTAGGAGTATGTTTATCTTTTAAGAAACTGCCAAACCATTTTTTCCAAAGTGGTTGTAACATTTTACAATCTCATCAACAGTGTATGAGGATTTCAATTCCTTCATATCCTCACCAACAGTTGGTATGGCTAGTCTTTTACATTTTAGCCATTCCAATAGCTGTATAGTGGCATCTCATTGTGGTTTTAATTATCACTTTCCCTAATGAAATGTGTCTATTTGCCATTCATATATGTTATTCGGTGAATATTCCAATATTTTGCCCACTTTTTAACTGTTTTTCAACTTGGCTGTTTGCTTTCTTATTATTGAGTATTGAGAGTTCTTTATATATTCTGATACAAGTCCTTTATGAGATGAATGCTTTACAAATATTTTCTTCTAGTCTTTGGTTTGTGATTTCATTCTCTTATCAATTTCTTTTAAAGAGCACAGGATGTTAATTTTGATGAAGTCCCATTTATCCATTTTTTCTTTTGTATATAATGCATTTGGTGGTATATCTAAAACATCTTTGTCATTCCTTTTATACTTCAATAATTTTAGGTTTTATATTTAAATCTATGATCTATTTTGACTTAATTTTTATTTGGTTCAAGATATGGATACAAGTTATTTTTTATTTCTTTTTTTATGGATTGATTTTGAATGTTAAATCAAACTTGCATTCTTGGGGTAAACTCTCTCTGGTTATGATGAATAGCCCTTTTCATATATTATTGGATTCAGTTTGCCAAAATTTGGTTTAAAATTTTTGCATCTATTTTCATGAGGAATATTTGTCTGTAGTTTTCTTATCTTGGAATGTCTTTGTTTCATTTTGGTATCAGGGGTAACAGTGCTCTCATAGGATAGATAAGCTAGGAACTTTCCCTTCTCTTCAATTTTCTGGAAGAAGTTGTGTAGAATTAGCATTATTTCTTCCCTAAATATTTGGTATAATTTATTAGTGGTGCCATTTAAGCCTGGAGTTTTCTTTATAGAAAGGTTTTTAACTACAAATTCAATTTATTTAATAGACACAGGAGTAAGCAGGCTATATACTTCTCCTTTTGTGAGGTTTGCTATTTTTGTCTTTTAAGGAATTTATTTATTTCATCTAAGTTGCTGAATTTATTGACAGAGCTATTGAACATATTCCCTTGTTACCAAGCTCTGTGGTATACTTCTATTTCTACCCCCAGTCTTTATGCTATTGTTTCCATATATTTTACTTATACAGATATTATAAAACCCACAGTACATTGTTTTCATTTGTAATAGTTAAAATATCTTTTAAAGAAATTTTAAAAATAAGAAAAAAATATTTTACACATTTGCCCATAATTCCCATTTATTGCTCTTCTTATTCTTTTTAAATACTTCCATATTGTCATCTGGTAATATTTTCCTTCTGCCTAAAGAACTTCCTTTAACATTTCTGGTTGGGAGGTGCTGCTGCTGCTGCTGCACTCTTTCAGTTCTTGTATGCCTGAAGAGTCTTTATTTTACTGTGTTTAGAATTCTAGGTTCATAGCTATTTTTCTTTCAGTATTTTACAGATGTTGTTCCACTGTCTTTTTAACTTGCATAGTTTCACATGAGAAATATGCTGTTATCCTTATATTTGTTCCTCTGTATGTAGCATATGTTTTTATTTCTGGCTGCTTTTAAGATTTTCTATTTATCCTTGCTTTTGAGCAATTTGATTATCATATGTCCTGCTGTAGTTTTCTTCTTGTGCTTGGCATTCATTTGACTGCTTGGATCTGGGGGTTAACAGTTTTCATTAAATTTGAAAATTTTAACATTATTTCTTTAAACATTTTTTTCTCTTCTTCCTCCCTACCTCTCCTCTACTTTGGGTACTCTGATTAAACATATATTAGGATGTTTGAAGTTGTCCCACAGCTACTGAAGCTCTTATTATTTAAAAAGCAAACAAACATGTTTTTCTCTCTGTGTTTCATTTTGGATAGCTTCTATTACTATATTTTCAAGTCGAATTATCCTTTCTTCTGCAATGGTGAATCTGCTATTAATCTCATTCATTGTATTTTTCATCTCAAATATTGCAGGTTTTTCTCAAGGTGTTTCATTAAGTTGCTTTTAAAATCTTCCATGTTTCTATTTCATTTTTTGAATTTATGGAATACAGTTATAGTAATTCTTTTTAAAATATATATGTATAATAACTCTATTAATGTCTGTGTCTGCTCATTCTAACATCTTTGTCAGTTCTGGGTAGGTTTCGATTGATTGATTTTTCTCCTCATTATGGGTCATATTTTTAGACTTCTTTGAATGCCTGATACTCTTTTATTGGATGCCATACATTGTGAATTTTACCTTTTAGGGTCCTGAATATTTTTGTATTCCTATAAATATTCTTGAGCTTTGTTGTGGGATGCAATTCAGTCTTGGAAATAGTTTGATCCTTTCAGGTTTGCTTTTTAAGGTTTATTAGACCAGAGTAACATTTAGTCTCAGCTAATTTATTCCTTACTACAGAGGCAAGACATTTCTAAGTACTCTACCCAATGCTCCATGAATTATGAGGTTTTCCAGTCTGGCTGGTATAAACAGACACTATTTCCAGCCCTTTGTGAGGGCTGGATAATTTTATTTTTCTCCAATCCTTTCTCCAGCCTCAGACAGTTTCCTCATATGAAAGTGCTGATCAGTATTCTGCTGAATACTGGAAAGGGACTCTTTGCAGATCTCCAGAGTTCACTGTGCACCTCTCTTCTCTATCCCAGTTACTCTATCCCATAAATTCCAGCTCTTTGGCCTCTCAATTCCATCTCCTCAATCAGGGAGTTTGATAGGCTTCATTTGGATTCCTCTTCCCAGTGCTATGGCCTCTCTCAAAGCAGTAAACTGGGAAAATTGTAATACTTTCTTGTTTGTGTCCCACCTCACAAGGATCTCTGTTGTTCCTTTTTTTCTCTGACATACAGCATCTTGAAAACCAGTTTCACATATTTTGCCTGGATTGATTGATTGATTGATTGATTAATGGCAGGAAGGTAAACCTGATCCCTGTGACTCTATCTTGGCCATAAGTGGAAGTTGATCGTTTATTTTTAAATAATTTCAAATGTACAGAAAGTTTGCAAGAAATTTACAAAGAACTCCTGTGTCCCCTTTACTCAGATTGTTACTTTACCACATTTACTCCATCTCTCTCTCTCTCTATCTGTATAAATATCCATTTTCATATTGTCATTATTCTTTTTAAAACCATTTAAGTGTTAATTGCAGATCTGTTGTAGTGGTTTGGAGCTATGAACCCCAGAAAAACATGTTCTTAAACTTAATCCATTTGTGTGAACCTGGTAAATAAAACATTTTGATGAAGTTACTTCAGTTAAGATGTGCTCCAGCAGAATCAGGATGGGTTTTAATTCTGTTACTGAAGATCTTATAGGAAGGTCAATGACAGAGAGAAAGCCAGAGAGAGCAGCCAGTGGCTGAAACTCAGTGGAACCTGGAAGAGAAAGGAGAAGCCAGGAGAGGTTGCCATGTACATTGCCATGTGACAGAAAAGCCAAGGACCAAGGATTGCCAGCAGACAGTCCCAGAATATCCAATCTTTTGGGAGAAAGTACCACCTTGACAATACCTTGATTTGGGGCTTCTTCTAGTCTCAAATCTGTAAGCCAGTACATTTCTGTTGTTTAAGCCAAACCATTGTATGGTATTTGACCAGGGAATGAAAACACCTGATAATTCATCAAACCCAAATCCTCCAATGCATATTTCCTCTAAACAAGGATCTCTCCTATATAACCACAGTACAACCATCCAAATTAAGAAGTCAATATTGATACAATTCTACCCCATTCAGCTCACAGAAGATTTTCAAGTTTTTCCAAATGTCCCAACAATGTCTCTCCTTTCTGGTCTAGTCACCAAACTAATTTCATGCATTGTAGTTAATTGTGACAGTTTGTTAGTCTCCTGCAATCTGGAGCAATTATTGAGTCTTCCCCTGTCTTTTAATTCTATATATTTTCCTCTACCTGAGGTTATCTGATGATTTCCATGTTGAGACTCCAGCTATGTTTTCTTGGCAGGAATGCTGTGGAAATGATGTTGTGTTCTTCTTCAGATATTACATAAAGACATACATAAGGCCAATCTGTCCCATCATCAGCAAGTTATTCTTCATTGGGTCAAATTGATCTCTACCAGGTTTATCCACCATAAAGTCACCATTATCCTTTTTGTAATTGATAAGCATTTTGTGGGAAGATATTTTGAGAATGCACAAATATCCAGTTACTAATCAAACCTCCACCCACCAGCTTTGGCACCCATGGATGCCTCCCACTGAATCCCACGGAAACTAGTCTTAACCTACAAGGCAATGAGTTTTCCAAACTCTGGTGGAAGATCAGCTGTTACAGCAGCAAAAGTCCTAATCTTGGTTCAGGACTAAAACTGAAAAAAATAACAACAACAACAAATAAAAAATCAACCATATCTTAGAGAAGCAGTCCTATCCATCTAACCATCTATCCATCCATCCATCCATCCATCCATCCATCCATCCATCCATCCATCCATATAGCATCTGTTCATCCATCCAACAAATTTTGATGTTCATCTACCATGTGCCAGGCACTGGAGATACAAAGTAGCATAAGACACAGTGCTACCTAAGTTCCTGGTTTTAGCAGGAGGAAATGGCATGTTAACAAATAATTACAATTTAATGTGATTATAACAATGTGTTGTAATGCAGGTAAGTATAAAGTAGATGGAAATTCAGAAGGAACAACTTTATTGGCATATAAGAGAAAGTTTTCTAGAAAGGTAATATTGGAGCTCAGTCATTTAAAGTAAGTAGGAGCTTGGGGAGATTTGATGAAAGTTGGAGTAAGAAAGATGATCCAGTTGGAAGAAACAACATTTGATAATGTAGCATAAAAAATCATAAAGTACAATGGATATGGAAGTAGTTCAATGTTTTTGGGTGGGCAGCAAAGTGGGAAGGGGTTGGGAGAAAGAAGTCTGGAAAAAGTGAGGTGGGGTCAAGTTGGTGTGGGGCCAAATTGTTTTGATCATGCTAAGGAGTCAGGTTTTTATTCACCAGGGATTCTCATTAGCAGTGTAGATTCTGGAGTCCCATCCCAAAGTTATGGAATTAGAATCCCTGAGGAGGGTCTAGGATTCTGTATTTTAACAAATACTTCAAATTTGAAGATCATTGCTATAAGCCTAACAATGCTACTGAATGTTTTAAAACAAAAGTGATGTGATCAGGTTTGTGTTTGATGAGGATCACACTAACAATCTCATGGAAGATGGCTTCAAAAGAGGGACAGATAGGAACAAACATCTGTGGCAACAGTCATAGCACTCTACTGGTTAGGTGCACCACACACATTGCCAAATCCTGTCTTTTTTGGCATTGATTATGGCTGAATCAAGGAATTGTGAAAGGGTCTTGATCCCAGTTGCTAATTGTGTCTCATGCCTTTGAATAGGCTGAAAGGATGATCTAGACCACAAAGATGCTCGAAAGAGGATTGTTAGAAGATACATGTTCATTACTTCACATTCAATAATAGGAGTGGTCATTGGTATGGTTGATTGGCACTCATTATATATTCTAGCCTCCTTCTAATAAATAGCTTTTGACCTTTTTTGAACTCCACCTACAATAAGAAAAACATCTTATGTTCCAACGCAGTATACACATATGTAAGTTGCACCAAACAGTACTTACCCTTACTAATTTGATGCCCTCTGATATTTTCTATCCTGTTCTATCTCATTTCTGTCAATGCTTTCAAGATTTGCCAATGATGGATGGGCCCTAGTACCCAGTTTGAAAACCATTGCTCTAATGTACTTTGCCATATGACAGAGATTTTAAAGCTAAAATTACATTTCCTCACCCACTCCTGCTAAAATTCTAGAGGATTGTAGGCTTTGAAAAACCAAATGCCCTCATATTGCTTTTGCTATTTCTTCTGGCAAGCATATCTTGGAAGTATTTGTTCTTTCTTGGTACTGTTGGCAGAAGTTTAATTACTAGCATAGGTACCTTTCACAGTATGAAGAAGAAAGGCAAGGGACATCCATTTTTGCTGGTGTGGTTTACAGTGGGCATGGAATGTTTATGGAGTCTGTGGGATAAGTGGTTTCCTGATCACAAGACTTTCTTAATCAGGAGAATCTCTTATTGCAGTGGCTTTGTAACCAATGCAGAGGCAATGCAGTCCTGGGGTCTGAAAAGTTCTGATCCTAGAATGGTAGGAACTGCCTTGGTGCCAAGTACTGTGGTGTGACTGTGGGGGTGCTACCAAAAGCTCATCCTAGATATGGTTTGTTAGCCCTCCCAAGGAGTCTATATGCCACTTAAAAACCCAAAGTAAATCTCTACCTGCCTAAGCTAGCTAGAGAGGATTCAATCCATTCTTTGCAATGGAAGCCTGGCCAACCTAGTCCTACTGAAATAATAACGAAGTACTAAGTTGTAGGTACTCTCGACTTGCTTCAACCTTCACCCTTCAAACCTTACCTGGGCCCAGCTACAGAAGTGAATGAAGAACAACCATAAGTAATGATATGGGCCAGTCTTAGAAGCATAAGTTTGAACAAAAATAGCAAAAGACACAAGTGTATGGTTCTGTTTATATAAAATTTAAAAACAGGCAAATCAAGCCATTTTGCTTAAGGGCCCATACTTAGGGGATAGCTCTATTAAAAAAAAAGAAATGTTTACTGTAAAAGTCAGGATAGTGGGCTTGTGACCACAAAGGGGAATGAGGAGACTTTTGGCATGCTGGTTAGGTTACATTCTTAACTGAACGTGATTTCATAGGTGTTTGATTTATATACTTTTCATTATGTGCAATACATTTTATGTTCTCTCTCTCACACTCACAAAGGATGAAATACTACAACAACATAAAAATGTTAACTGGGAGTCAGACAACATTAGGATTATAAACTAATTTATGATCACTGAGTCCATCTACTCACCTGACACTTAACTCTCCCTACAACCTTTTCTTGGGGGATTATCTCTTCTTGATCTCTTCTGAAGAGGTGGGGTTGTGCAGGTATCACTCAAGAGCAGTAGCACAGCCAGGCAAATAACAGGTGAGCCTCCTAGATTTATCATGATGTAACTATGATTGTCTACCCTCTTCCCCCAATCTGCAGTTATCAGGTCACTGCAGACCATATCTACAGGACTCAAAATGGTCAGCAAATCTAACACTGAACCTTAGCATCCTCAGTAAGCATAACTTCCCTCCCCACAAAATAAAACTTTTATTCAGCAGGGGAATATCTATTTGTTATTGTGATAGCAATTATCAATATCATAGCAGAAAAAGTTAGACAAAACATGGTTTACCCTCAAGTTTGAAATTGCCATCTGTAGCAGTTTGATATTGTTTAAGAATTCCAAAAATAGATATTGGATTATGTTTGTAAACCGGTTTGTTCCTCTGGGCATATTAGATTGTATTAACTTCAGAGGTTTCACTTTTACTTGATTAAATTATGATTAGGGCTTTTTAAAAAAAAAACAATTTATTGAAGTATATCATTCATACATGAACATATATAAACTGTAAATGTTCAGTAAACATCGTGATCTTACAAAACAAACATGCATAACATCATACAGGGCTCCCACACATCACCCCCCAACAAACACCCTGCATTGTTGTGAAACATTTGTTAACAAATCATGAAAGAGCATCGTCAAAGTATTACTACTAACTATAGTCCATATTATCCTCCCCTATACATTTTTTTAAGGATTTATTTATTTACTTACTTTTATCCATTTTTACACACACACACACCCACCCCCATTTTTGCTGTTTCTGTGTCCATTCACTGGGCAACTCTCTGTGTCCATTTCCTGCCCTCTCTTCTCATCCTTCTCCTCCTGTCTTCACTGGGATTTGGTCCTCAGAATCTCTGATGTGGGAGAGAGGCATCCTACCGCCTGCATCTTGTCTTGGCTCTCCCTTGTGTCACTCTCCTGTTACGTCATCATCTTGCTGCGTGGATTGTGGGGCCTGACGGCACCCCTGCACACAGGGTCTGGCGACTCATCTACCGACGGGGCCTGATGGCTCAACTGCTTGTGGGGCCAGGCGCGCACCTGCGCACGGGGCTTGGTGGCGCACCCAAGGGCGGAGCCTGATGGCACACCTGCACATGGGGCCTAGTGGCCCATGCGCCTTCTATACATATATTTTTACATTTTTATGGGGAGGTCCCGGGGATCGAACCCAGGTCCCTCCATATGGGAGATGGATGCCCAACCACCCGAGCCACATCCATTCCCCTGCTATATCTCTTAAGGTTGACCAAAAATACCCAAAGTTACAGTCTTTTCCCATACAGGATGGTCATATAATAAATCAGGCTTAGTTTATCACCAGCATTCTAAAAACCAGACCTAGGGAGAAAAACTAGGTCTGGGGGCACATGCATGGTTTCTAATATAGCAAATGTTTAGCCTACCCTGATTATCACAAAATCAGGACAGCGAGAATATTTGCATATGATCAGGGCTTTGATTGGGCCACGTCAGTAGTCCCAGAGGGCGGGGACTCACAGAGAAAACAACATGGCAGAGGAGAGAGAGGGAGGTTTTGATGCTGGAGCCCCAGGAAGTAAACACACAAAAGCAGAACACAGAGGAATAGAGACGGCTCCATAGACACAGCAGAAGCTCCAGGAAAAGAGAGAGCCTGATAATTTACAGCTGACCTTGTGGAGAGACCAGCAGCTGAGCCTGGACAGAAACAAGCTCCAAGAGGGAGATGAGACTTATCCCAGGCTTCAGCTGAGATTAGAAGAAGCTGGGATCACAGAGCCTTAAGAGGAAGAGGAAGGCTGAACCCTTGCAGATGTTGGCAGCCATCTTGCTCCAACATGTGGCAACAGACTTTGGTGAGGGAAGTAACTTATGCTCTATGGACTGGTAACTGTAAGCTTCTACCCCAAATAAATATCCTTTACAAAAGCCAACAGATTTCTGGTACTTTGCATCAGCATCCCTTTGGCTGATTAATACACCTTCTTTTCCAGATGAATTGCTAAGGTTTGGGAAGGAGATTGGGAGAGCAGAAACAAGGGGTAAGACAGAAAGGAAACCCCATTTTGCATGAAGCCTCACTTCATGATATTTTAGTGCTCTACAAGATGACTTGATAAATTGAGTACATGAGAGACAGGTAGCTTGGATCTAAATTATAATTGATTTAGGAAAAGTCACAATATACAGGTTTCTACTTGTCCAGTCTTCAAAGGGAGATACAATTTATTTTTTCTGAGACTAATGTTGTTAATGTTTGAAATCTCTTCAACAAAAGGCACCATGTAGGCTTCAAACAATAGACTTGCTTTGTAAGTATATTTTTTTTCTTAAGGAAACATAGTATTTACAAGGGAACTTTTACAACTTTTTTTCTTTTTCCTGGTGCTTTGCAATACCTGAAAGATTTCTCAGCTTATTAGAGAATCTCAAATAAATGGGCAGGGACACAAGGATAATTTATCTTTTGTTTGTTCAACAAATATTTGGTGAATGAATCATAATGAACAAACAATGAATTAATGTGTAAAAGAATAGATAACCATGTGTTATGAGGTGGTTCTGATATATATATGTAAAAGTTACAGATCTTTAACAGAATGATTTCCCAGTATCACAGGTAATGATTCTATTACAACAAAAGGCTCCCTCTCTACTCCATGCAGACAAAGGAAATTGAAAAGTAAAGCAATTATCTGGATCATTCAGACAAAAAAAAAAAAAAAAAAAACAACTATTGAGGGAAAGGAGGCCCCTTTTCCTGGCCCAAATTCATTTGAGCCATCCAATAACATGACCCACTCTAGTGGAATTTGGCATTAAACAGGCTTGTCTTGGCTCCTGTCCAGGGGGGTTTGGTTACTGAATTCCTTAAAGGACATTGTTTAAACATGGTCTCCCATGTAACTTGGTTCTAACGCAGGAGCTGCAAGATCCCTGACATCACCACACAACTCCAAAGTATTACTCCATTGGATCAAATTATCCAGAAAATCACTATCATTCCACTTCACCTTGCTGGATTAGATAAAATCAAAGAGAATTGTCCAAGATATGCTACATGATAATTATATGCTAATACCTGAAAGCTTTGCCTGCAAAGTGTGTTAATAAATATGATCTTCATTCTGGGATTCTGCAGGTAGTAGCAAATGGGGAGAGGTGGCAGTTCTTTGGAACTCCTCACTCACCATCCCTACCTCCCCCATTCTCTGTTCCTCTGAATGTACATTTGCTTACTGAAATAATTGCATTTACTTGATGAGCCATAGAAATCACAACTCTTGAACCACCCATCATTCCAACTGTCTTTCATGTCTCCCATTGGCTCCATGAACACTTGTTCACCAATTCAAGGAAGCACAAAGATATCTAGAGACAGAAATTATGCCACAGAAATAGCAACCGTGTTTTGCTTGCCTTCCTAGGGCTTCCCCAGCCTTGCTGGCCGTGCCTGAGCAAGGTTTTCTGTACAATGACCTGGGCTAGGGCATTCTGCCTGTACACATACCTGGCAAATTGAAGTCTCCTGTCTTTGGGAACTTGGATGCCTGCTGAGCTCTGTTTTATTTGCCTGCAAAACAGACAAGGACCAGCTGGTTAGTGCTGACACAGCTCACACTACTGGCAAGAACACCACTTAAGTGTTCTGCATTTGCTCATTATTTATCAATGGGCAGATATTTCTCCAGAGAAAAGCATGTCCTTTGTCTTCTAATGGGAAGAACATTCATCCAGTGGAGGATGACTAGAAAGGAAAACTTGATAATTCATTTTCCATGTATAAGTCAGTCTTTTTATCTTAAAGATGTGAATTCAGATATAAGAAGGGAGTCTTGGCCCCAGAAATACTGGATAAGAAACTTTTTTCTGTATCTATATGATTTTTAAGTGCTAAGTGTGCCATCTCTCCTTTAGCAGGTTGCTTTTATCACTAATTTGAAACATATATTATTGATAGAAGTACAAAACATTATTTGAATGTTAGTTCACACTGAAAATAATTTTTAACATCATCAGCCTCAAGGCATCCAATAATATGTTTAGGTGCTAGTATGGACAAAACACTTTCTTATGTGAGCACATGGGACCTTCAGGAGCCTAGGACTCTGGAGACGAGAGTCCGACACTATGAGATTACTTCTCAACTAATTAAGTAATAGAGAAAAAAATTTCCAACTCCTGTCCCATCTTCTTTTCACTATTCCACAGATTTTCCAGTATTTGGGAGATTGCATAGAAAAAAAAAATAAAGAGAATTTTCTACATCTTTGCCTGAAATTAAAAATTCCCAAGATCTTCTCCTCTTCTCCCCTCTCTTCTAATTCTTCTCTCCTTCCCCTTCTCTGTCTCCATCCTCTCCCCCTCCTTCTTTCTCCACTTTTCTTGTTCTTTTTTAGTCTAGATAGATCAAATATCCGGGTCTCTTTTCTCTTTGAATTATTCATGTTACGCTGATTAACATTGTATTCATATTCATCCAGGAAAGCTTATTTTTGCTGAAGTTTTCCAACTATGAAACTAATAGATCATAATAGAAATGTAACTGATACTTAGCTATTGTCTTGGAAACAGGTCTCATTATAATTACATGTAAGAGATATTTTAAAAATAGCTGTAAAACAGGAAGCATATTTATATTCTCCTGAAGATGAATAGACTTATTTATAGGTAGAGAGACATTCCATAAGATAAGCTAAAATTAATCATATTGCTGAAGTTTTCAAAGAGGTTAGAGTCCAAATTAAATATAGAAGGGCAAACCGGTTTCTTCCTCTAGCGTATCTTAATGAAGACTAGAGAAGCTGGAGAGAGATTTATATTATTTTATCCATATTTTTAGGATTGCCTCATGTCTCAATTTTTTTCAGATCTCTCGTTTAAGCAAGGGTACTTCAAAGTGAATATGAGTATTCTCAACTCCTCGTATCTTAAAAAGACGGGAAAAGAAAATGAAGAATTAATGGGACTGGAAATGCGAAAACAACAGATGTACTAAAAGTGTGATTACTGCCAGGAGCAAGGCATATGGGGGAGTTGCACCGCTTGATGTAGCTTTGGTAGAGGACCGATTGTATAACAGAGGAGCTGGAGACACAGAGCAGCATTAAGACCATCTCTAGGAGACAACAGCTGGATTTGCGGTAGAGTGCAACAGATAAGGAGCTGTTTCTCTCTAAACATAGCAATCTAACTGCTTTGTGGTTAATAAGAGACCCTGCTAAGAATTTCGGGCCATTCCTTTGAGGACGAATGTTGGAATTTGCTCTGTGGTAAGGGAGGAAATTACACTCCCGAATGACTTGCTGCATGACTGATGGAATTCAAGGGTAGAGAGGGACCAGCTTTTTGAGGTCTCCACCAAGGACAGACACTCAGAAGTGTGCTGAGCTACAGAATCCAGGGTCAGAAAGAGACAAGAGACTCCCAACAGCTCTGGTTGTGCTTAAGTGATAATAGCCATTTTGGCCCATGATTATTTTTTTCTCTCCACAGAGCTACATAGTTCAGCCATGACGCCTTGAATGAGAAAACAATGGCTTCAGACAGTGGCTGAGATAAGAAAAAACGAGGTGAAGCTGAAGCCAGGCATGATGGTATATATGTTGATATCACTGAGTTATGATCTATTTCCTTTCAATCCAGTTTCAAAGATCACTTGATCCATGTGCAATTAATTCCACATATAACTACAAGGAACTGCATATTTTAGAACAGTTGTGTCATCAGTATGAATGTTTAAACAATCTCTGTGGTCTCTTTCCCACAAACTGATTTAACATGTATATAAAGAGGCTTTTGGAATGAGCACTTTACATTTGCTTCTCAAACTTCAGTGTCTGTTTTCAGTAAATATTGAAGATGAAACTTCCCTCATTCATGCTTGGAGCACTGGCCAGTTGCAACTGAGGAATGTAGTCCTTGGGCTTCTCATGAATAGAATTCTACAGTTGTGAACCTCGTCTGTCTTGGGCCATGTCAGCAGGATTGCAACAGAATGGACATGGGAAAAAGCATTTGTGGTCACTTGATTGAGCTGGCCAAAGATCATTCTAATTCTCAAAACAGAAGGAGTCGCCCAGACTTGGGTTCAAATCTCGGCTCTGTCACTTATCTGTGGGGTGACCATGTATCCCTGTTTTATCTGGGGTGGTCCCAGTTCACTCTAATTGCTTTGGTGTAATTATTAATAGAGCCCCCTTTCCCTTCCCTTTCAAAAGTGTCCAAGTTTGAGCAATAATTTATATGGCCACCCTATTTAATAGCAACACCAGCTCTGGTCCCTTGTTTTTTTATGGGTACAGCTGTGGGTTTTGGGGCTCTGGTCCCAGACACACATTTCATATGACAACATCATCAAAATTGATTATGAAAATAACTTAAAATGAATCAAAACACAACTATAGGTGGAATAATAACTTATTGAAATATTAAGGTGTTGTTTTTTTTTTTTTTTCTCCTTACATATCTTTTCCTCTTCTTTTCCCATTTCAAGTAGGAACCAGACCCTTTGGTCTTCCTTGCAGCTGCAGTCTGTAGCACTTCCTGTCTTTTGCAAAGGCCTGAGGTCATTGAAGGGGTAAGAGCCCAGACTCTAAAGGAAAAGTGGGCAGAGGCACTGGGTGGCAATGCGTGAGGGAGAGAAGCGCTTCTGCCTGGTGGGGAGGAGGAGGTGGTGGCTTAATACATGGCAAGACTGGCTGGATCATTTGTGGGGCCCAGTGTAAAATGGTCATGTGGGGTACCTGGTTTAAATTTCAAGATGGTAACAGCAGAGCATTAAAACAAGCATGGGGTTTTCTGGAGCCCAAAGCCCTGTGTGACTATGCAGATAGTATGGCCCAGCTATTTGGTTTGCCTAGAAGGAGGTACCCTTCTATCCCCAGTATAGGGGGTCCCAATAATGATGAGCTGGAAGTCCCTGTCATCTTAGAGGAAGGATAGGGGCTCGGAGCTAGAAAATTAAGTTGATTTAAAGAACTAAAGAAATCAATATGTTTTGTACGCTTCAGTTTATGAACTAAAATTTATTCTACATATGCTTTTATAAATATTTAAGAATATAAAACCAAATGTTTAATATAAGATCCACATTGTAAATATTCCTCTGAGAGTATTTTTCTGCATGGACTGGAATGGCTGAGCTTCTTAAAATATAAGTCCATGAGGTGGAGGGGAAGATGCCTGCTTTGTCGGTAAACTGCCCTGAGATACCCATAGGCTTTATTCACTGCTCCAGGGGCCTTTGATTTGCATTTAGAATTCAGATCGTTTGTCTCAAGAGTTTTCTTAGTCCATTTCATGTGCCAAAAAATGCTCCAAGAATCACTCAATGGTCGATTCTGTGGGATAAGAAAGTTTCCATGGCTTTGATTAACTGATTATAAATATGAGGATCTTACTTATGACAGTAAATGTTTTCTTTTTAAAAAAGGTTTGATTTCCAGTAATAGTGTGTGATCTATGAGCAAGTTACTGAACCTGCTTTGGTATCATTATCTATAAAATGGAATCATCCTCACTTCTTGCAGTGCTTTCAGGACTAAATGAGATGACAGAGTACCTGGCACATATGACATACTGTATACTGTTGTTGGGTCCTGGATATTACTCTGCCATGTTAATCATATAATGGTGACCAAATTTTTAGTTCATGGTCCTGGACCTCAAATTATCTTTGGTTCTACATTAGAGAACCCCATTCACCATGAAGCTTTGGGATTTTTTTTCTTTAAGACCTTGTCCACAAAAAGACAAGTTAGCTCCAATCTCTTTAGATGCCCATGGACCGTGAAATGGATTATTTCCTGCTGCTGCCAGCCACTCCTAGCCTTGGGCAGAAATCGAATCATTGGAAATTGGAATCAGAAAGGATCAGAGAGATCATAGGCTTCAGTGGTCTTCAAAGTGGGCCCTAACGCAGGTGGCCCAGACACCACTTTGCCCAAGTAAACTCCACCTGTATCTGTTTATATACTGGTCATCTAACTTGGATTTTGTATAACAAAAGGGCTCTGCAGGTACAAACCAAAAGCACAATAAAAAGAGCACTTAAAAATCATGGTTCTGGTCCAACCCCTTTATTTTAGAGTTGGTGAAATTTAGAACTAGAAGATTAAGTGCCTTAACCAATGTCACACATTTCGTTAGTGGCAGAGCCAGGGGAAAATAGAGGTCAGCTGGGAGCTGAGACCAGTGCTGTTTTCCCTCTAGCAGGCTGCCTCTTGCTGCAAGATGGAGCTAAACTCACAGACGTTGTAGGGTCAAGATCTACACCTTACAAATCAGATGTTCTTGTTTATTTTCTATAACTTATTTAATCTTATTTATTTTCTGTAACTGATTTAATCTTGCTCTGAAGCTCCTATTCCTATAAATGGCTGAAATAAACTTCAACTTGGAAAACATATTCTCTTCCAGGTTAGAAAGGGAGATGGGCGGGTACAGAGCTTAAGTGACTCAATTCAATGTTCAAATTCCATATCAGAGGCCATTCTCTCCCTTCAAGTGATCGCTCCTCCCCCTTCTTCCCAAGATGGCATCTGGATGATGGGGAAGCTTCTGGGTCCTCGTGGAGGCAGGAGGCATGTGTGTGTTACCTGTACATTGACTTTCTCTGCTGGCTCACGCAGTTCTCCAGCTGAGGTGTAACTCCTCTACTTCTTTGGGCACCAGCCTCTGTGCTCTGTACATGTGCTGTGTAAGTGCCTGCAGCTGGCGTAATTTGTGGTCTGCTCTCCTAGCATGGGCAAACCACGGTGATAGCTCCCAAGGAGCTAGGCCATTTGTCCCTGGGAAAATACTAACCAGGACACCAGTGCCATGGAAAGGCCACCTTGAGAATTTAAATGTCTGCTGTTCAGGGGAGCTCCTTTATCAGGCATCGAAACAGTGAAAATTTAACCAGAATTTTGTATACGTTCTCCACTTAACTTTTTCTTAAAGTAGAAAATTAAGAGCATACACATAATTATTTTTTAAAATAGGTCTTCTTGTTGAAGTCAGCAAAGTAAAAAGCATCTATGCCTGAAAATCGAATGGAAACAATAA
Source organism: Tolypeutes matacus (assembly GCA_026826555.1). NCBI lineage: Eukaryota > Metazoa > Chordata > Mammalia > Cingulata > Chlamyphoridae > Tolypeutes > Tolypeutes matacus. Next base: position 12,246,821 of record JAKSZT010053801.1, on the reverse strand, counting down.
ATGGAACATTAATAGAAAGAAAAATCTCCCCGTCATGAATGAAAGAAGCAAACAGCTACAATCCCAAATCACAAACTATGAACACCTGCCAAATATTGTGGGCCTGGATGAGGATGAGGAAGGCCTTTACTGCTGAAAAATGCTTCCTTGGATCTCAAACAGGATCTATATTTTCCTAAAATTAAGTGAGGCAGCACTAACGAGCCCAGCCAGTGATCCTTTGATTAGAGAGAGGAGTCTGAGGGGCATGCGTGAGACATGGGAGCAATGGCTCATGGATAGTGAGTTTTGGATGTTACAGGTTTTTCACTTCCACCTTAGCTCTTTTCTGGATTTCTTGAGATTTTTTTGTGTGTGAGTATCTATCACTTTTTGCCAAAACATGTCACTTCAGCAATAAGTAAAGGCTACAAAACAGCAACAAGTCTTGGTAACTCCATGGACAAGGGTTAAAGGATAGTTAACAGCTGCCTGAGAATTCTTCTTAGGAAGGAAAGGTCTTTAGTATAATACCTTAATAGACTACTGAGTGTGAAAAGATTGATCAGGTCAGAATCTGGAAGAAGAAAGAATAGCGTGAAGACCAAATTGTTCTGCATTCGGATATGGGCACAATTAGCCAGGTTCGCCTGTCATTATTATTCCTGAGAGGCAAGCAGGAAGAGAAGTAGGGGAGAGGGGACCAAGAAACCAATGAGGGTGGGGGAAAAGCATTAGAATCTGAACTGGCAGAAATGGCCAAGAGTCTTGCCAATCTCAAGAATTTTGATACTTAATTTTAAATGATTTGCATTACCTTGATATAAAACTCTGTTGCCTTTCCTTTCTGGGGAGAAAAGGATCAGCAGAAGTATCAGCTCTGAATCAGAGCTAATTACGAAGTCAAAAAGCTCCTCCCACATCTTCTACTGCCTACTTCAAACTCTTCCCCAACCATGCAAAGTCAGTTGGTATATTTTCATTTGTACCTGCACTGGCCTCTAGGACAACTATACTGGAAGTGTTGAGTTGGGAGGGAGAGAAAACACATCCCTTCTCATTTTGGGGTCTTTCCTTTTCTTTTGAAGAATCTTCTATTTTAAAGAGAAAGGGTTTCTAATAATGTTGATTTCTAAAACTATTATTTACTGAAAACTCAAAGACACATCAGCTCCCAGCATGCCTATTATACAATGGTGGGGAAGAAACAGGATAACCAGAATTTTTAAACCTCCAATTAAAAAAATAGAATTGGAAACACTCAGCTGTCATTAATCAATAGCAAAGTGCCAACCCTGCTCAGTAGGAATAGCAATGACATCTAGCCCTGGCACTTACGTGGTTGGCAATCCTAGAAGCTGCCCTCTGGGATGATCTTGTTAATTATTCCCTATGGATTCATCTTCAATGGGTAATGAAGAAAATGCTGTTCCTTGGGAGAGGCACAACTTCATGCTGGTGTCAATCTAAAGGACTTCTATTTGTTTTGAGGAGAAGTTTCAGGGGCATCAGGTGCAGAGGAGGGCCGTGCTGGGGTGCCAGAATGAAAACAAGAAGATTAAAAGTCCACCTATTAATGGTAAGTGTGGAAATAATCTACTTTCAAAACCCCAAGAGTTGTTTTCAGCTATAATCTAAGCCATTTCCTCCGATTCTAGGCATCTTTGTAGTGGGATTGGAGAAGAGGAGTGAACACTGGTTGTAATGATCTGCTGTGTCTCTCAGAATATGCCACTCTCTTCTCCCCTGCCCTGCTGTTCCATTCCACAGCATCCTCTGAGGTTCCCAAGAAGTTCCCGGCAAGTCTAGGAGAGTGGTGAGCCTTACAAAAAATAAGTAAAAGGTGTCAGAGAGAGCTTTAGTTTTACTTCCACCACAGGTGAGCTAGCTATCACTGAAAGAAATAGCCAGATGATCCAGCACGATTCAACAGCTGAAACCATCTCACTCTTGTTCCTAACAAAAGCAGAATTTTAGGGTGAAATAAAGAAGGCTTTCCTGAGTTCCAAGTGTCCTGTGCTCTCGGTACCATCTACGACCCTGACGCCATGTGCCCCCTGCTGTTCTTTAGCTGTATGACTCCAGAGGAACTCCAGGGCAGAGAAGGAACAAAGGAGGCTTCAACAGGCCCTTTGCTTCAGGTTTTAGACTTGAACAAGTACAGATCCTGACCTTAAGAGGAACAAGGAAAATGAACAATAGCCTATTTTGGCCTGTATCTCAAAACTGTCATCATTCACTTAAAGTTCACAGCCACAAGGACATTTCTATTTATTTTTTCAGGTGTTTTGAAGTTTTTGACATGGGAAGAAAGTATCACTTTAGAAACCTAAATTAGACTAAATTACACCAATCTCCCACTTGCCCCCAAAGAAACGGGGGCTCTTCTTAAGGAATTGTGTCTCAGATTCTATACCAACCTAAGAGCTGCAAGATTGCACCCCACTCAACAATCTCCCCTGGGTTCTGTCCTTTGTTCCTTGTGCATGTGTTTATTTCTAGGGCTTCTTCAATGTCTGCCAAATAGCACATAACAGGTAAGTGTAATCCCACCTTTTTCATGGGTAATATCATGAAACAGTCTTACTTAATGGATGTCAATTCTACTCTACCACAGTATAATTACGTGAGCAAAGCAGGTCTGGTCAGTCTATATGGTGCCAGGCCCCTAGAATGACCTTGTACAGTGGTGACAGGTTTACACCCAATCTTAAAAATGGCAAAAGAAGAAGAAGATTGAAAAAAAAAAAGAACATTTCCCTCACAGGGCACACATCTATATTTGTTCCAAATAATCCAGTAAAATGAGTGACAGAAAAATAATACAGATATCCTTACATATTTAAAAAGATGCTTAAGTCTGAAGAGCTTACGAATTCTAGCTACCAAAGATACTAGAAAGGAAACAAACAAAAACGGTAAAAATGATATTTTCATAGAGGTTGTAGGCAAGCTAAAAAGGCTTGGAATTTGGTTCTAGAAGCCAAGCTCCACAGCCCAGACATGGAGAAAATTTCTGGATCTTGCCCAGTCAAGGCACTTTGACAACACACACACACTGGCAAGAGCAAAACTAGAATGTCCAGTGGGTTCTTTCCCTTACATCCTGTACAAGAGAATACAATGAGTTTTTAATTGATTAAACAATTAGGTTGACACCTTACCGGTCCTTGTGAGGACTAGTTCTAGAAACTAGTGCAGGAAGGTTTGAGCACAGGAGGACCACAAGGGCATCTTCCTTAGACCACGTTTGAAACCCAGTGCCTTTCACATGGACCCCTTCTCCCTGCCCCCCTCCCCCAACTGGCCAGCATCTTTGTTCTACCCTCAATATATGGTGTCCATAATCATGAAGGTACAACAACCCGAACCTGCCCTGGGGCCAGTTGTGGATTGAAGGACACTTTCCCACAACTCCATCTAAACACAGCCTTTTGTCATGGATGCAGCAGGAAGTTTTGGCCAGTGGAAGAAAGCCTAGGCTGAAATCCACCACCATGCTACAATGGAGGTGGCCCCCTATACCCAGACCTGACCATACCAGGGACAAACATCCAAACAAGAACTCAGATCTTGCCATGAGCTAGCTTCGGAAGTGGGGCCATTAAAAATAACAACCAATAGGTGGCCACTACATCTGCCCCCAAAGCAGTCATTTAAATGACTGGCATATGCCCTAGGAGAACCTTGCAGATTATTTCTCAAGTGTCATTTTCAAACGGGCTTTCCCAGTGATGGCAGCAACTATTTAAAAAACAAAACAAAACCAACACAATGCATGTTTAATGACAAGAGAAGGTGCTTACCATGTGTTAAAGGAGAAAAGAATGCCACAAAACAAAACATGCAATGACGCAAACCTTGTAAAAACAACAACAACAAAACAAAGCAGTGCCCATATGCATTGAAAAGATATTTGAAAGCTATACAAAAAAGCAAACAAGCAAATAAAAACCAGAGTGATTCTGCCTGAAGAAAGCAGAAAGGGCATTTTCTCTCTGTTGGTTTTTTTTTTTTAATACTTTTTTATTAGTTCCCCAAATTTCCACAATGAACAAATATTATGCATATACTCAGAAAGTGCCAATAATGTTATCTTAAAAAAAAGTTGTACAAGTTGATTAGGAATTGAGTCAACAGATTCTATTCAGGTGTAATTATGAGTTCTTGATCGTTTTAAAAAGGGAAGAAAACTCATTTTCTCCTACATTATCTCATGCAAGCTTCAAAGCAACTTTGTAAGGTTGGTATTTGATTGCTGTGGAAATTTGGGCTCAGGAGATTAAATGATATGCCCAAGGTCACTCAGCTGGTAAGTGGCAGAATCCAATTCTAGCCAAACGCTCAAGTTCAGACTGTTCACTAGCAAATGGTGTTCCACCTTTTCCTTTTCTTAATTGGCCATAGTCACACACTTTCACCAGTAACATGGTTCCTTGGGTTGATGGTGAAAAGTAAGGGTGGGAAGGGAGGCAGGGGGTTCCTCTCAGAATTGGCTGAAGGCTCCTTGGTGATCTTGACCTGGTCTTACTCCTTTAGGGGTGCAGTGTTATCCTCTGGGCCTGCAGAGTCGGTAGCTCTATTTTCAGGGTGCTGAGAACCCCATCACACCAGCAAAATACCTCTCCAGAAATATCTTTTGGCTGAATATTTTTTGCCCCTTTGGCTAAAATGCATGTGACTCAGAACATAAAACTGCCTTAAACCGTATTACTCCTGAGTTTAAATTAAATACCTTCATCAGCTTTTCTCCCAAATGGACAAAGAGGATGCCTGTGAGCATCCAGAATATGACAGATACCAATGAAGGCAACAAGGGCATTGAGAAGCCACTAGAATCTACATGCCCTTCATAGTCCAGTCAATGGCTGGCCTTCATTATAATATTTAGGTTTCTATGTTTATATTCTGTCAAGGGAAAGCAGAATACCACATTCTATCAAGTCACTTGAAAAGAACCACTGATTTACAACTCCAAGGCACTAACAGTGTTTGATTTAAAAGAGTGTATCTATGTAACTGGAATAAACACACCACACTCCAGAAAGTCTGCAGATAGCTTCTCTCTGGGTAAATGGCAAAGAAGAACTAAGAGTTGTTTATATTCCTTCCCTTCTCTAAGGGTTATCAGGGCCTTTTTTCATCACCTTAGACGGAAAACAAATGATCAAAAGATGGATGACCCCTGTCCCTTCCATATCTCCTTCTTGGTATGTCAAAAGGCTTTCCAGCAAGCCAGGGCAAGCTAATTATTTTCTTCTACTCAATCAGCTATTTTAATGATGTGTGACACTCGGATCTATCAGTGCCATTAAGATAACGTCTGCTCTGTTGGGCTGCAGCTAATTTTACAGACAATTCACTAGCCCGCCCCGCCCCTCAAAATATTCAAACTCATGTTTTCTTCTGGTTATATATTCCAAGGCTTCAAAAAGGAAAATCAGACCTGGAGTCAGAGTCTGGGCAGCCACAATTTAAGGAATTATTGAAAGACAGGGCTGCCCCAAAGGCCTATCACAGTAAACTGAAATTTCCACTCGTATCTTTGAGTTTTTTTCTTGGACTTCAGAAGTTGCCACTAAAATTTTTTAAAATTATCTTTGAGCTTAGGTAGGTGTAACCATCCATTTCCACAGTTCTTCAGAACGCTTTGTCAGAACAGCTAGATGCCATTTAACAGAGTGTAAAGAGACAGAAGGATTCGGAATATTGTCTAGGTGCCTCAGCTCTACCATTGGGGGGAGGGATGAAGTAGACGAGAACATTAGAGTCCTTGAGAAGGGCATAAGGAGAGACACTCTTAAGAGAAATTAGGAAATCCTGACAGGAACATGAACCTGAATTAATGAAAATAAACCCAGTTTTCCTCCTCGGGTTGCCTAGAGCCTGCCCTTCACACTCTCATGTACTGAGCAAGGAGTGAGCCCTCATTTTCAAGGGCCTGAGTTCTCAACCACAGGTCTAGCAGAAGTCTAATGGTGGCCACCATGGAGAGGAAGAGTGCTAAGAATGAGTCACGTAGCACCTCACCCCCAGCCTTCCTGACAGCCTCACCCCGGCAGACACCCAGCACGCACTGGCCCCTCCTCACTCTCTCTGCTGCTTCAGTCTCAGGCAATCAGAAGGGGAGTCCACTAGTCTCTGTCTCATGGGCTGACAGTGGTCCAGACCAGATGTTTCACCGGAAGCCTTCACACCCCTCTCCCATTAGGCAGTTAACTGCACTAGGGCTGCAGGGGGAGGGGCGGTGGGTTTTTTGACCACAGCTGGCAAGCAGCTTTTGTTCTGGATGACTTAAGCTCGAAAATCTGCCTTAAGAATGTTCTTAAAACCCTCTCCAGGCCTGGACACAGACTGCTTCCACCTCGGAATGGGGCGAGTGGGGAGGGGAGGAATGTCCCATCCTGCATGTTCATAGACCACTCTTTGTTCAGCAGTTGGGACTGAACAGGGGACACAGACTACAGCCCTGACACTTGGCTGAATCGACCACGAGTGGTCAGCTTTCTCTGAGCCTGTCTCATTCTGGGGCGTGTGTGAAAATCTGTCAGCTCCTTCCAAATGTTTATCATGCAATATTGTGTTCCAGGCTGGTCCTGGAAAGGCAAAAATCAGTACGGTCTGCTTCTCGCCCTCATGGAGTTCACAATAGGGGTAGGGGGGTGCTGAAATATAAGCAAATCGTTTCAATACAGTGTAATAAATATGAATAGAGGTCTATATGGGTATTGCAAAGACACAAAAGAGGGAGACAAACATTAAGAGAAGAGCTCACAGAAAAAAGGGTGGTGTTGGGTCTTGAAGCAGGGTGAGTAGGATTTTGGAGGTCAGTCAAGAGTGACAGGCAGTCCAGATGGAGGAAACTACATGAGGAAAGGCAGAGAGGTGTGGGGAATTTGTAGCCCCAGCAACTGTCTTTGCTTTCCATAAGAATTAAGGAGAAAGAAATGAGAACTTTTATTTATTCCTTTGATAAACATTTACTGGACACCATCTATGTTTCAAGCACTAGGGTATGGTGAGTAAACATAAATGGATTTGGCCTTCAAGGAGCTCACAGTTTCATCATGGGAACAGACAATAAGCAAATAAACACATAAACAAGCAGATGAATTCCAATGAGAGTAAATGCTTTGAAGGAAGTAACCAGAGTTCTGTAGTAGAGAATAATAAAGAGGAGGGTTTGCTTTACACAGGATACAAAGGGGAGGGCTCCAGAAGTCAAGGGGACAATCAGCCAGAGGAAAAGGCTTCCAGGCAGAGGAAAGAACCAAATCAAAGGTCCTGGGGCAGATAGAAGTTTGGCAAGTTTGGGAAATAAAAAAATTAAAAAAAAAAAAAAAAAAAAAAGCCAGTGTAGATAGAGTGTAGAGAGAGAGGGGAAGGATAGGGAATACCTTTGAAAAAATTAAGTCTCTCAGATCATGCATGGCCTTGTAGGTGAAGACACAAAGCAGTTTTAAACAGGGAAGAGATATAATCTGAATTTAGCTAAAAAAAAATCATTGGCTTGTATATGAAGAATGGATTGTAGGAAGTCAAGAGTAAAAACCAGATCAATAAGGACTTTGCTGTAGTCCAGCAAGAGCAGGCAGTAGTTTGGGTGAGAGTTGTAGCAGTAGATATAGGGAGAAAATACATGGATTTATTATATTAATTTGTCATTCTTCTTCTCTTTCCTGCCTCACAATAATTTCTCAGCTTTGGAAGTCATAATTTAAGCACGTCTTAGAATAACACACTGTTTTCTCTACTCTGTAACACTGTAGCAAGTACTTAAACTTGTCCTTGGTCTAGGAAAAAAGCCACACAGAGCTGAAGTGTAGACTCCAACCCAATAGCATGTCATCACAAGAGACCCCTGGAGCGTTTCTAGTCTCCTTTGTCCAGCCCTATATAAATATGTATACACATTTATATATACATATATCAGTATATATATAAAATGTCATCTCAAATATATATATATATATATATATATATATATGTAATCTTAGTTTATAAAGCACTCTCCCATACATTTTCACATTTAGTCCTCACAACAACCCCAATTGAAAATGAGTGCCAGAGAAGCAAAGTTATTTGATTCTAGGAATATGACTTAAACGTTCCAAGAAAGTAAAGATTGCACCTGGATAGGGCCATTATATCCCCCAGAGCATTAGCATGGTGCCTGGCATATTGTGGGTATTATAAAAACCACTTGTAGTTATTTGTAGGTAAATATTTGTTGAATTAATTAAGAAATGGATTAATGATACCTTGACACAGCTAGTACTGAAATTCTAAATCCTAATCTCTCTTTCCATCACCTATTGATTCTCTCTGATTAAAAAACAAAAAGTGGGTCTATCTACAGAATTCAGAACAAATGAAATCACCTACTCAACTCAGTCTTGTAGCTCAGAAACAGTGCTGTGTAAAATACATCAAAGCCATTGCGTGCACTAGCAACTCTACCCATTTGGCTTTTTGTGGACTGAATGAGGCCGTGCAGAAAGGAATTCCCAGGCTAAGTGTTGCTCACTGAGCTTTGGCTCCATAGCCCTTTGTGGTGATGGGAATCTAATCAGAGCAACACACTCCTCGTTTCACTCCAGCCCCAAATATGCGCATGTGCTCACACACATTTGTACACTGTTTCATAGACTGCACAAATGCCCTATCCCAAGTTCAAGAAGGTCTTTAATGCCTTTTCTGCCATAATTGGTGCCTAACGCATTATAACTGTCCCTGATAAACTGCATGTCCCTACAATGCACACAGCTACTGCCAGGCTTCCAAGAGTCAGAAAGTAAAGGTGAAGAGATTGAAGCTCACAAAAAGAGGTGTTCAGGCAAGGCCAGCTCACTAGGATTACCAATTGGTTTAGAAAGCTAAAGGATAGGACACGTTTGGGGAAATAATTCTTTTATTCAAGCAACCTCAGAGCAGCCTATTGGTTCACTGATTTGTCTTTCATTTATTTCTGAGGAATGAGAGAAAGTTGATTGTACATTGAAATCCTCGCTGACCTGTGGCTAGGAACTGAGTGGCTGATACTTTGCATCAAGTCTTGGTTTCTCATGTAAGTACAATCTACTTAATTCCTCAGAGAATTTTGAGTCCCAGGCCATCTTTTTGCCCCTTCCTCCACTAATATTCTTGGTAAATACAAATAAAGTGGTTTTATAAACACTCTTTTAATAAAGCCCAGAAAGTGAGCCAAGACTAGCATCTACAAACCTGCCTTCAGGAACAGGCCCCCTTCCCTCAGATCGTTATTCCTTGTGAAAATACCGCATTCAGTTAAACCGTCTTGCTGATGTGGTCAAATAAAATGGTAAAACACAAAATAAAAAACCTTTTGTATGGAGAAATGAATAAGGTAAAATAATTCTTCTGCTAGCTCAAATACATCTATACATCTCTGGAGTTACAATGACCTTCAAAATAAAGATGAATTTGTTAAGATTAGCAGTGACAACCATGGGATGGAGAGAAGGATAACAGAGCCCAGCTGAGCTTTTAATGAGGAAAAAATAATTCACCATTGAGAAATCAGGGCCTCCAAATCCCATATATAGCAACTGAATATAATATTGCTTGCCATGTCCTGCTTGCTATCACTGCCTTCACTTTAGAAAGGTCAAATTTCTCCAAAAGAATGAAAATTTTATGGTATACATATAATATATATAACAATTATGAAACAAAAAATAAATAAAAACAAATATATACCATAGATAACAAAATTAAACATATTTAATAAAAACAACACATAACAGAAATATGCTATTACATACCTGCTTATATAATGTATAACAAAGATTTTTAATACTTAGGCAAGCTTGAACGCTATTATTATAGCAAACACATATGTAATTCTTGCCACATTCCAGGCATCATTCTCAGTACTTCACATATTTTAACTCAATTGATCTTCATAAAAACTCCATTAGGATACAAATATTATTGCCATTTTACAGCTGAGGAAACTGAGGCACAATGAAGACAAGTAAGTTCCCCAAAATCACACCCCTAGTAAGTGGCAGAACTGTTTGTTTGTTTTTATTCCAAGTAGTCAGAATCTAGACTCTCTTCTTTTCATTGCTACTCTGAGAGCTCAAACCCAGAGAGGTGAGTAGAAGTTGAAGACTGGATTCCCTCTGGGCATGTTGCAACTGGGATACCCCTGGGAGCTGTGGTAGTATCATTTGCACAGGACTAGAGTTGGGACCACAGGCCCCAGGAGTGGTGGAAAGCTGTCCCTGAAATCCTGTATAAAGCCAGAGCCTGGGAAATTCTTTCTCAATGGAGCACTAGGAAAACTCTGCCCACCTGATCAGGGATGTGATGCTGAAAGGGGAAAAAGAAGTCACCAGCAAGAACTGGAAACCCTAGGACCACTGTGTGTCCAGGAATGGGTTCCAGATCCATGCTACCTACCTGATATGGGAACAAGAAATTACCACAAAAACTGGTCCACAGCAAACAGCAGACCTCCCCACAGTGATGTCTCCCATGGAAAACAACTTTCCCTGAATGTGACTTCAGAAGTACCTTAGGAAACACACTCCCATCCAACAAATGCATAAGAATAGATGCAACTGAGCACCCTGAAAGAGGTTGGTGGGTTTTTTTAATTAAAGAAGTTGTAGGTTTACAGAAAAATCATGTGGAATGAAAGAGGTTTTAATAAGCATTTTTTGAATATTCAAGAGAAAAGGAAAGAAACAGGGAAAAGAAGATATTATGAAAAAAAGAACCAGAGAATTTTTTAAAAAGAGGCAAGTGATGAAAAAGATGGTGATTGAAAATTTTAAAGCCTTAATATATGAGTAAAAGAGCGAAGTAGAGCTGAGGAGAAAATCAGTAAATTAGATATAGATGTGATAAAATATTTTAAGCACAGTTCAGGGAGATAAAGAGATAGAGCATGCAAAAGAGAAGATAAAAAGATGTGGCACTAGAATGAGGGGTCCTACATATGGCAGAGAGGAATTATTTGAAGAGACAATGGTGGAAATGTCTTCAAAATTAAAGAAAAATATGAATTCACCAACGAAAAAGCACTTGTATATACTGCATTCCATGAAAAATCAAGATAAAAGCTTCCATTCCTTAAAAGGAATAATAACCAAGTTAACAGTCAACTTCTCATCAGCAACAATGGATGCCAGAAGACAATGGAATAATATCTGCTAAGTGCTAATGGGACACACTTGTTATTTTAGCTTTCTATAACTGGTTAAGGTATCACTCTTGAATAATAGCAACATAAAGTTATTTTCAGACTTCCCAAAACTAAAAATGTTTGCTACTAAGACCCTCATGGAAAGAAATGCCCAAGGATATACTTCAGCAATAATAAAATTTGACCCAGAAGGAAAGAGTAAGGTGCAAGAAGCATTGGTGAACAAGGAAATACATAAATCATGTTGAGAAATTGAGGTAAGTACTGACTGTGGAAATACAATATTCTGGTCATCAATAATATAGAAGACGGCGGTCACTTTGGAATTAAGGGATTCTAAGAAACTTGTCTAATTCAGGAGAAAAAGAGACACTGATCAACTTCATACTTTGAAAAGTATGTCATAAATGCAACAGTTTAAAGAATACTAGTTAAATAACTAGGTATTTTCTGGTCTGTTAACCAGTCATTCCTGAATCTGTTGGAAAATTTTTTAAAAAATACAGATTCCCATGCTCACTTGATGTTTCTAATTCAGTAGATCTGGAGGGAGCCTCTGCATAGGGCTTTAAAGATGCCCAGCTAATTTTACTAGGTAGCTAGATTTGTCACTAACGGGCTCTGGAGGGCATATCTTTGGGATTCACACTTCTTGGGTGATCAAGATCAAGAGCCACGCTGTGAGCCAGAACCCATTGGAAAAACCAATGTTCCATAAGAAGAAGCTCCCTGGGCAAGTGTTCTAGGATTATAATGGTAAAAGCATCTTTATTCTCCCTGTGGCATGTAATGTTTTTCCAGGTGATTGGTTTGGGGAGGTAATTTAGTAGATCTTGATAATTGGGAACAAATTATTTTGAAGTGATGATTTAAATTGTGTATTGGTAGGAATTGAATATTTGGGCATAATGAGTTTAATTGAGTATCAGGAAGTGTTTTTATAAGATGATGTAATAACTGCCAGCATTCTGTGGGCAATAGCAGGGAGATTTAAATGTCTGAAGTATTTGAACAGCACTGCTTATGAGAAAGTGCTTTCAAAAATATGTAAAAGTTATTAGCTCCCTCTTTAGCCTGGACAAGAAGCAAAATTCAATACCTGAAAATCCCATAAAAAATACAACTGGGCCCTGATGAAAATGGGATGTCACTTACCAGATCCTTCAATCCATGTCCCATTGTCTACATCTGAAGAATTTTAATCAGTGAGGTCCAACTTCCCAAAATGCAGCAATATATCCCTTACATATGAAGATCCAAAGTATATGGAAGTGGGAGTCTACTTCTAATACCAAATTATACCAATTGCAGGAGTTTTTAAAAAATGGGTGTAGTGTGTTCTACTAAAGCACTCCCCGTTTGAAAGCCTTGGAGTGTGGAAGCAGCTGGAATATAGGAATCATAACCTTCCTATAAAGATGAGAACTCCCAGGGTTTAGGTAGAGGAGAATCATACCTCCGTTCTTCCCTTTGGAAGCTATCCTAAAACAACAAGATCCCATCAACTCAGTCATTCTGGAAATGCTATTATTCTTGTGAACCTATTCCCTCTGCTAGATTGTGAATGCCTCAAGAGCAAGGGCTTGGTTTTATGAATGAGGGAATCTTGATGTCTAGTTTAGTGTCTGGCACATAGTGAGTACCCAATAGATTGGGTGAATGAATGAATTCCCTTAGGTCAAAGTGCTTATGATCATCTCAGAAAATCATTGCTTCCTTTTCCCCTTAAATGGCATTCTTCCGCATATCCTGGGCTAATTCAGTACTTGGTTCATGTAAATCTGCGATTTCCAGTGTGGTAGCCACTAGCTACATGTGACGAATTTCATTTAAGCTAAAATAAATAAATTAACATTTCGGTTCCTCGGTCACACTAGCCACATTTCAAAGTGTTCATTAGCCACATGTGGCTAATGGCTACTGTTTTGGATAACACAGTTATAGAATATTTCCATCACTGCAGAAAGTTCTACTGGACAGGGCTGGCATAGCTGGGAACCCTGAAGCTCAGCACTCATCTTTGACTCCATTATTAACTGTGTGATGGGTGAGTCACTCCACCTCACATTGTATACTATTCCCTCTGCCTGAGCCCTCTTCCCTCCTCTAGTATCCTTGTTCATGCCTTCTCATCATTCAGGTCTCAGCTCAATTTTAGCATCCCCAGCTAGGTCAAGGCCTCTCACAGTACATGGTGCCATTCTTTGTTAAGATTGACATTTTATATGTTTTATGTGATTACTTGATCAATAGCTGTCTCTCAGCAAATTGTCAGCTCCAGGAGGTCAGGAACATGTCTGGTTTTGTTTACCATTGTACCCCAGTGCCTAGCAGAGTACATGACACATAATAAACACTCACATTTCTTGAACACATGAATGAATGAACCATCAGTTTCTCTGTCTTCGCCACAGCCTCTGCAAGTGGTTGGTGCTCTGCTCGACTGGAACTCAACTGAGACACACGGGTATGTCCACATCTGTTGCTCACAGCCATCATTCCTTTGATTGGTAATCATGTCCATTCTGATTGGTTTGTACTGTGTTAAATATTTTCCACATCACCTTTGCTGATTTGCCAGAATCATTAACACTTTCAAGGTGAACAGATTGACCATGTCTACTGAACCTTCACAGTGAAGGAAAAGTGACACAGAGTTTTCTTTAGGCTTTGAAACAAGCCCTATTAAGCTTCCCATATAGGGGCTACCCATCCAAACTCTCCATCAGGTCAAAATCCTGACATTGAAACCCTGGGCAGTTTTCTGGATACTATCTTCTAGAAACTCCCACCACCACTCTTAACCCCCGGGGTCTAATATCCATCCTAACTTTCAGGATTGTATGGGGTAGTTCGAAAACATGCACATCAATGCTCTGAAACTGGCCACATTTCTCTAAAGTGCCCCAAAGGTTTGCAGCTCTCTCGGTTATCTTGAGTGCCCTTCCAAGCCTTTGGTTTCAGAGAAAGCTGGAGAAAATAAGGATAGTTTCGGCTGGGTATCCCCTGAAGTAGTTCAGGTCTGCACATACCACAACCATCAAGTACAGGCAGACCAAAACAGCAACAGAAAGGACCGCCCATTTGGGCTCCTGTGAGCCTTCATGTCTGAGTTCATGTGGCTCTCACTCAGAAACGGAAGTGGAAAACCAAATAAAGTCAACTCCATGGAGGTCCCGGGGACTTAACACTGAGCAGCCACACGAATACCAGAGTGATGCATCATGATTCATGTTATTACAATAAATGCCTAAGAAAGTAATAAGGATTTGGCACTTAGTATAAAGCATTGGCAAGGCAGCTCAAAGTTTTCTGCCTGTTGTAAAGTGTAGCCTGGGACATTTTCTCTCATTGAGCAATACGCATCAGCAATATTATCTAGCAAAGGAGTTACTCATAAAGCTGAAGTGATGGCAAAGACTTTTTTTTTAACATTCTTTTCTTTTCTGGGAGAAGCTTCAAGAAAGACCCTACATTGTTTTTCCTAATGTGTCCATACCAGCCCAATATTAGAAGATGAAACACATACCTAGAGATTAACAATCCAGAAATCACCATTCCTAAAATGATTCACTTTGGGAAAGAAGTGCCAAAAAGCTTAACAAGAATCCTCTTGAGCTAATGCTTTTCTTATTTACAGATTAGACTTCACAGAAGACAGAAACAAGTTAAGGCAACAAGCATTCCTACAGAGCAAACATTTAGGGGATAATGAAAAAAAAAAAAAGACCAGCTGGTTCTCCAGGCCCTCAGGAGTATGGGAAAAGCCACAGAAATGGGGCTTTTTCACTTAGAAAAACAAAATAAATAAACTTGCATCTCCATGGTGGCTTATCCCGCCAATGGCCCATTAAACATATCCATTCTGGGCAATGTTAAGATGGACGTATCATTGCTGGCCAATTAGCTATGAGATGATTTGTGTTACTCACTAAGGCAGGTGAAATAGATAGGGAAGCTGCGGCCATTTATTTTGTTCATAGAATGAATATTTTCCTGGTGGATGGCCTGATGGTGTAGATTCTTAGTTTAGTCAATGAATTGGAAGGGACCTTGACAGAGGTCATCTTCTCTGCCCTCCTGTTCAATGTGAGAATTGCCTAGACAGCATCCCCAACAGTTTTCCAGATATACATTCTCAAGCAACATGAGTCAGGAGAGATCAAGAGGAAGTGAGACATGCTTGCAGGACAACAGCTTCCCACTTAGTTGGAGAAACTTCCACTCTCTCTCGCTAGGTTCCCCTACTTCCTTATGCTCTCATTTGTCTCTAGGTCTTGGCACAGGCAATTCCTTCTGCTTGGGAGATTCTCCATCCCCCAAACCCTCACCAACTTGGCTTGGCTAACTCCCATTTGTTCCAGTAAGCTATCCTTGCTGCCAAAAAACCCTCACTGAACTGGCAAGATTAGGTTAGGGGCTGTCCTCTGGGTCTTCCTATTAGAGTGACCAACTCTTTTAGTTTGTTAAAGGCTGCCAAGGCAATATCCAGAAATGGGTTGGCTTTTACAATGGGGATTTATTAATTTATAAGCTTACAGTTCTGAGCTTGAGTCAAGGCATCAGGCAAAGCTCTCTCCCTGAAGACACAGCTGCCAGTGATCCTGGATCCCTGTCACAGGCAGAGCACAATGGTGGCATCTGCTGCCTCACCCTGCTTCTCCAGATCTTGGTGCTTTCAGCTTCCTGCTTCCTCCAGCTTTCTCTCTCTTCCTGTGTCTTTCCCTCTCCCAGTTTCCATTGATTTCAGCTTCTGGCTTCTGGGACTTTCTCTCTCATCTTCTGGGAGTTACTCTCTGCCTCTGCATTCATCCCATTTATAAAGGGCTCCAGGAAGAGGATTAAGTCCTACCCTGGGCCATGCCTTACTGAAGTAATCTAATCAAAGGCCTTTAACTAAGTAATATAATCAAAAGTTCCCATCTATAATAGGTTCACACCCACAGGAAAAGATTATCTCTAAGGACATGATCTTCTGGGGTCCACCCAGCTTCAACCTGTCATACCAACCATCCTGGTTTACCTGGGACCAAGGGGCTTCCTGGGATACAGGACTGTCAGTACTAGAATCAGGACAGTCCTCAGCAAACCAGAATAGTCACCTGGCCTTCCACAATTTGTGTGCTTACCTCCCCCAGATTTAGAGTCTCCTATTGTACCTTCCCATTTACTTGTAACATCTATCTTGTAGCAGCCTGGAGGGCAAGAGTGAGGTCATTCATTTCTGTAATCCTGCTATGTGCCTTATCCAGCTCTTAAACTTGGTAAATAATCCAAAGTGATAGCTGGAGCGGTGCTGACTGCACGTTTAATGAATGAAGGAGTGAATGCAAAATTGACTTCCTTTTCCAATGGAGCCTCTTATCCCTGTTTCCTGCAGCATCCCCAGCCCTTCCTTGAATCCAGGTATGAATCCTGATATTTCCTAAGCACCTCCTTGCCAACACCCAGACAGATGTTTTTGGCAGAAATTCCTGCATACAAATTAGTGCATGCTCTTTTTCTGTCCCCAATCACTGTTTAGCCTTAGTTACTAGTATAAAGAGACTAAGGCCTAGAAAACATTTTTGTTGTTGATTTCTTTGGCTACCATTAATTGAGAGATTATATATCAAGCATTATGCTAGGCCCTTTCATTTATTTTCACATTTAATACTCAAAATATTTCTGTGAGATATTACTGCTATCATTTTCCAGATCATTTTGCAGCTCAGAGAAGTTAAGTAACTTACCCTAAGGCCCACAGTTGGCTACTGATGAGCAAGGGCTGGAACCAAAGTCGAAAGCTTAACCCCAGAGCCTGTGCTTGTAACCACTACCCTACGCTGCCAGATGCTTTCTGTTGTGTCAGGGGCGTCAGTCTAGAGATGACTCAAGTTTGCAGCACAGCAAACTGAGGCAAGGTATCTACAAGGCCTGTTTCTCTGTCCCTTGTCCCTCATCCATACTAAGCCTGGCTGCTCCTGCGTGAAAGGAGACAAGCAGAGGAGCTTGTCACTGAATTTTAGGGCAGACCGACCCAGTGGTTTTATGAGAGACCTGAATTAGTAGCTGATTAAACAGGAAGGCACTTAATCCCTTTATTTGATAAAGGAGAAGCCAAGGTCAAGAGAAGGAGGTAAAAGAACTTTAGATGGTGGTACAGCCAGGCCTAAAACCCTAATCTCCTAACTTCCTGTCCATGTTCTCTCCCCACTTTCTTCCCCTATCCACTGACTATTAAAAACACACAAGGCTCTCTTTACCACATTCCTCAGGTTTTAAAGCCACTGCTCCTGCTGTCCCCCTCCCCCATCCTCATACTTTTTTCTTTCTTTTTAACATTTGAGGAAGAAAGTGTTATGGTTAACAGCATTTGAATTCCACAGTGTCACTGTAACATGTCATAAATACTTTTTATTATTTATTACCGAAACGCTTAGGGGCCATGGAAGACTAAACCTATTCTATTCTTTCTGATGCAGCTCTAACAAGTTTATTCCAGTCAACTGGGTGGGTGGGTGGGTGGGGGGACGACACACACAGCTGGACCCGGTGATTTAATCTTCTCAATGCCACGGGCCAAGTTGTCTCAATGACTGTGCTGGAATTGCATGTGACTGGAAGGTTTGTTTTAGCTCAGTCTCTGTGGCCCTGAGAATGGCAGGTTCTCAACAACACCTAGCCAGCCACCCAGGACCACCTGAATGAGCTCAGGGAAAGCTGAACCAAGAGGCTGGGTTACCCCAAATCCACAGTCATCAGTGTAAGGGCTGCAGAAGGCACTGCAGGTTCAAAGTCAGTTGGGTAACTTTGGGGATATTTTTGGTACTTGCTCTTCTTTTAAAAACTGTGGTTAACAAGACCCAGAGACTGCAAGCCTGAATCCTCCACCCCCCACCCCCATAGCCCCCATACCTGCAACACAGGAGTTTTGCTTGCACTAAAAAGGCATCTTCCAAGAGGACCTATGAACTTAAAACAAATGCTGTTTAATTTGCCGTTCATTAGGGGTGTATCTGGATTGATTTATTGCGCACTTCTGACCCCAAGTCTTTAGAGCAGCATTCCTTCACGATTAAACAGGAGAAGGATTCAGGCAGAACTTTGAGGGATCAGCGCAGAAGGCTACAATGATACTTCAAATTGCTCCATATCGGGTAACCCAAAGGAAACACTCGACCCAATTCAGCATTGAATGAACATGAGCCAGGCAAGAGTTTGTAATTTTTTTTGTCCAGGTTTGCCAAGACTTTCCTGAGGGATGTGGCTAGCACAGACCACTATTATCCTGATTATGGGCTTTTGAGTCCTTCCAAATTCAGGATATTCTGCAAATGCCTAACCACATACAATTGATCACAGAAATTACAATCCATTTTGATACCAAGGAAGTCAGCTCTTCCTGGTAACTATCCAGCAGCAGGGAGAGAGAGAGAGAGAGAGAGAGAGAGAGAGAAAGTATGCCAGGGAGAATAAATTTCTACTGGCAGCTCAATAGGCCAGTGGTAATCAGAAAATTAGAAAATCATGTAAAGTGCTAAGAAGAGTGTGGCTACAGCAATTGACTTTTAAAATGAGATAAACAGCCTCTTTTGTGGGTGGCACAAGTATAATTACAACAATTAAGGGAAAAGACTACAGTCTTTTTTCCTCTTAATGTATAAATAAACAATTCAGGGACTGGTAAACTGAACAGGATTGGTACATAGTTTAATTTTCTCTACTCCAATGGCTCTCCTGGCTTTAATTGGTTTCCAGGAAAGTTTCCAAGCCTAGATCTTTGTGGTTTTAATTTAAATACACACATTTACCTAGAGCCTGGGAGGGGAGAGAGAGAGGAGGGCTTTCACTGGCTACCAAACTCCTGGTTGACCAGTTAGCCAACCCCTCTCGGCATTCCTTCCAGAGTCCCTGAGGTCTGGATGGAATGGGATTAGGGCTGACGACAGGGGTCTTATGCTCCACCCCTTCCCAGAATAGCCCCATTGAAGCAGCCATAATTTTATCTAACCTCTATTTCTGTCCTTGCTTTTCTTGCCACAAATTCACATGTATAAGAGTATCTTGGACTCTTCCTAATTTTGTTTTTTTTTTTTTTTCCCATGGGAAAAAAAAAGTGGCAATAGAAGAAAAGAAGAGGCATCTGGGGCAGTGGATTATGCTGGGAAGTTGTTCATATTTTATGGGTTTTTTTTGGGGGGTGGGGTACTAGGAAGTCCTTCTCAAAGCCAGCCTCCTCACTCAGCGGCTGAGCGGCTGACATTCTACCACCCGTGAGTGGCTGATTTCCTGTAGGATTGCTGAGGATTATTAATGCAAGTAAATAAATGAACCCTGGCTCTTGGAAGTCAGCTGTTTTGGAATTGCTGCTGTGAAATGCAGTTTGATTGTGAAGCGAGGCCTGCAAATTCTCTAGAGGATGACTTCCTATCTCTCCCTAAAGAATTTTTTGCATGCTTCACAGTCTAACCGTAAGTCAGACCATCCTAAACATAGCCTCTAAGCACAGCGACCATCCAGCCAGCTATTTTCTCACGATGCAATGACAAGCCAGCAGACAGAAACTTAATTTTAGGGATAGAGATTCATTTCTTTGGTTTAAGAATTGCCTTATATTGTTCTTTTAAAAGACAAACACTTTTACATGCTTATTTTGTTGTGTATGCAAAGACAGGATCTTTTCTAAAGATGAGGCTGTATGGAGGGCAAGGGTCTCCCACCAACTGTGGCTGGGGAACCAAGAAGTTACCTGCGTGGTCTTGCTTGTTGTCTTGTGCTCCTAGGCCAGAGATCTCTTGCTGCTCCAAGCTGCCTCCCATACTCAGTCTCTACGGGAAGCTCTCACCACTCCCTCATGCCCATACAAAGCCCACTGAAGGCTCTCCTGAGGATTTGCAAGGCACTGGAACCACCCGAGGGGCTGGAGGAGGCTGGCAGGCAGACATTTCTCTGCCCAGTTTTCTGAATTGAGAGTCAAGTCAGCCAGGCCCACCAGAAGGTACAGCAGGGATGGTGTTTGTAGACATCTTAGTTACCACACAGGGACCATTTATCAATGCTACTGAAAACCTGCACCCAGCAGCTCAGAGGAAAGGGAAAGCAGGAACTGGGAGTCACTTACTACCACAAGAGAATTATGTTTATTTGGTAGCTTTCCCCACCATACCATTCATGTATGCTCAGGTGGCCCTGGGGTTTATCGGCTCATCCTGGCTTACTTCACAGTTGCCCAAAGTCTCCACAGATGACTCAATATGGTGGTGGATGGGGTAGGAGGAGGTTCGCAGGTATGGGCTCTGCATGTTCCCAACTGCCTCATCCTAAGCCCACACCACTATTTCCTCCAGCTTTCCTGGCTAGCCTTACCATCAATCTCTTCTGCCATCTAAGTCTCCTTGACTATACAACCTTCTTGTTTGTACTGCCCCATTCCATTGACAAGTCTTTTTTTTTTTTTTAAGATTTATTTTATTATTATTATTATTTTTTTTTTATTCCCCCCTTGCTGCTTGTGCTCGCTGTGTCCATTTGCTGTGTATTTTTCTGTATCTGCTTGTCTCCTCTGTGTTACGTCATCTTGCTGTGCCAGCTCACCATGGCACGCGGGCCAGCTTTCATTCACCAGGAGGTCCTGGGAATCGAACCCAGTCCCTCCCATATGGTAAACAGGAGGCCAACCAGTTGAGACACAGCTGCTTCCCTACAAGTCTTAATATCTTTGGATGCTCAGTGTCCTTTGCCCATCCAAGCTGCCTCGGTTGGTGTCCTTTGAAACCCTTAACCTCTCTCCACACCTGTATGGTGTGGTGTTAATTATATAACCTCCCTCATTTGGTTGTTGTGGAATCAAACTAAAAACATTAAATGAAGTGACAAAATGATTAACACTGGTAGCAGTCCATAATAGCAGCTATGAGAATGAAAATTAGTACTGTGCCTTGTGTTTGTTGTTGTTGTTTGGGTTTGGTCTGGTTTCCTCTGAAAGTAACACAAGTGAGGGAAGGTGCTGAAATTATGTTTTGCCAAAAGCCTACCCTTTTCCTTAAAAAGTTACTTAGTCTTGATTTGCCAGGCATTACCTCCAGGAATCACAGTCTTGGCCACTCATGTAAGTTTCTAGCTGGCTGGTGGCATTCCCTTCACAGAAGTGCAACAAAGAAGAGTCTGAATGCATCACAGAGACTGCAGGTTTAGACGGGGGACAGTGCAGGCAGAGGGGAGCACATTCTGACAGTTCTCCAAGTGTTAGGAAGAAAAACAGATGAAAATAGTAGAAGAAAAGCTGTGGAAAATTACAGAAGAGGCTTAGAAATATGTGTGAGGCCAATGGGACGTTGGGCAGAGAGCTTTTAGGGGTGAGGGATCTTAGACACCATCAGATAGGCTGTTCTGCAGAGTAAAGCTCCGGGCTGCTGGTGAGGGCTCCTTGCCCAGGGATAGAGGAGCCTGGTGGCAGGACTGTCCTTCAGGACACATTCTGAGGTCTGGTGCAGAGCAGAGTTGTGTGACCTCTGGAGCGCACAATAAACTTTTGGCTTTAAGTAGACCTGCCTTTCGTCAGGCTGAGAAATACTTAATATGGAATGACGGGACCAAGCTATTTAGTGTCAGACTTTTGCCAGATTTTTCTGTTTTGAAATACAGATTCCAAACAGGGCTAGGAAAAAGAGGGTTGTTGAGTGGGGACAGTGCAATGGGGGAGAAGGAGCTCGGAGTGCAATTGTTAGTTCCCCTCCTGATTGTGGGATAGTGAACTTCTCCGAGCCTCTATTTCTGATGGCCAAGCTGGAGAGGAAAAATCTTTAGCACCCGTTAAGAGCATGACCATCCAAATAGCTTGTGATGATATTTTATGGGAAAATAATGTACAATCAAAATAACAGGACAGAATCAATGGGAAAATGCAGAAGTACACAAAACTCCCCGCACCCCCAACACTGTATAATGTCATGTCACATCACAGGGAAGAAAATAGAAAGAAAAATGTGTCTCTAGAGAGTTTAACAACATCTCAAGCCTATTTGTCCCATGAACGCAATTGTTTACATTGTATGTCTAAAGTGCCATATTAGGAAATTGCTTTTCGGCAAGGCTTTCTCAACTGGGAGGTGGGCAAATGGATCCACAATGATTAGAAAAAAATTATTTCTGTGGTTCTTTGATGCTTCCTCAAGACTCTCAGTTCCCATCTCTTTAAAGTGCAGGCAGATGGGGTATAGAGATAACACTTGCCCTTTATGGCGAAAATGGAGAGAACAGCCGCGGGACTCCTGCGACACCTATGGCAGGTCTGGGCAGCACAGAAAAGAAAGAAAAGATGGAACCATCCAAGTGAGAGGGCACGCAGTAGAAAAGAGGCCTTGCAATAGAAAAGAGGCGTCTTGCCACTGGCCTGGAGCCATCCAGCAATGAATTGAGCATTGTTCTGGTCCCTGCTCAGAGAGAAGCTCTACTTAGTGGGAAAACCTTTGCAGTGAATGTCTACATGACCAGTAATTAAAGGAAGGGGTAAAGAGGAAGTTAACAGAAGGGTCTCTGGAGCAGGGTTTAATACATTACTTTTGGTAAGATCCTTGGCCTCAACTTCCTCATAAGGAAATATGGAAATAATAACGGTACCTACCTCATCAAGTTGCTTTGAAGATTAAGTGAGTTGATCGTTATAAAGCTGGCTTTATCGTTATAACAGCTGGCTTACCCATAAGTGCTCGAGAAATGTTATCTATTGCTATTATAATTTTTGCTATTAAAATTAGTATTATTCTTACAAGAGTGTACTGGCTTGTCTTCTGAAATGTCCAAAGGTATGTGTTTAAGAGCTTTGGGCTGAGTGAATCCAGTGCAAAACTGTGAGTAAGGTGAAGGGAGTCTCTGGGTTCCCTTCCTTGGAGCCAAGTTCTTCTAACCACCAGAGACACTTGATCAGACTCTCAAATGTCTTTAAGCTTCTAACAGTCCAGAGAGCCCCCTGCCCGACCTTGCACACCACCAACCACTACTGTAACACAAGCACACATGCACATGAGCACACACGCCCACAAGCACACATACTGACTCAGACCCGAAGGCCCTTGGCCTCTTCCCACTCCTGACCTGAACCAACCTTGGAACACAGTGAATTGAGGAACTGGTCTTTATGGGGCAATCCTCGTTATATTTCCATGACTAAAGGCTTCTGCAGTACAAATCCCTTTCCCTTTCTGACCACAATGAGACATAGGGGAAGGACTGGCCTCAGCTCTACCTCACAGGGCTCAGGCCCTGCACTATTTGTTGATGGCTGCTTTCCCTGGGACCTGCCAGGTTCTCCTCTATAAGTCAAGCTGAGCTCCCCAGCATCACAAGAGCCTTTCCAGTCAGGGCCCATTTGACCTTGCTGGTTCATGCCTCTCCTTTCCTCCCCGCAGACATGCCTTGCTCATTCCTACTCGTGAGACTTTGCACGTGGTGTTTCGCATACCCACATGGCTTGTTCCAAACTCCTCATAGAAAACTCTAGTCAAAAGCTACATCTGCTGGTGCACTTTCCTAGATTTCTTTTTTTTTTTTTAAGATTTTATTTTATTTATTCATTTATCCCCCTCTTGCTGCTTGTGCTCTCTGGGTCAGCTAACCACGCTGTGCGGGCGGGCTTGCCTTCACCAGGAGGCCCTGGGAACCGAACCCGGGGCCTCCCATATGGTAAATGGGAGCCCTACTGATTGAGCCACAGCCGCTTCCCACTTTCCTAGATTTCTTTGGGTAGAATTAGACACTCACTTTGTGGCTATAGCACTTATTATTCATCTGTGTGTCCATCTCCTCAACCAGACCACTTCTTCATGCTGTTTTCAAATCCCAACCATATCATGAACATAATAGGTGCTTTCCATGTTGAATCCCTCCTCCCTTAGCCTTTAATTCTTGAGCGGTTCCTGGCTTCTGAATTTTGCCCCCAGGAGCTGTGTAGTGCAGTCTGGGTGACCATTTACAGAAGCTGTGGGGGGAAGGGAGGAGGGGGGGGGTTGTGTCAGGGACATCATGCTTTCTATGAGGGAGAGCATCCCTGCAGACAACATATTACCTGTACATTATGACAATTCTGACTCTCATTTTCAAGTGAAATTATACTTTAGTGACGATAGGCTAGAAATGAACTCAGTCAAACTTAAGTTTCTTCTCTTTCCGGATTGAATATTTCATTAAAAGGAAAAAAATTCTGCTCACTCCTTGGCATATCCCCAACTCCAGATGCTACCATGTGAATTCAATGGTTTTTTTCTCTGCACTCCCTAACTTTGTGGGGGTACTAGGTGGGAGAGGAGATTTTGTCCTTTATAAAAAAGTGTGTACATTGATGAACATTATTTGCCAGTGAGCTGCAAATAAGTCATTAAGATGAGGTGAATCTATTGCTATTTTAAGTTCATTCATTCATTCAGAAAATCCAAGTCCATCCAGGAACCCACAGATGGCAGGGAAGCCATCTCCTCCCTGCCCTGAAGATGTTCACGCCTCTGGCTTTCCTTATGGCTGCCTTAGTCCCTTCCTTCCCTTCAGGGCAACTGGTTGACCATTTCCTAGATCTGGGAGGAAGCTATTTCAGCAACTAGCAAAGGGAGACACCTCATCAGGAGGAACTCTAGGGGACTTCACCCAAAGCTGAGCTGATTTCTTGCTTGCAGAAGCAACACTGAGCTGGGGTCAAATGTACAATGGTTTCTGATGACTTAAAGAACATATGAGTCAGAGGAACAGAAATATTAGGGGAAGTCAAGCCATAGTTGTTCACAGCTTCTGGTCTCAGAGTCTTCCTTCAACCTGGAAGCTGCTAGCACAGACCCAAGCGCAGTGTCTCTCAGGAGGACCCTGATGGAGCCTTTCCTACGTGAGGTGCTCAACTGGTATCTCAGTTACCATTGCTACTTAACAACTTACTCCAAAACTTAGTGACTTAAAAGAACAAAAATTGCTTTAGCATGCTGTCTTAAGATTCTGGGCTCCACTAGGTGGTTCTCACTCAGGTTCTCTTATGCAGTTGCAGTTTGACGGTGGCTAGGGTGGAGTCATCGCAAAGGCTTTCTCACCCAGCTGGAGATGCCAGCTGAAACCCTACAAATGGCCTCTTCAGGTGAAGGTTCAATCACCTTTTAAGACCTAGCCTCAGAAATCACATGGAGTCACTTCTATACTCTATTGGTTGCCCAGTCACTAATGTCAACCAGACTCAAGAGTAGGGTACATAGGGCATCCCCACTGCCACTCCCATGAAAGCAGTCAAAGAATTTGCAGACATTTTAAAACCACCACAACTAAGTAGAGGAAATCCTGTAGCTATTTTGGGATGTCTATGGCCAAATGAGGAATTTTTACCTAATTGGTAAAACAAAACAAACACAGGCCTGAAACAAGGGTTGTAGATTTTAATAGGTTCCATACATTGCCATTAATTCTAGCAGGTTGGGACTATGTGATGAGCATTGGAGTGGGAATTATTTTCATTCCAACTCCACTATTTACTTTCACTACTGGTTGAACGCGAGAAAGTTATGTAACATTTGCAAACCTCAGTTTCTTCATCTCTACAAGGAAGATAGTAGCACTGTCTACCTTGAGTGGATATTTATAAGAATGCACAAGTACCTTGAAAGCTATCATCTTTAATCAATGCAAGGCATTGTAAATATTGAAGGAGTTTTATTCTTTACCTTCCTAGGGTTTGATTTTCTTTTCTGTAACAGCAGATTGTTGGAGTAGGCTAGTTTCTCAAACTTGACTGACATAAGGAAATTTTAAGGGTAAAAATTTCTTAGACTCCTGAAAATATATCTGTGGACCCTCAAGTTTCTGTGGGCCTCAGTTTGACAAACACTGACTTAAGGACTGTCTTAGTCCGTGAAATGTCTTCCATTTGTAAATCATTAGTGCAAACAAAAGGTTTTTTTTTCTTCTTTATAACCAGTAAAATGCGTTTTAGATTATAATCAAAATGAAAACCACAAAATTAAAAGACAATTACCATAATACTCTCTGCCCTGGAAAATACATCTGGGAACCTGGACCACTTGATCTTCAAAATGCTGTCCATTTCTCAGCATGAGCCTGTGGTTTTGTGGGCTGGTTCACAGAACTGATTCTACTTCTTGGAGAGAAGGGATGTGTCTCTGACTTCTTTGAATCTTTCAAGGTACCTTGCATATAGTGCATATAGGATGTGCTTGGTAATTTTTTATTGAATGGAAGAATAAATGGACAATGCCAGTGATAACATAAACAGACAACAAATTCACATCTTCCTTCCAAGCCAGTGCTTTAAGACAAACACACACACACACCACCTCAGCAGTGGAGAATGCCAGCAGCCTTGGCAGTGACAGGCCTGACTCAGAATTGTCTCTCTCAGGGTCTAAGTAGCTCAATGCCTGCTAGATCTTTGTTTCCTATCAAGTACACTATGGTAGAAAGTGGTTTAGAGAAACCTAATTGGAGGAAGAATTCAAAACACAAAATCCTTATCTTGGTATTCAGGTCCTGTATGATCTGGGCTCTCCCTGACTCTTCAGAACCATCTGAGTCACTTTCTCCTTCACCCCTGCTCCATGCCTGGGTATCTCCTATTTATCTTCCAAGTCTCTGTTTCAATATCTCTTCCTTGGCACTTACCCAAGTCCTTCAATCTAAGTCAAGCCCCCATTATACTCCCTCATAGCACCTGCAGCTTTCATTGTACCACTTACTTATACTAGTTTTTGTGTTTGTTTAACTTCTGTCTTCCACACTAGACTGTTATCTTCATGGAGGCAGGAACTAAGTCTGTTTTGCTCCTGATTGTCTCCTTAACACCTAGTACAGTGCCTGGCATAAAGCAGGCATCTAAATGAATGTTTGGTGAATGAATAAATGAAACAAGCGGGCGGGAATTACTTTTTTAAGCATTTCATGTTCATGCAGCACTGTGTTATCCACTAGCAATTGGTAAGTTGTTCAGCCTACTGAAGGAAAAAAAATTTCCCCTCAAACTAAAACCAGCAGCCCAGCCCCTTGTTGCCTGTCAAACATGGCTGCATAAGCCACAATGACTCAAACCAGATCAACTGCAGGGCCCTGCTTCACACCATTTCCAATAGGATATGAATCAGACAAGATCCTATCAACCACATGTTCAGCCAGGAAACAGGACCCTGGTAAACCTTTTGGGATGACCAGCCCTACATTGCCTGAATCCAGCTCTACTGACAGCATCGATTATAATGCCGAGGACGGGAACACACTTAAACACCACAAAATGTGCTCCGGAGCCAGGCGGCGGGCAGCCACGGGAAGTGCGCTAAGTGTGGAAATTCCCTTCAATCTTTTCAAGCAGCCCCCGGCCATGAACTAAGGAGAGATTTCAAATCTCTACAGAGAAATTCTACTTTCCTTTTCCTTGGCCCCAGTCTTTTCATTCCAAACATGAGCCCTGTTGGTTTGAAGCACTTCATGAATGTGGGATTGTTAGGGTTGTGTCAGAGACCCGCCACTCTTTTCCTTAAGTTAAAACACACACACACACACACACATACAACAATTTGGCGTATATGTTCTCTTTCATTTGCCCTGAGGAAATCAATATCCCGGACTGGGGTTACCAGCTGTGGCTCACATACACCCTGAGGCATAGCTGCTTTATTTTATATCTGCCTATAGCTGCCGAAACATTCCTCTCTGGAGCCCCAAACCCTTTCTCTGGCCCAAGCCCAAAGAGAGCCTAATCAGGTAGCTACTCCTTAGATGAGCAGTTAAAGGACTCACCTTAGGAACCAACCTTCTACCTCCACTCACTCCTCCCTGTTCACCCTGAAGCTGTTTCTAAATAGGCAGAATGCTACTTGTTTATATTATAAACTCAAGGAAATTAAATTTTAATTTGTTACTGGCTCTCCTATGGATTACTAGCTATGGACTCAGGGGGCAATTACTTTCCCTCAATGCCTCATTTTCTTCATCTGTAAAATGGAAACAATAATTGTGTCTACTTCAGAGGGCTGTCATAAGGATTAAAAAAGATACTGTCACAGCCAAAGCACGTGCAACAAAAGAAAAAGTAGATAAATGGGACCTCCTCAAAATTAAACACTTTTGCACCTCACAGGACTTTGTCAGAAGGGTGAAAAGGCAGCCAACTCAATGGGAAAAAATATTTGGAAATCACATATCTGATAAGGATTTAATATCCAGGATATATAAAGAGATGTTACAACTCAACAATAAAAAGACAAATGACCCAATTAAAAAATGGGCCAAAGACTTGAATAGACATTTCTCCGAAGAAGAAATACAAATGGCAAAAAAACACATGAAGAAATGCTCAACATCACTCATGATTAGGGAAATGCACATCAAAACTACCATGAGATATCATTTCACACCTATCAGAATGGCCACTATTAAAAAGAGAACTACAAGTGTTGGAGAGGATGTGGAGAGATAGGAACACTTCTTCACTGTTGGTGGGAATGCAGGATGGTACAACCACTGTGGAGGACTGTTTGGCAGTTCTTAAAGAAGTTGAATATAGACTTGCCATGTGACCCTGCAATACCACTACTGGGTATATACCCAGAAGAACCGAGAGCAGTGACACGAACAGACATCTGCACACCGATGTTCATAGTCACATTATTCACCATTGCCAAAAGTTGGAAACAACCCAGGTGTCCATCAACAGATGAATGGATAAACAAACTGTGGTCTATTCACACGATGGAATATTATGCAGCTGTAAGAAGAAATGAAGTCATAAAGCATATGGCAACATGGATGAACCTGGAGGACATTATGCTGAGTGAAGCAAGCCAGACACAAAAGGACAAATACTGTATGAAATGCATTACTATGAACCAAATATATTGTGTAATATATTGTTTGATTCAAAAAAAAAATTTACATGTATCCATTACACTTAATTGAGAAATGTATATATTTATTAAAAAAAAAAAAAAAAGTTTAGTAAAAAAAAAAAAAAAAGATACTGCAGGGGAGCAGATGTGGCTCAAGTGGCTGAATGCCTGCTTCCCACACGGGAGGTCCCGGGTTCAGTTCCCGGAGCCTCCTAAAAACAAAACAAAACAAAACAAAACAAAACAAGAAAACAACAAGCAAAGAAATGAGAAAACCAACCCAGGAGCCGATGTGGCTCAGTGGTTGAGCTCCAGCTTCCACATATGAGGTCCCAGGTTCAATCCTGGCTCCAGTACTTAAAAAAAAAAAAAAAGATAATGCAAGTCAAGCATTTAGCCCACTACCTACACATATTGTGGTAGATAAAAGATGGTCAGTAATTCTTTGCTATTCCTTCCATTGAAAGGTGCAGTCTAATTCCTTACTCTTTGATGTGTCTTGGTTTTAGTGACTTGCTTGACCAAAAGAATGTGGTGGAATTGACATCCTGAGGCTTCCAAGGTTAGAACACAAGAAACCATCCAGCTTCTGTCCAGTCTCTTGAAATGCTCAACCCAGGGGAAGCCAACTGCCATGTGCAAGAA
Source organism: Tolypeutes matacus (assembly GCA_026826555.1). NCBI lineage: Eukaryota > Metazoa > Chordata > Mammalia > Cingulata > Chlamyphoridae > Tolypeutes > Tolypeutes matacus. The sequence continues at coordinate 12,217,181 of JAKSZT010053801.1, read as the reverse complement.
GTCCAACTACCCGAGACCACCATGCCATGAGGGAACCTAAGCTAGTTGCATGGAGAAACTGTGTGAAGAGAGAAAGATGCCTGGTTGCCCCAGCTCTTCCAATTATTCCAGCCCAGGAACCATCCATGTGAAAAAAGAATGTTCATTTCAGTTCCTAAAGATACAACCTGGAGAAGAACCAGGAAACCAGCCAACATCCAGAACCAAGGCCCCCAACCTATTGCCCTTAGTAAGCCATCCCACCTATCTCCAGCTAGTCAAGCCACCCCAGGTGAGGGCCCAGTCGATGTGGAGCAGAGACAAGAGCTGTGGAACTGTCCCTGCAGGCATTTGCCTGACCCACATAATTGTGTTGCTTCACATGTTAAATTTTGGGTGGTTTACTACCCAGCAATAGACAACTAGAACATATAGAAAGCCTCCAACAAATGGTGGCTATTGCTTAAAAAAACATTATTATCACTTGGAAGAATGACAATGGAAGAATGTCACAATTGCTCCATCAAAATCTGAGCTTCTCTACCTGCAGAACACATGCTTCTTGAGAGCTTATGGTATCAGCAAGATTTGAAAGCACCAGAAAAGACTGTACACCCCAGAGAGAGAGAGAGAGAAAGACAATGCCACAGCATTGTATGCCCAGTGTCCCGCACAGTTCTTGGCAATTCCTGGGTACTCAGTAAATGTTTCTTTCATGAGCAAATGAATGAATGATAAACATCAGACCTCCTTTCGGAACATGATTTTTATTCTAAGGTTAGTTTTCTAACAGAGTTTATTATGGAATAGAATATAAAAGTCTTTTGATTTTTTTTTTTTAAAGATAAAACATGAGACTTCCAAAAAATTATACATCAGGCTGTCCATTCCAGTTCTGCATCCTTCCCTGTGGTTATGACTTCTCTCACCTCTGCCATTAGGAGTAACTAATTAATTTAGTCATTTAACCAATATGTGAGTGCTTATTTCATGCCAGACACCGTCATAAGTGCTAGAAATACTGTAGGTCAGCAAAACAAAATACTTGTCTTGCTCCAGCTCAGGGAGACAGACACTAACAGAAACTCAAGTATATGCTTCTATGTGCTGTGGATTAAAATAGAGCAAGGTGGGAGTGATAAGAGGTGCTTAGATGGGCTGTGGGATGCTATTGTTAAAAAGGATGGATAGCAAAGACCTCACAGATAAGGTGACACTTGAGGAGAGAATAAGGAGGTGAGTAAGGAGAGAGTCGTGTGACTTTGGGAAAGAGGGTGGCAGGAGGAGGAAACAGCGGCAGTAACAGCCTTGCTCAAGGAACAGGAGGGAGAGCAATGTGCCTGAGTGGTTGGCCTCGCAGGCAGAGAGCTAGGAGCTGAGTTCCAAGAGGTGGCTGGGGACCAGGCACAAACCTTGGAGGCCATTGTAAAGACGTTGGCTTGTATGTAGTCTGAGAGAGTGGGAAACACTGGAGGGTTTGAGCAGAGAAGCCACACGGTTTGATTTTAAAAGAATCCTTCTGGCTGCTGGGTAGAGAATAAGCTAGTAGGAGGTGGGCAAGAGCAAATGCAAGGAGAGCAGTTGGGACACTATTGCAATGGAGCTGGTGAGAGATGATGGTGACTTGGTGGGAATGTAGAGAAGCAAAAGTCTGGATATTAAGGACGCCCGCTCACACTCAGGCTAGGCAAAACCATGGTGGAGGAATCTCCTTGTCTCTGATGCCCCCATCTCCTTGGAGTCTTAAAGATGGGGAAGCAACAGCACTGTAGAATTCCTGATCCCTTTGCTGGGCCAGGCAGAAGCATGAAGCACACTGTTACACCTCATCTCAGCACACATGCTGCTCACCATCGTTGAGGTAGATACTCCAGAGAGTCAAGCAAGTTTCATATCTCAGTAAGGACAGTTCCTTTCCAAGTCACCTTATGGGGCTATGCTAGTCACATTGCTGTTACTCAAAACATCTTAGACTTGCCTCCTCTTTTGAAATTGCTCTCAGGACTGAGACACAAGCTTCAAATGAAGTCCAGTCTCATTACCGTATAAATGACGCCTCTTTCAACTCAGAACGGGATTCCACAGCTTCATCACCCTTCTCCCTTCTGAGACTGCAAAAGTTTTCTCAGTATCCTCTGCCCCCCTTCTAGCACAGCCAAATATTTTTCAAAATATTTTAAAAGTTAAGCTCATTGTCACCTTAACACTTAGTATGGTACATGGCATAAAACAGGCATCTAAATGAATGTTTGCTGAATGAATAAATGAAACAAGTAAGCAGGGAATCTTTTAAAAAGCACTTCATGTATGTGAATCATTTCATTAGTTTTTAAAAGCTGAATGGAATCATCTGGTCAAATTTTGGGATACGTGACTGTTTACAAGGGGAGGAGAGAAGATAGGGCTAGTGAAATGGATGGTGCAGATGGATGAAAAGGAAAAATACTTGAATGGACTCTCCATCTTCTTGGACCCAGCATCTGAAACAAGAGAATCACCATCCTTATGACCAAGGTTATAGAACAATATAGACTCACCTAGAGCTAAGAACAAATGATTTGACTTCCTCCCCTCATTTAGCTGTGGAGCAAGAGTAAAGAAAGAACAGGAAAATTGTCGTTTCTGCCTGGTAATTGAAGTGGATGGGCTGTTCCAGAGGCGCAGCTTGAGTGTCTAGGAGGTGCCTAGTGCTTACCAAAGAGATTGAATGTGGGTGGGCTCATTCACATGGCTACAATTGATGCTGACTGTTGGCTGGAAGCTCAGATGAAGGCTGTCAACTGGGTGGGGGGTGGGGGAAAAACTACCCGTGGCCTCTCCACATGGCTCGAGCTCTTTCACAGCCTGGTGGCTGGGTTCCTAGGGAGAATATTCCAAAAGACAATGATCTAAGCTACAGGAAGTGGAAGCTGCCAAGCCCTCTTAAAAGCTAGATGCAGAGTTGGTACAGTGCCATTTTTGCTGTATTCTGTGGTCAAAGCAATCATAGACAAGCCCAGATCTTAGCAGGTGGAGGATAGATTCCACTTCTTAAAGGAGGAGTGGGATGAGACTATAGAAGGAGGGAAGGAATTGATGGCAGCCATCTTTAGAGTCAATCTACCATACACAGTATTTTCAGGAAGTATTTTCAAGATTTAGTGGGAGCAACTGGGTTGCCACTGAGTGGACAAGAATTGACTGCCAGATAATTGAAGGGTTATGGAGAAAAATAGAAAGTAGGTTAAAAAAAAAAAAGCCAGTTGTAAAAACCCTCATCTCCACTCCTTCCCCCACACGATGTTACTCCCCACTTCCCACACATATGCCTGGAGGCAGAATGAAGTGGTTCAAAATTCTAGCAAGGCAGCTGGTGGGACTGAGCTGTGGAGTAATGAGCTTGGTCATTGTCTTATCATTTGACTGCTCCCCCAGGGTAAAAGGGCCTAAAAAATTACTTGTAACCCATAAGTAAAAGTTCAGACTCAAAGGATTAAGATTGACCATCATCAAGGCAATTCAAAAGAAGGTGCTGGAGGTTTAAAGACAATTTCCAGTAAGAGAGGCATTTTCCGAATGTTTTCAGTAATGGCAAAATCATTGGAACAAGCAGCCAGCCTCCTCCCTAGGGGATTATGTTCATTAAGATGTATGCGTTCAGGACTGTTCAAAATTCCGACTCATTACCTAATAATCGTACCTTATGCACTTGGATACCACTGAAAACACTTCCAGCCCTTCCATTTCAGTCATCACAACCAACTGACAGTCTCCTATACCTTTGAAAGGCTTTAAGAGAAAGTTGCTGCAGCAAAGCTTAAAAGGAAAAAGGAATAATCTCAACAAGGAAATGCTATTGACAATCCTCTCTATTCATTTTCTTTGAATTTATCTAAGACCCATGAAGAATAAATCTTCCCAGCTTTGAAATCAGTGCTCAAGACTTCATTCAGTCTTTTCTCTCATGAGACAATCCATAAGGGAAAAAAAAAATTTTTTTTTTAAAGATTTTATTTATTTATTCATTCATCCCCCCCCTGCTGCTTGTGCTCGCTGGGCCAGCCAACCACGCCGTGCGGGCGGGCTCACCCCCACCAGGAGGCCCCGGGAACCGAACCCGGGGCCCCCCACATGGTAAACGGGAGCCCCACCGATTGAGCCACAGCCGCCTCCCTTAAGGGAAAATTTTAATTCAACCTCAAGAGCAATTCCAGAGCCCAAGCCAGCAGTATCTTGGAGGCAATGTCAATTAACATGCATTAATTACTAACACTTGTCCTTCAGGCTCCAACTCAAGCATCCTTTCCTCTGGAAGCTTCCTCTGATCCTTTCCCTGAGGTCGAGTGCAAATCACTCCCAACACTATGATCCCTTCACTTTTCCATTAAAGCATGTCACTCCTTTCCCCTGAATTTAACTCTTCATTTTTCTTCTTCCTCTCTTATAAAAATTTGGGTAGCCTGAGATCAGGGATCATATTGCATTCATCTTTGGATGTCCAGTACCTAGCATAGTGCCTGACATCTGGGTGTTATATCGTCAATATTTGCTGAGTGAATAAATGTGGTGGGTGATTGTACAATCAACTTTAAGGAGCTTGCATTCAAGAATGGGAAGATGAAATTTGTATGCAAATTATTATAATGCAAGGCAGGATGGAATATGTTATAGAAGAAGTATACTGGCTTAAGAGATTTGAGTTCCAGACTCAGCTTGGGGTCTAAGGAACAGTGGAACTTTTTGTTTGTCCATTCAGCTATTTATTGAGAACTTTCAATAAGCTTAGTATGCCTATCTCTCACTTAGTAGATGGGTATTCACTCCTGAAAACCCTGCCGCTAAGTGAAAGACCATTAAATGCAAAAAATATTTCCATTAATATATTTTTAAAGGTATATTTAAATTCCCCCCCTCCCATGGCTCCCTCTTCTTTTCAGTTGTTATCTGCTTGTTGCTGTTGTTGTTTTGCTCATTGTCTTGTTTTTTTTTTCTTTAGGAGACACCGGGAAGGAACTGGGACCTCCCATGTGGGAGGCAGGTGCTCAACTGCTTGAGCCAAAACCGTTCTCCAATATTTCCATTAATATTAATGAGAAAAATGATGATGGGTTCCATTTCAATCTGAGATACCCAAATAACTTTACAGATATAAAACTATATCAATTGAGGGGGACGGATGTGGCTCAAATGGTTCGGTGTCTGTCTCCCATATGGAGGGACCTGGGTTTGATCTCCGGGACCTCCCGGTAAAAAACAAAACAAAACAAAACGAAAAACTATGTCAATTGAGCAATGCAAAAAGTGTTTATAAGTAGTAAACTTTGAAAGGAAATAAACATGATATAATGTAAGGATTGTGTTGTAGTAGGTGGTGTGAGGAAATCATTCTTTGAAAAGGGTATTCTTTCTGCATCATTTTCATCGGCATTTTTTTCAAATTTGGGAGGCCCACAAATTTCTTGCACTCAAACTGTAATTAAAATAAAGTTTTAGCATAGGAAAACACTTTTAGGGCATTTTTTTTTTTTAAGTCTAGACACAAGAGCACTTCAAAGCACATGGAAACAGTGCATGCTTACAACAGACTGAAGACTTGTAGATGTCACTACCTCTCCTTCCCTCTTGCTTAAGTATGAAAAGCAAAATGTCTAGGTTCATCCAAACATGGCACACGATGCCAATTTGTCCAGATGACATTCCCTGACTAGAAGCTGTTGAGTAAGTTGGTGAGTTTCTCTTTGTCTGAAATTGTAAATACACCCTCCTTATGGTGTATTTATTGTGTTTGGGGTAAAAAAAAAAAAAAAAAATTTAAAAAACCTTCTAACATCAACATGAAAGGACTTGTACTGTACTAGTTATCTGTTGCTTTATAACAACTAATTTAAAATGTAGTGGCTTAAAGCCACTTAAAGCAACAATAAGCATTTATTTTCACAAAAGGTTTTTGTGGGTCAGGAATTTGGATGCATTTTAGCTGAGTGGTTCTGGCTTGGGGTCTCTCATAAGGTTTCAGTCAGGATATTGGCTGGGGCTGTTCTCAACTGAAGGCTTGACTGGGGGTAGAGGATCCACTTCTGAGATGTCCCAATCACATGGCTCCCAAATTGATATTGGATGTTAGCAGGCGTTCCCAGTTCCTGACCACATGGACATCTCCATATGGTTGCTTGAGTGCCCTCACAACATGGCAGCTGGCTCCCCTGGGAGTGAGTGAACCAAGAGAACAAGGCAGAAGTCACAATATCTTTTGTGACGTCGCCTCAGAAATTTACACTCCATCATTCCCAAAAATATCTTATTGGTGAACTAGGTCAGCTCTGTTCATTGTGGGAGGGGACTACACAAGGCCATGAATACCAGGAGGAGAGAACCATTGCAGGCTGTTTTGGAGGCTGGCTACCACAGATGTGTTTAACTGAACAGACAAAGGAGACAAAAACAAGGAAACAAATAAATTGGGAATTTCATCCAGCATTGTGAAGAAAATAAAGGCAGGAGAGAAGAGGTGAAGTGAGGAAGAATATACTGTTTTCAAATGGATGGGCAAGGAAGGTCTCTCTGAGAAGGTGACATATGAATTGAGATCTGAATGAAGAAAAGGGAGTAGCCATGCAAAGATCTGGGGAAAAGTGTCTCAGATGGGGGAAGAAGAGCAAAGGTCCTGAGGAAGAAAAAGAATAGAGCAATCAAATCCATAGACGATTAACCTAAATGATGATCCTGTTGGCTCTCTAACCCTGAGCCATGAATCACTTATTCCTTCTTAGTATCTGGTAAAAGCTCAATAATGAATGAATTCTCCTCAAAGGTGACTAGCTGCAGCTGCAGCTGGCCCCCAACGTCTCCTCTCCTCAGCTGTGGCTCCTTCCACCATCACTCCTGAAGCTGGGCAGGTCCATGCCCTTCCTGCAGACCCCAGGTTGCCCTTTGCACACCTTTGAGGCTTGAGGCATCTCCCTTGGGTGGATGCTGTCTGCATTGCTTCTCTCAGCATGGGTGGGGGCAGGGTTACTTGCCCTATAAGCCCTAATTCTCTCCTGTGTTTTCTTATTTGCTACTTGTTCTATCCTTATGTGCACTAGGCTTATGGGGATGGGGGACCCTGAAGTCATGTTAGGTGCACTGAGCAGCTTGGTTACACCTTAGGGACAGGAAAAAGAGGCACATGCATGAAGTGTGTCTGCTTGGGCTGGGAGATCTATCCTTAATAACCCCACACATTCCTGCTGTTTACATAAAAATGTGTGTGTGGGGAGAATGCTGTAGCAGGAAACAACCCCTCAGTATGTCAAAAAACACCAGAGTGAATAAGGCAATTTCATGAAATGTTTTACTTTCGGGAGATGGTGTGGGCATTAAGATATTGCAGCCCCTGCCTCAGGCATTGGTTAGCTCCCGGACAGACATGATTTGCTATAATGTAGTATCTGTCATGGTATGACTTGATTTGCCCCCAGGAAAGTGACTGAATCGTCACATCACACCCTCCAAGTTAAAATTGCTCAGGTTTCTTGGTTCTGACCCAGGGCCAATGAAGCCTTTCTTTCCAGCAATGTCGACATGTGAATTTGAGGTATCACCCAGTCCTTTCTCACAAATTCCCATTTCAGGCTTCTCAGGGGATAAAACAAAGGCTTCATATGAGTTGCTGTTCCATTTTGAGTCCCTAAGCTGTACCTCTTCTCGCCTCATTTTTCTTCCTTTTGGACTGCAGTGAGACTGATCTACAAGGATTCTTATCAGACAGCCTATCTCCTGCAAGACAACTTATCTTGCTCTCCCGTAGCATCTGAACATTAAAAATCAAGGGAGCAAAAGCTCATCCTTCCCATTTTTGCCTTTGAGGCTCCTGGGACCTGCATTCTTTGGTCAATTCTTCCTCCTCTCATGTGGCCAAATCCTTGCTCTAGTGAGCTCAACTGTCTGCTTTTCTTCAGGCCCCACTTCCCCTGCTGCCTCTCCAGTGGTCAAAGGTTAATCTCCAGTTCTCTGGGAAAGAAAAATACCATCTAGCCATGCTCACCACTCTGTGCTAAGGTTGGGAGCAGAGTTGGGCAGGATCTTGTCTCCAAGGAAGAGGGGAAGGGGTCCCCATTCCACTATGAGGAGTTGGGGTACACATTCCACTATGAGGAGGAGGGGTCCCCATTCCACTATGAGGAGTTGGGGTCTCCACTCCACTTTGAGGAGGAGGGGTCCCCATTCCACATGGAGGTTCAGGCTGAGGCTCAGGTGATAGACAATGCAGCCTCCACAGTGCTCCTCTCTTATTTGCTGGGCGGGGCGTTGCCTGCAACTGTGGAAAAGCCCAGGGTATTTGTGCTTCTTTCAACTTTTCAAGGTGGATTATATTTTAAGTCTATGGGACAGTTACTGCCACTTTATAACCGTTATAGGAGGAGGTGAAAGAGGAGGAAAAATACATCAAAGGATGTGATGTTATATCCCATATGAGCTTTTGTTCTTCCTTTTGATTTGTTCCTTGGGCCACACAGAAGACCTGAAGACGGAGGGTGGGGGTATGTGGGGGGGAGCATGTCTTTTTTTTTTTAAGAAATTTTTTTTATTCACCCCCCCACCCTTGCTGCTTGTGCTCGCTGTCTGCTCTCTGTGTCCACTCGCTATGCATTTCCTCTGTGTCTGCTTGTCTCCCTTTGTTGCGTCATCTTGCTGAGCCATCCAGGGGCACAGCTGTCAGCTCTCCGCAGGCATGGGCCAGCTTGCCCTCACCAGGAGGCCCCAGGAACCAAACCCAGGGCCTCCCATATGGTAGACGGGAGCCCAATCACTTGAGCCACATCCGCTTCCCGGGAGCATGTCTTTTGCCTGGATTCAAACAACCTTTTTAATGAAGCTTTCCCTCCCATCCCCCACCCCTGACCCCAGCAGAGCAAGGCATTTCTTCCTCTCCTTCTTGATTTCCTTATAAATACCGTTGTTTAAACATGAACCATGTTGCTCTGATTATGGGTGTACATGTCTACCTGTGCACACCAGCTAGTCAGCCCATCAGTGAGGAAGCCCCTTCTGTGCCCCGGCATCAAGCACTCATGACACGTATTTATTGATAGCTTTTATCCAATATTGAATGACCAACCAAAGGAGTGAATAAATGTCCACATATCAAAGAAACTGCCTAAATAGGTTGCTATTACTCATACAGTGTGGTCATGATAAAAAGCCTAATGAGTATGGGTGTTAGGTCCCCCAAAAAGCAGACACTCAGACGGGAAATTAGATGCACAGGAGATTTATTGGGGGAAATGTCTGTGGGAGAAAAAGGGTGGTGAGTGGGCAGAAAAGGCAGGGAGAGGCTTTAGACTGTGACACAGGTCTGACTCTTACGAGGAAGAAGGGGAAGGAAGGTCAGGCAGGTGACCAGAAGCAGTGCAATTCCAGAAAGGCTTGCCCAGGCTGACAGAGTGTTCATGAGCTAAAGTTGCTGTCGGAGGAGGCCCCGTCTCTCAGGAATGGGCCTGCATCAGCATCGACGCACGCTCCATCAATGGTCCGGAGCAGTCCGTGGGGAGCACAGTCTAGGTACCAGAATGGTGCAAACATAGGAATGGATTGAGAGCACAGCAGCTGGAGCTGTCCATCAATTACCCTCCCTGCAGCTGATAGTATAATAATAATAACATTTATCAGGCATTGATTTCCATGATCTCATTATTGCTCACAGCAACACAGTGAGGCAAGCATATTGTTGTATAATAAAGAATTTGGCTGGTCTCTGTCCCCAATTCCTAGGAGATACCCTCTAAATCTTTGGAATTTCCCATGATCTGAGTACCTTTTGTTATTTATGGTGGGCCCCAGACCACGCCTGATAGTTTATGCTAAGGAGGTGACGCAGAGTGGGAGCTGGCCACACCAAAAAGATTAACCCTGGGCCTAGGGATTTGGTGGTTTTGAGTCAGGTCTTATCAGTCCCACCTCTGATAAAGGGGGTGGGGAGCATGAGATTGAATTCCACCATGTAGGCAACTAATTCCATCAATTACGCCTACATAAGGAAACCCCAGTAGAAACTCTGGACACCAAAGCTTGGCTGAGCTCCCATTGTGGTTATATGCAGGATGAAACACCTGAGGCCATGGGGAAAGGACAGGGAAGCTTTGCAGTTGACCTTCCCAGATCTCCCCCTACGTGTCTCTTATTTGTATCCTCTTTGCCATAATACAAGTGTAATTATAAGTAGAGCACTTTCTTGAGTTCTGTGAGTTGTTCAGGTGAATTATTGCACCTGAAGGGGTGGTGGGAACCCCCAAATTTGTAACCTGTTGGTCAACAATGTAGGTGGCCTGGGAATCCCTCAATGTGGGGCTGGTGTCTGAAGGGCAATCGTGTGGAGGATTGTGCCTGGAACCAGTGGAGTCTGACATAACCCTGGGTAGATAGAGTTTGAACAATACTGTAGTTCATGTTGGAACTTACTGCACACATTTAACAAATGAGGAAATGGAGGCATTAGGGTTTCTATCCTCTCTCCAGAGCTTATTTCCACAGAGCAAGCCAGAACCCAGTTAGAAGCCATCCGTTACTCAACTGTCTGATGCCAGGAACGAAGAGGAGATTCGAGATACCAGGCTGCCAGACTTGGCCTGCCCCCACAGCAGTGGCCCAGCCACTTTGCCGGCTCTTCACTCACAGGGTCCTTCTGTGGCTTAGCCCAGGCCTGAGGTTAAACCTCCACACACATTTGTGCTTCCCTCAGTAGTGTGCCTTTTGAGGTCTGCCGATAGGGAGAATGTGTGCTGCTGCCTGTGCTAACAGGCCTTAGCTTTATGTGACAGAAAGACTGATGTCGGCCCTGAGCCATGTGCTGCTGGAGACGGAGTGTGGATGCTCTTTGTTAAGCTCCCGGGGTCTGGAAGGAAGCAGCTATGCTCTTGTTTAATTCCATATGAGAAGCTTTTTTATTTTTACAAATAGTCCTCTTGCTGTTAGGGAGTGAGTGAGCGACATAAATCATCATCATCTCTTTGGCAGCCAGGATTTCTTGGGCATGGTCCTCATTAAAGTCTTTAGTTGCAGGGTTCCTGGAGACCTTCCTTTGATACCTAAAAACATCAAACTGAAAAAGCCGTGGTGAGGAGGAGGAGGAGGGGAGGAAGGCAGGGGAAGGGGCGAAAGCTCATGAGGACCCCAGAAATTGCTGTTGGAAAACAGCAAGGTAAAACTAGAATGATTATTATTCATGGCTACAAAAATAAAATAAAAATTGCAGGAGAATGAGCAGTATAAGCAATAAAACTTCCCTGCTGAATAGAATCCAATATGCCTTTACACAGAAGAGAGAACCCACAGTGGCGGGGAGGGTGGTTTCTCTGAGGTGATGCACGAAAAAGGAAATGTGCCCTGAGGCTTTCCCACCCCAGACCTTGGCCCAGCAGGCCTTGGTGGCCGTCAGTGAACTAACCTTTTCCTAAGGCCTTGTCTCCCTGCTGGGCGGGAATCCAATTCCTGGGCAAAGGTCACTGGGAATACCATTGTGCTGCTGGCAGAAGCTGTTCATTCACAAAATGAGCTCCTTTGTGATAAAAGTGAGGGAGACGGGGGTGGGGGGGGTGGAGGGATTGGGGGGGGTGCATTCCGAGCTGGTGGAGGGAGCTGCCAACACACTGGCCAGTGGGAACCCAGCAGCACATGCATCTCGTTTTACACGATTGATGACTCCCCACACAACCATGTACATGGAATTCCTGTAAATCAAATTGTATTTTAAATGAACTAAGGGAGCTGGTCATCTGAAAGAACCCTGCAGTGGATCTTTTTGAAAAGGGAATAATTACTGATGAGAGAGAAAGAGAGAGAGAGAGAGAGAGAGAGAGAGAGAGAGAGAGAGAGAGCGCTTAGCATGTGCCAGGCAAAATGCTAGGGGCTATGACATTTCTTAAAATGTTATGTCTCTGACACAGGATGAGCTGAGTTCAGAAGTAGGAGATACAGCTAGAGCCACATCCTCATGTCATTGCTAAAGGACATCTACCATTTGGTCTCCCTCTGGGTAAATGTCTCATTTATGAAGACAAGCAATGCTCTATTTTTTTAATTGTGGTAAAATATTTGAAAAAATTTGCCATTTTAGCCACTTTCAAATGTGCAATTCAGTAACATGAATTGTATTCACATCGTGGTGCTAACCATCACTACCATCCATTTCCAAAACTTTTTTATCACCCCAAACAGAAGCTCTGTACTCATTATACAGCAACCTTTATTCCTTTCTTTCCCTCAGCCCCTAATAGGCTCTAATTTACTCTCTGTCTCTTTGGACTTTCCTGTTCAAAATATTTCATGTAGGTGAAATCATAAAATATTTGTCCTGGTTATTTTGCTTAGCATAAAGTTTTCAAAGTCCATCTACATAATAGTATGTATGAGACCTTCATTCCATTTTATGGTTGAGTAATATTTCATTGTATCTGTATACCACAACCACATCTGGTTTATTCATTCATCCATTGATGGATACTGAGTTGTTTCCATTTTTTTGGCTGTTGTGAATAATACTGCTGTGGACATTGATGTACAATGGGTCCCTATTTTCAATTCTCTTAGGTATATACCTGGGAGTGGAATTTCTGGGTTATACAGTAATTATATGTTTAACATTTTAAGGAACTGCCAAACTGTTTTCCACAATGGCTGCACCAGTTCAGGGTATTTTTAATGCCTAAAGTAGATATAATTTAGTGTACTTTTAACACCAAAGTCCAGAATCTCAGGGAAAAGGCCAGGGCCTCTTATCATCGAATACAACCTGAGTCAGGTTTCCAAATCAATATTCACACCCTTAGTGATTATATTATCTTAGTATGGTTCTTTCCAGGCAACTTGGTGCCAAGCTCATTAATTCTGGGCTCTTATTCATAGTTTGGTGTTACATAGCTTTGCATATAATGGGCCAAATCATGTATCCAAGACATATATGTAAGTTCTAGCCTGTAATATTTGAGAAATTTATTGTAATTGAAAACAGTTTAAAAGAGAACCTAAAATAATTGACTGTGAAGAAAACATTTGCATGGATGTAGATTAAATCTAGAAGTTAAGAACACAGGCTCAGGGGCTAGACTGTCTGTATTGGAATCCTAGATCCACCACATTGCTATATGACCTTGGGCAAGTTATTTATCAGATTCGTGTCTTGGTTTGCTCATTTGTAAAGTGGGGATTAATAATATAACCTATCCCATAGGTTATTTGTAAGAATTAAATCAAGGGAGATTTCACATCTAAAGGCTTAGAATAATATCTAGGTTATAGTATATGCTCAATAAATATTATGATTGTTGTTCATTAAAAAAAAAAACTTTAGACATACATCACATGGTTTAAGTCACTGATAGTTGCCGATTGTCAATTTGATGAAGCATCATAAGGGAAGGAAGGACAATATGTGCACTAAAGTCTTACTCCTGTTGTAAATATATTATGTGCCTATAAAGGGCAAGGAACTCTAAGCAGCAAGCCAAGTATTACCTTTACAGGCACTGTTCAGAGAAGCATTCTTGGCATTTAGAATGGAAATGGAATTTGTAGAGGGATAATTGGGAACAACCTCTTAATTTTATATTGAGAAATAACAAAAACTTAGAAGAAGTAAGAGACTTAGCCAGGATATAGTACATCTTCTTGGTAAGAAAACCAAAGACTCAAGTTTGAGTCTCTGACTTTCTAATCCAGGATTCTTCCAGGTAAAACTATGGATTTTCTCAAAGCTAAAAGGAGATGTGATATACTTCTTCAAAGACAGAAGATGATTATCAACTTTCTCTTGGTAAATAACTAGGTCATGACTAGAAACTGACAATGATCACTGTAGACAGGGTTAGGTAATTATATACACCCTCAATGTAGAAAGGAAAGCAGAGAGGGGATAACTTTAATGACAGAGTTCTTGTGTTTAGGGGTAAAAGTTTGTTCCAATGTTTTAAGAAGAAATTGGATGACAACTGTAGCTTCAACAGATTAAAGAGTACAATGAGAGATCTGGGTACCACTGACACATTGTGAGCATTTCCTATGCCTGGTGTAAACTTGCCACTGGACAAACGTAGACAAACTCAGTGGCAATGGCCTCCCAGGGTAATCAGGGAAATCCTCTATGGGACTTATCTGCAATAGCATACCAGTTCTGCTCACGTGAACCATCACAGAGGTGGGATTGCCACCATTCAACCTGAGCCTCTTACAATGAACAGGGAAGAATTAGTGGCAATAAATCCACATTGGTCAAGCAATTGTGAACTTACTACATCTGGAAAGTCTTACTGTATGATGGCTTGGACCCCTGCTTCCTTCATGCTCTTCTATCCATATCGGATGGAGAGTCCCCTGATTCCAGTTTCTCTTCTTGTCTTTTTCTTTCTTTCTCATCCGCGGCACCATTTTCACATACCCAGGTCCTGACCAGCACCTGACCAGCAACATAAGTCTTTGAGAGAGCTGTATGAACAAAACCACTGTCAGCTTGGACAAAAGAGGACATGGAAAGGAGAGACTGAAGGAGAAACAGCTTTAAGAAGAAAACCATGGAAGCAGAGATCTGGGATTAAGACATCTCCTTGGGCCAAGAGAGGAGCCCCACCCATATATGCAGAGAGGGTGAGTTTTCCCCAGCAGTTGAAGAGGGTGAATGTCCCCACCCAGGATGTTCTGGGAGAGTTTTGCCACCCCAGGGTGCAGAGAGGGTGGAGCACATTCCTCAAAGATTAGGGCAGTTTAGGTCAACACCCCATAGGTCTGAGAGGGGTGTACCTGTCCCCCATGGATTAGAGAAGGCCAGGTGGTCAACCCATTGCTCTGAGAGGGTTGAACCTGTATGCCAAAGGTTAGGGAAGGCCAGGTTTTTTTGTGTTTTTTTTTACCGGGAGGTCCCAGGGATCGAACCTGGGTCCCTCCATATGGGAGATGGATGCCCAACCATTTGAACCACATCCATCCCCCAAGGCCAGGTTTTCAACTCGTTGCTCTGAGAGGGTTGAACCTCTATGCCAAAGGTTAGGGAGAATGTTGTCTTCACCTCACTGTACTAGGGGGGCTAAGACTCTAATCCAAAGATTGGGTAAGGTGTGGCAATCACCCCAACACTCTTGGAGGGTGAGGTCTGGAGCTTGGTTGACACCCAGATGCTTGATGAGGGTGGAACCAAGAAAGTGGCCACTGTGGAAAGGGTGGGTCCCCATGTGGCCCCAAGGAGAAGAAACCATCTTCTTAAGAATGACTCTCAGACTTTGAAATCGAATGGAGGATGCCCTGCAGGTTCACTGAACTGTAGAGGATCCATGACTCATGTTTAACATACCAATTTCTCCTTATGATAATGAAAACGTTTATACTTTGTCTTTCCATTTGTGTATTGGAAGCAGTTAAATGGTTTTGTAAGTTTCAGAAGTCTGTAGCAGACGGGACTTTGCCTCAAGATGAACTGTATTTCTTTAAAATGATTATGATATGATTTTGTAGTTGAATTGTTACTAATTTAAGGTTTTTTGAATACTGTAACGTATTTTTGGAATTCAGAGGGTGGAGTGTTGCAGTTGGGCAGTTTGATGTAATTATGAATTCCAAAAATATAATTGGATCATGCTTGTAAACTGATCTGTTAATCTGGGCATGATTAAGTTATGATTAGGGCGTTGACTGGCCCACCCCTTGGTGGGTGGGGAATCAAATATAAAAGGCATGGCAAGAACAGAGTTGAAGCAGCTTTTGAGAAGCAGTTTTGACGTTGGAGAAAAGGCCCCAGAAGAAGAAAAGTGAGCCGTTCGCCTGATAGTCTACAGTTGACCTTGTGGAGGAATCAGAAGAGCTAAGCCCGGAGAGAAATGCAGCCCCAGGGAGAGAGGAACCCAAGAAGCCTGAACCCTGGCAAACATCAGCAGCTGTCTTGCTCCAACACGTGGCAATGAACTTTGGTGAGAAGAAACTTAAAGCTTTATAGCCTGGTATCTATGGACTTCTACCCCAAATAAATACCCTTTATAAAGACCAACCCATTTTTGGTATTTCACATTAGCACCCCTTTGGCTGACTAATACAGTCACTAAGATTGATATAAGAGATAATCAACAGAGCATTACTCATAGGGGAGAAAACCTGGAAGTGCCCTAAATGTTCATCAACAGGGGTTTGATTAAGTCTTGAAATATTCACACAATGGAGTATTATTCAGTAAGGACCAATAACTGTGGGAAAATGTTTAATAACACAGAGAAATGCTCAGACTCTATTGATAAAAGGCAGGAAACATAGCTGTATATTTGGTATGATCCCAATTGTGTAACTATATGCACATAAAGAAAGGACTGGAAAGAAACCATTAACAATGATTTTCTCTAGATCATGTTATTAGGGCTAATTTATTTTCATCTTTACACTTTTCTGCATTTAAAAAATTTCCCATAATTAGCATATTTATTTTTTTCCAGTTATAAAGGTATTTTAATTTTAATTAAATAATTGTATTAATCAGCCAAAGGGGTGCTGATGCAAAGTACCAGAAATCTGTTGGCTTTTATAAAGGGTATATATTTGGGGTAGAAGCTTACAGTTACCAGGCCATAAAGCATTAAGTTACTTGCCTCCCCAAAGTCTGTTGCCATTGTTGGAGCAAGATGGCTGCCAACGTCTGCAAGGGTTCAGCCTTTCTCTTCCTCTTAAGGTTCCGTGATCCCAGCTTCTTCAGATCTCAGCTGTAGGCTGGGATAAGTCTTGTCTCTCTCCCAGGGCTCATTTCTCTCCAGGCTCAGCTGCTCTGGCCTTCCACAAGATCAGCTGTAGACTATCAGGCTCTTCTCTTCCCAGGGCCTCTGCCATGTCTGTGGAGACATCTCTACTCTTCTGTGTTCTTCTTCTGTGTGTTTACTTCCCGGGGCTCCAGCATCAAAACGCCAACTAACTCCTCTGCTGTGTAGTTTTCTCTGTGAGTCCCCACACCCTTGGTGGTGGGGACTCAACATCTTAGATGTGGCTAAATCAAAACCCCAATCTTAAGTAAAAGTGAAACCTCTGAACTTAATACAAAGGGGAACACACCCAGAGGAACAGACCAGTTTACAAACATAATCCAGTATCTATTTTTGGAATTCATAAACAATACCAAACTGCTATAATAATTATAAAATAAAGATTAAAAAAAAAACAAAGAGAAAAGTCCCCTGATAGATGACCTAACAGGATTTGATTCCTTTCTTCCTTCAACCACAACCCAAGCCAAGAAAATAGAAAATATCTGTAAAAATAAATAAGCAGCATTAGCTTTAAATCTTGCAACTTTAAGGTCTATATTCCAGTCATGTTTCCATGAGGAAAACCCATGATTCCCTCTGTGCTGGTCATGTCAGTGCTGAGGTAATTTCTAGACCCTCTTCACCCATGCCTCCGTGGGCTGACCACTGTGGTATCTTCTGTCCTCTTCTGAGCATTGCCAGGAGAAGGTGGGAATAAGGCAGGCCCTCAGCACAGGATATGTGGTGGGGTACCTGGTCATGTCTAAACAGAGTCTTCTGCTTAGCTCTACCTTGGTGAATTTGCTAAGGTGCAGTATCTGGCTCAGAAACTGAAAGTGGGTCCTTCTCCATTGAGAACAGGTGAAGATGGAGGCAGGCTGAGGTGGAGGATGGGATGGCCATGATCTTCTTCAGAGACAAGGTTCCAGATGGTCTCTAAATATCCTTCTCCCACCTTGACACTCCGCCACTCCCCACAAAACTTCCCCAAGCTCCTGCCTCCCCAAACACCCCCGGCCCCAGACAAAGTGGCTGACATTTTCAATGTCCTTTCTAAATTATGTGAAAGCTTTTCTGTTGCTACTGGGAAAGGCTAGGCTTAGGAGCATTCCTCTGCAAAAAGGATTCTCAGCATCAAAAACCTGCTTGACAGCTGAGATAAAACAAACTTTAATGTTTATCTAAAATTATATGATTTCCAGGGAGGTTGCTAAGAGCACATCCGGCACCTTGAGAAATTCTCCTTGGATCAGGACAGGCAGCATGCAGCAGGCTCTTTTGGAAGCAACAGCCCTGAGGGACCACGACATTGGATAGTAAGAGCACACACTGTGTGCATTTCTTTCGTTTATCAACCTGAAAGGAGCACCGTTTTTATACAATTCCTTCTGCTTCTTTCTCTACCCTGGGCCCTCTTAACCTCCCCCAACACATTTTGGGCTGCTTTAAATTAATTTCTCTTTTACTAGGGGGTGAAGGTCTTAGGGAGGGCTGCTCCCCAGGATAGAGGTCAGAACTAACCAATTCTTGCTCACCTGCACTCTAGAGCTTTAATTACTGAACACATGATTTCTGCCACGGGACTAACGGCAGTCACCCCAGACCACTGAAGGTTTTTCTTGGAAAATAGGTAAGACTGTTTCAGAGAAAAACTGTTGTATGTGAGGTTTTAACAAATCTTTCAGTTTCTCTGCACCAAATACACTGAGTTCTTTATAGGATTTATACTATATTATGCTGAATGGACTGGACAGTATCAACTGGGCCATCCTGACACTGCATTCAAGTCATGCCAGCTGAAATAGATTTACTTTAAACCCTGATTAGGTAGAAAAATCCATTCAAGGTTGTTGAAGCCATAGTGTTTAGAGTAGTGGTTAGGTGAATGGGTTCATGCCTGGGCTTTGCTACTCTCAGCTGTGTGACCTCCAGCAAGTTAGTTACCCACTCTGTGCTTTCGTTTATTCAGCTATAAAATAAGAATGCCAATGTATCACCTACCTCATTATGGTGAGGGTTAAATGAGTTAATGCATGTCATGTTCTTAGAATGGTAGCTGACTCAAAGATGAGATCCCAAGGATTAGTGGTTATTAAGATTATTCATTCTTTTACACCTCTGACAAGAGTGTAAACTCTCCCAACACTTCCAAAAAGCAGTATGGCAATACCTATCAAGAAGCTCAAAGCTGTTCTTTCATTTGACACCATGATACCAATTTCCACCCTAAGAAAATAATAAGAGATTCAGGCATATACCTAGGTAGGAAGAAATTCATCAAAGTATTTATAATAGGCTGCCAGTAGCCACCTAGAGACCCAACATCAGGGAACTTTTAAACAAATGCAAATCTATTGATTTGTGGACTATTGTCACAGTTGCTAAAAATCACATTTTAAGAGAATATTTATTAGTTACATGAGACATGGATATGATTTAATAGAAAAAGGAGAAAGCACAATAAAATATGATTTTGCTACGTTTTTGTTTGTTTTTAGACCCTGGTTATAGCTGCCAGGCAAGGACTATTGACCATGTTTTTATCTTTTTTGATGCTGTTATAGTAATGGTTGTTCCCAGAATCTTTGAGAAATAACATATTTATATTCAGTCTAGTGGAGTGGACAGGAGAAGCCCAGATGACTCCTACAAGGATCATACTAACACGTTCACAAGTCTGAGAGAGATAGCAAGTGAAATATATTACTAGAGGGATGGCTAATGGAATTTTTTTCTCATGCGATGCTCTAATCAAAAGAAAACGGTTTCTTAGCATGATGTGCTGAAAGTAACTCTGAGACTCTGATGGGGCTCCTGGGAAAATGTGCTGCAATCAGTTGGTGATGTCTGCCATGGACTCAGGAGGGCGTGGTGGTGGCTCATGCAACATATATTTGCCATCCCTGACATTAGTGATAAAGGTGGCCAAGGCAGGTGAATTTTTCCAAGAAAGATTTCGAGGATGCTTACTGAAATTGGCCTAGAACCTTTTACTTCTAAATATATAACATGTCACAGTGAAGCATATTGCAACAGCCGCAACAGCCAACAAAGATTGATTGGATAAGGAATTAAAACTGGAGAGCCAAGTAAGTTAGACTAGAGATAGAAAAATGGATGAACAGACCACACAATTCACACCATTTGTCAGGAGGTCATGAAAAGTGAGTTCATCGGGAATTTCGATCAGGACCACGGAGGATGCCGGTAACATGAGTCAAGACAGGATCTACCAGACACGATATCATTTCATCCTCCCAACTCCCTTATATGGTAGGAATAGTGGTCCTAGTTTACCAAGGAGGAAACTGAGGTTCCAAGATTTTTGGAAATTTGCAGAGCCCTCTTCATTTGTAGGCCTGTGAAATGCCAAGGACTGGAGTATTTTTCCAAGGCCCCACCCTGCCTCTCTCTAACAGTAAGGCAAAACCCACTAGTATAGGAGAATTTTGTCATAGGTGAAAACCAAAGGAATAAACCAAAGATTCAATATTCCCAGCTCCACTGTTTCTCTATTTGTTCTCATACTGTGTTTCCTTATCAGTGTTACCTGACTTGACTGGATCGATTAATAATTAATTTTCAAACAGCCGAACACTGAACTGAATAGTTATCTCACGGAATCTCTCACTAACATCCTAGGTGGTAGGTGCTATCTTTGTGTCCATTTTGCAGATGAGGAAGATGAGGCTTATAAGTATTTGTCAAATGCCCGGGGGGCACAACAATGGTAAAGAATGCCCTGTGCAGGATTTTGTCCTCCAAGCGGAGAAGTAGAGGTGTGTACTCAGCATGTCAGAGACGGACCCCTGCAGGCACTGAAAGAACCCAGGCTGGATGTGAGACCTGGCCCAGCTCAGACTCTTCTCAATTTGGACTCAGCAGCTGGCTGCCAAAGGCCAAATCCAATTCAGTAAACACAGACTTCTGTTAAGCAAATGCGCTTGCTTTCACTCAGTGTCAGCCCAGGGTTGCATATGTCTTGAGTATTAAAAAGTTCTGCAGAGAGGCCAAGTACAGAAATCTGCCTGAGATTTTCTTTCCCAAGAAGAATGACCATGTGGGGCACTCAGCCAAGGTCAACCTGGAATTGGAGGGCTGAGCCCAGGCTTGGAGGAGCCAGAACCAAGGTGGAAAGCCCCAGGCGCTGGAAGGGCAGGGACCGGGCGGGGAGAGTAAAGGCCAAGTGTGGGAATGTTTATTGAAAAGAACGTGCTGGGGAGAACCCAACCCTCACACCTCGGGGATTTGGGAACTGGCCGTCTGCAGTTGAGAGCCCTGCCAAATGAGTTCAGCCATTTCCACGTCATAAAGTTCTTGGTGCAAAAATGAATGGCAAACCCAGACACGAATGTGATTTCTGAAAGAAGACTATTGAAACGATGGTTCTGCTTTTTCAAATTTCTATTCTGGTGGTCAGGAGAGGGGAAGTATGCAGAAAAGTCCCTGGACACTTACAAACATCCCTGTCAGATTCCAGAAACTACCATGCCCTAAAAAGCATGGAGTGCTGTATCCTTTAACATTTCTTAGGAGAAGCAAGCTAAAGGCTGGGCCTAAATGAACTCAGGAGTCTGGATCTGGTTGCCAGGACAGAGTAGACGAATGAGAGGGATAGAAAAGGGAAAGAGTCATGCATCCATGTCCTGATACTCCAACCCCGAAATAACATAACCCCAGATGGCCCCCTAAGTGACGGAACTTCAAGGCATACATTAGACAGGCAGCTCGGGAAAAAGCCACACTGATTACATATCTAATTTGCTGTCACTATCCTCATGGCATCGCATATGTGACATGGTTTTCCAACGTACTCTCGACCCTGAATACCCCGAATCTATTTCCCCTGATGGGTCACTTTGAATTTTTTTCTTGGCACTGGCTTCATTTCCTTACTTCCTTCTGCATCACTTCTTAGATCTTTGTTGGTATTTTTCGTGCCTCTCAAACTCCCAAATCTCTGGGAGCTTTTACTAGACTACAGTCTTCTGGTCTTTCTCTCTCCTGATCATTCAAAATGATATCAAACCTCACCAAACTGGCAGGCACTGCTGCTTCTATATGTGTGCATGAGCACACACATACAAGCACACACACACATGAATGCAAAATATCCCAGTTTCTCCCCCCTTGATCTTTTTCACTGTGTTCAGGGCTAGGGTAAAGTGAAGTCATCACAATTGTTCTTTCAAGTTTAAGGAATTTGATAAATGAAGTTGTGTGGGGTCCTGGCAGGCAATATACTTGAGCAAAATACAGTGACCATCTGTGGACCAGTCTTTTTATCCCTTTTTTATAGGCACATAGTCAAGTTCAAATTGCTTTGCTAAATTTTTTTTTTTGCATCTTTTTTTTTATATTTCAGCTTTATACAATTATTCCCAAATCTTCCCAACTGACAGTGAGAGAGAATAATTTGAAAGGACTGCACAACTTAAATCTTTTGAAGATTTGCACCATAACTGCATTTTTCCAATTTCCTGGCTTTCACTCTGTTCTTCTGGACTTTTCAAAAACAATTGTGAGTGGATGAATACATATAATACCTTATTCCATCAATATGCTTGGACCATCCTTTTCACTTCCTGATTTCAAACACTCTAGTTTTTAAAATGTATTTAGCATCTATCAACTTTCCCATAAGAAAGAAACATTGCATGTTCTCAAAGATTTCATAATCTAATTAAGGACATGAAACAAGTACAGAGTCTTTGGTTACATTTAACTGTAGAGGATAATGTTATAGAAAAGAATAAAATTAATAAATGAATTAACTATTCTACGATTAGAAGTACACAATTGATGTCCAATTCATCAGCTTGAGAAACAAAATAAAACCATACATTTAAATTTTTTTTCAATAAAATGCCCTGCTTTGCTATCAAGAGAACAATTTTTTTCTTTCCTCTCTAGAATCATTTCCCCTCAAGCAGTAAGTACGAGAACTGAGGGTATGTTCTGACTTAATTGCCCCAGTGAAATTTGATTTAATCAGCAGAAGACATTTTGGCTCTGTACTACTGAGGGCATCTTACCACACGGTGGCATCACCCACAGGCCAGCAGGCTGCTCTGCTGAGTTTGCTGCAGTGAGTGCTTAAGGCACCCATTGACTTCACTGATGGAAATGGAGCTGGGATATGCTACTTTGAAATTGCAGCTTCAAAAATTTTGGGGGCTGGGGGCTCCACTTGTCTTGAGCTGTTTTTATAAGCCAAAAATTATTTCCCTCTACTACCAGTGATTCTTCTCCATTTCAACTAGAATTCCACTGAATTAACAGTGGAATTAACATTGAATTAATTTGGGGAAGAATTGACATCTTTTCAATGTTGAGTATTTCCATCAAAGAACATGGCATGATTCTCTATTCAAGGTTTCTACTATGTCCTTTTTTTTTTTTTTTTTACCGGGAGGTACCGAGGATCGAACCCCGGTCTCTCCATATGGTAGACGGACGCCGAACCTCTTGAGCCACATCCGTTTCCCTCTACTATGTCCTTTAGTAAAGCATTAAAATTTGTATCATATGGATTTTACCATTTATTGTTAGATTTATTCCTATGTCCTTTCTCATTTTTGTTGCTGTTGTGGGTCTTTCTTTCCTTTACATTTTCTAATCAGGTATCATTATACACCAGATAGCATATATCTGGCTACCTTGGTGAACTATTTTGTTAGTTCTAATGTGCGCTTCTTGGATTTTCTAGATAGATAGTGTTGTGTCTTTATTTCCAATCTTTATACATTTTTTTCCCCTGTCTTACTGCAATGGCTAGTTCCTTCACTACAATTTGCATTATAGCAATAATAACTGGCATCATTGTCCTATTCTGAATTTAAGGGTCTGCTTTAGTATTTCACCAATAAACAGTGTTTATTGTAGATTTATGGTAGGCATTTTTATGAAGTTAAAAAAAGAGCTGTTCTATTCTAAATTTGCTAAGATTTGTTATTAGGAAAGGTGTTAAATTTTATCAAATGCAAAATCTCATGAAACACAGGGTTTACATAACCAGTGTTGATAATTCAGAACAAAACTCAGGTACTACAGTTTTTATGATTTTTAAACTTTTCAAATATGATCAATATCATAGCAAAATATCTATAAATAAATGTCAATCTTGGAAAAAAGTGGGCCTTTTAAAAATCATAATGGAGCATGATACATAAAGAATGTGAATCATTGTTCTAGATGAAGCACAAACTAGAATAATAAAAAATGTGATTGAAATTGTGAGTACAAAAACCCAAGTTATAAGTGCCATTCCATGTTCTGATGAAAGGAAGAAAACTTCAACCTTTATAAATTCAATCAATTTTCTCCAGTCTGAGTCTTAAAATACTAGCTCCTTCACAGCCTAGCTTGTTTCCTTCAAACTTCTAATTCCCCAGGCCTTAGCCTCAAAAAAAGTACCAGTAAGAAAGAAAAATTTTAGTTCTCCTCCATACCCAGGAATCATACTTCACTTAAAACAAACAGTTGGTAAAAATCCAGACCCAACAGGGATGGAACACTCAACAGCTTTGCCTTTCATGTGGAGAAGAGGGAAATAGGCTGTTATAGAATGGGGACCAATATTAGCCGATGTCTGGAAATGTCAAAACGATTAACATGAAATACTAAACTCATGTGAAATCAGTGCTTTAATGGTGTAACTCCTGCATGCTCTCTGTACCATATTGCACACCAGGATTAAGAAAACAGTCCTTGAGTGTTTCACAATAGTGCCCTCTTCACAGCTGACCTTGTGTGCTTTCCAAAGTCCTTAATTCTGCCACTTTCAGCATCCCTGTCTCTGTGGATTTACGATGTGTTGCCAATATTATTACTTTCCCTGCTTCCACTCCTTCCACCCCAAATATTTTAGGCTTTGTAAGTAACACATTTCCACATAAGAGTGCTGAAAAGCCAAGAAGTGGGGTTTCTCGGCCAGAGGAGCTGTAGGTAAAGGGGCAACCCTCACCTTTTCAGCTGGCACCAAGGAGGGTTTGCACACTGTCAAGAAATGAAATGGAGGGAACAAGGATATCCCAAGGGAGGGCAAGGACACTTAAGGGAGGAGACTGGCCCCTTTTTCCCAGACTTCAAGGCTGGGCTGCACGGTGAGTATCTCTGCCTTCACAGGGGCACACTTGATTCCTTTGGCAAGCAACTGAATATGCTTACCTCTGACCCTGTAGGCTACTTGATAGCATGGGAAAAGGTTTTAGTCACATACGGTACTCACCAGGAGAAACTTGTCCATTTAAGAAGCAGCCAGTCCTTCTAGATCACCATGACCTTCGTGAGAAGTAAAACACTGACAAATTATGGCATGGCTTTTCTTGACAAATTGCCTCTGACCCTTCTGGGAAAGAACTGCTACTATGACTCTGAGGGGTCTCTGATGATATAAATGTGGGGTTCTAGGTATGAAATAAATACCTGTTGATTGATTTTTTCTCCCTTACTGCTAACACAAAGGAAAAGTAGGTCCAATGATGACTGTCAGATCACCTCAGCCAGAAATGATCTCAACCCCTGCATCAGACCGTGGCCCTCATAGTGGATGCCATGGAGCTCCACCCAGATCACTTCCAACCCCCTCCAGGATCAGAGCACCCGATCTGCCACCTGTTAGGAGTGTTGGATCCTGAGAGGTCCCTGCAGAAGCCTTCTCTAGACATTGATCTTTTCTGAAGGGAGCTGCTTCACCCAAGGTTACAATCCTTCCTTGGGGCAGCCTACATCCGATGCCTGGTCAGTGGGATGGATACAAAGGGTGGGATCTCTTGCCTCAGTGGGGACAAGTTTGAGGGGCCAACCAAGCTCCAGGACTCCCCATGGGATCTTCAGAGGCCTCTGTTCACAAGGCAATGCAATTTCACTTTTTCCCTGCTCCATTCTGCTGCTCGCTCCCCTTCACAGGTGTTGATCCTGAGTGCACTCCCCAAAGTTCACCTGTACACAAATCTCCATTTCAGAATCTGTATCTTGGGAAGCTAAACCTAAGCCCTTTCTTTCCCCCATTGTTTGCTTCCTAATTTATTGTCTGCTTATTCCTTCCTCATATAAACAGATATCTTTCTCTGTTTGTACATGCATATATTGTATGTGTGTTTATATTGCAAGGGCACATAGATTCTTTCCACATTTAGTTTATATGCAGTCCAATCACAGCCTTTCTGTTTTCAACGATGAAATCTGACCCAAGATGGCTTCACAAAAGGATTCTATTGGCTTAATAGAATGGGAAAGTTCAAGAGGTAGTCTAGTTCCAGGAACAGCTTAATTGGTGGATCAGAGTCCATGGACCTTCAGGTTTTGTTAAACAAGCATGTGACCAAGTCTTTACCACAACTTTCAAGACAACAAAATAAGCCCATTTCCCAAAGGAGAAATAAGTCACAGCCAAAAATTAGTGAGCAATCTTAGGGGCAGAACTGGGAACAAGACAGCCCCATGTGTCAGCCTCAGACCTTCCTTTCAATAAATATCTTCTAAGGGCATTGGCTCCCTGACACAAAGTGAACAAAAGGCCTTTGCAAACTAATGAGAGAGATAAAGATGGACAATGCTAAGTATAGTAAGTACTTCAAAGATATCACTAAAACACTCTGTCACAATTTTGCAACTCTGCACTGGCTTAACTCCACCTGCTGATGGATATTACTTACTTCTTCCCAAGTTCAGGTCCAAGAAGAATGCCTGCCTCAAGTCCCAACAAAAATCTCATTGTTCCTCATCAGCCTTGGTGGATCATTGGATCACCAGCCATCCTTGAAGCAGATATTGTGACAAACGGGATCATACGTGCTACTGGAACCGGGGAGGTGGGTGACCTTATTCAAACTGCATGGATTGCATGGGGCAGAGTTAATTTTACAGAGAGAAATAGGGACACAGTTATGAAAACGAGAATAAAAGGATCTTGGGCTGCAAGAAACCACAGAGGTCCTCCTGCCCCCACCCTCACTGCCCCCCCCCAACTCTCTGTTCTTCTGCTCTTTGTGTTCATTTCACTTCCTGTTCCCCTGCTGGGTTCTGCACATGGAAGACTTGCTTTGCACTCTGGCAGGCAGACTCCGACTGCCTCATGCTTGCCTCTCAGCACTCTACAAATGTTCCCCAAACTGCCTTTTCTTGGACTTCCTTCCCCCAGTGCCTGCTGTAACTGCTGGCCCCTGGGGTCAAACACCTTGCTGGCATCACCCTTATCATCCCTGGGTCATGTGGAGCCCCTGGCCAGCCAGGGACTGCAACCTCTCAGGCCATACACTGGCCACCCTCAAGTCCAAGTCTGCTCAACCCCGTGGATCCCACATGGCTGCCTGGAGGCCCCTCTCAGGTCTGTTCTACAGGAAAGAGATTTATTTCCCTGACGTTTCAGGCCAGGAAAAGACTCGTTTCCTGGAGGTGTGCCAAGAAGGAGGCAATCCACCCAGGAAACAAATAAGACCCTTTTCTTGATAGTCTTTCCTGCTTCTCCATTCAAGCCCTCCCTGATCCCCCTGAGAGAAAGGGAAGCTGCCAGGATCAAAGCGCTGTCTTGGTGATGAACTACTGCTGTTAGGACCCAACAGCCATGGGAAGGACTGTCAGCACTTTAACTCCTTGTTACTTAGTCTGTGCTGGCTGCATTCACAAGATTTCTTGAGTCACATTTGCGTAAATGAAATATCTTTTTATGAGCAGAAAACCATGCCAACTTGAAGGTTTGAAAGACTGGTTATGGACTCAAAAGACAACAAAATCTGCCTTGGAGTATTTCTTGATTTCCTTAATTGCTTCCTAATAGATGATCTAATAGCTTTGTCCAGGAAAGTGGAAAGACTAAGAAGGCAGGTTTTGGAGACAGACTGGCTATACTCATTCTCTGCTCCACCACTCCTTAGCTGGGCAAACTTGAACAAGTTCCCTAGCCTCTGTGTACCTCTGTTTCCTAATCTATAAAATGGAGATAAGAATTATAAAGATTTCATGGTGTTGCTGGAAGGAACAAATGAGATAATGTATATATAATGCACTTAACCCAGTGTCTGGTATATAATGCAAGCTTTATTAACATTCATAATGGTAATTAATAATGGTAATTATTATTACTATTTTCATATTCTAAAGGAGATGAGGAAATACCCAAAGGCTTTAAAAGTTACATTATATGCTCTGCATAATCAGAAACCACCCAGGATCAGGCTGTATGGGCTTAAAGGTTCTGTTAAACAAGCATGTGACCGAATCTTTACCACAACTACCAAAACAATAAAATGGGTCCATTTTATAAGTCACAGTCAAAGATTAGTAAGCAATCATGGGGGCAGAACTTGGGAGTAAGATAGCACCATGTGTCAGCCTCAGACCTTTCAATCTATAAATAATATTTCATTCATTAAACATCTTTTAGTATCTAAGATATTTAAGATATTTTAATATCTTTTAAGTGCCATGGCTCCATGATACAACAGTGAACAAGAGGCCTTTGCAAACTAATGAGAAAGACCAAAGATGGACATTGCTAAGTATGCACTACAAAGACATAAATAAAAGACTATGTAACAATTTTGCAATTTTGTACCTGCTTAACTCCACACTTGCTTATGGATACTTCAATTTTTTTTTTTTATTGTGGAACCCATCTTAATGTGGCAGTTAAGTAGTCGGGAAAGCACCCAGTATATCTGAGATTCTACATTGTTCCCTTGAATTATAAATAAATTCAGGCTTGGACTTTAGTAGTTTGGCCCTGGCAAATCCCAAGACAGATTACTTCTTGTCAAATAAATTTTATTAATTTACTTATGTGGGGTTCTAGCCACGAAGCCCTTCTGATCCCCACCATCATTACCACCACTATCACCCAAACCTGTGTCTGGAACCATTGTGATTCATAGCACCCAAACTGAGAATGGCCACATTGAAACACTATCAACTGTGGTTTATTTTCCTAGAGTCAAATTAAGGGGAAACAGGATGGTTTCAAAAAATAAACTGTCAAATTCATACATTAAAAAAAAAACCTTGGTTTTAATTATAGTCTAGACTGCCTATCTTGGCACCAACTCCCCCAACACACAGTAATTTATGGAGAAATGAGGTTAGTAAGACAGCAACAGATGAGGAATAGCTTGTCTTAGCACCATATAGGAAATACACTTCCTCTCCACTTGCTGAACAAGCCAAGTAGATAAAAACTTAGTGAAGGGCAAAATACTGAGATAAGGCCCTTATCTAAAAATCGAGTAGAAATGGCAATAATAGTACTTCCGGATTCTTTCTTTATCCATAAGATAGTTATATGAAAATAAGAGCTTCCATTGTCTATGGACTTGAACAGCTGTCATTTGGAATAGCATTCTTTGTTGATTGGGAGGAAACCACAAGACAACTATACTTTAAGATAGTTCAAATCCCTTTTGCAAATGAGTTTTAAAGTGTTAGAAAATGAGAGGGGGTTGATCTATTTTTAAAATTCTGGCAGAAAGTCAGATTCAAAAAATATTTTTGACGCTTCCAATGTGAGCAAAATAGGAATTGACAAAGCGGGAAGAGGCAGTTGAGAAGAGTGAAACGAATCACATGGTAACACGGCTACTAAGAGAAGTCGCTCCTAACTACAAAGGACAAGAAAAAACAGAAGAGGATGAAGAGCAGAGGAGGAGAAGGGAGAAGAGGAAAAGAGGAGGAAGAAGAAAACATAGAAGGCTTCGAATAGACTGGTAATAAAGTCACAGAGCACCTTATTTTAATTCATCTTTCAAATTGCTGATGTAAAAGAGGAAAGGATGTGATGAAAGGCATTGCAAAGTTTTCCCTGTTGCTCCTAAGGAGGTCTCTCACAAATAAAAGACCTATGATTTAGAGGAAGAGATGAATATTGACTTACAATGCCTGCCAGAGAACCAATCAACACTGCAGTGGCAAGAGATAAGACATCTGAATGAGACCCAAAGTTCTTCATTTACTGAGTAAACCAAAGAAAGAGTGGGCAGACCTGCCGCTAACTTTGCAGGACCTGAAGCAAGAGGTCCTTATACCATATGTATATATGGAGGCCCTTATACCATATGTGCAAATACTTATAAGTTTTAAGTCAGGCTCACAGGGTCTTCAATAAAATATTTCTTATCCTCACGCCTTGACAAATATCCCTTCATAACATATATGGCTTTTATTTGACTGAAAACAAAATAGCAAAAGACTAAATTTAATTATTATTGCTCAGGTGTGGATAGTCCATTGAAAGCAATGATTTGAAAGATGAAAATAAAATGAAACTATGTTCAACATATACAAAATTTTCATATGTTTTCATAAAAATGTAAATTATGGTAAGTATTTTAAAAGAAAATAAAGTATCTTTCCTTTATATAGTCAAAAAAATTATTTTCCACCTAAAATATTCAAAATTATCTCTTGAAATTAAAAAGAAAAATGCAAATTATAAACAATAGCTCTGGAAGTTTAAATGACATTTATTTAAATAAAGCTTAATTTTTATTTAATGCTTTGAAATTTTTAATAAATCTTACTCAACAATTTTCTATAAATAAAATTATTTCCAATTCTAGCCAATCCTATGCACCTTAACTGCCAATGTAAAGAATTGGTGTCGTGCTTCATGCATATTGAGACTAGACCTTTATGTACAAATTAGCAGTAATGGGAGTAGTTTAAGGTCACAAAATATCCTTACTCACCATGTGCAAATAACGTGAATACACAATAATTCATGAGTACCTCTGGAACTATCTTCGGAAATACGAAAAAAAGAATTTTTTTTTTTTTTTAACATTTGCAAAATGATATATAAATATATATGCATATATGTGTATTTGCTTACAAAAATGTTATTTATATATATATATATATACATATATTTTAAGAGGTGCTTAGATTACCCAAAATATTACACGGAACCCACTGGGATTCCCATGTTGCCCACCTCCCACACCTCCCACCACATCCCACACAAACATCTCCCACAGTGTGGCCCACCACCCTCAATGAACTTACACATCCTGGCGCCTTGCCACCAACCATAGACCACAGTTCACACTGTAGACCACACTCTCTCCCACTCAGTTCTGAGTGGTGTGTGCTGATTTAAAATGGCCTACATCCGTTGCCACAACGGTACTCAGGACAACCTCCATCTCCCAAAGAAGCCCCTGTATTTCAACTGCTCATTCCCTCCCTACCCCAAAAGTGTCAAGTGGCCACTGGCTCCACCTCATTGTTATAATTTCTAGACATATGTGAATCACCATATGTGAACAAGAGAATACCATCAAGTCCGCTCTAGTCCATAGTTCTTCCCCCAATCCTGAGGGGACTGGGATGGTGATGTCCACTCTACCTCCAAGTGAGAGAGGGCTTATATCCCATGGATATGGTGGGTGGGATGATCCTGCCTGCAGATGCAGGCCCTCTCCATTCCCTGGGATGGCCATTGCCCATCATTGTCTCCTCACCAGGTGACTTGGATGAGTCCATTGAGCTGTAGGGTAGGAGTTGCAGCACCACCTAGATTTCATGCACACCTGGAACATAGGTAGGCGGGAGGCTCCAGTCTCTGGAAGTATACCTAAAAACTCCAGCATCACATATAGGTTTGAATAGAAGGGACTGGTGAACCATGTGCAGGGAGGACTTATTTGAGTCTAATTCTGTCACTCTCAGGAGCACAGATTCCAAAATAGAGCCCACTGATAAGGCATCAGTCTCTGGGGCTATCCCCCCTTATATAGGACCAGGGTGTCTCCGGAGCTCTCAGGAACCCAATGAGTGGGGTGATAGGCACTCAGATGTTCTATGAGCTCCTACTGAGGTGTGCGTAAGAGTTACCTCTGGGATGACCTCCCGACTCTCTTTGAAGTCTCTTAGCCACTTGAACTCATTTGTCTTTACCTTTTCCCCCTTTTATTCAAGGTCTTTTTCCAGTTGTGTTGCCAGTTGGCACTTGGTATTAATCCCTCGTTGCCAGGGAGGCTCATCCCCGGGAATCATGTCCCACGTTGGGGGGAAGGTAATGCAATCATATGCTGAGTTTGGCTTAGAGAGAGGCCACATTTGAGCAACAAGGAGGCTCTCAGGGTGGCAACCCTTAGGCACCCCACAACTGCAGGCTAAGTCTCATTTACAAGAGCAAAGACTCACAAGGGTAGTCATCAATAAAAAAAACACATCAGTGGGTCATCCTATTTTGACAGGCACTGCCCCTACACTCAGAGGACTATTGCTGCTCCCTTGGAGACTGTGGCAGAGCTCTCCAGGCTAGGAATTCAGATTCCCTCATTTATTGTGTGCTTATCCACCCATTGTGACCATGCCCCATCCCCCGATCCTTTGAATGATTTTGTATATCTTTCATGTATATTCGGATGAACCAATCCCCAGACACCCCCCCCCCCAATAATCCCCCGCAGTACCTATTGTAACCCTTCTGTGATCCAAATCCTCCATGAACATTTAGTCCATAAAATAATCAAATACACTTACTAGGAAAAAGAAACAAGTGTGATAAGCTTACATGCAAGAGACAAACATAAGGAAACTCGGGGAAAAAAAAAGAGAGAAGGAAAAAAAACAAATAAACAAAGAACAAAGCAAAATAAAATATAATTAGTGGATTGGGACATTCAAAAAATGGGCAAAAAAGCAAAGGAAATGCCTTTAAAATATATATATATATATATTCATTTTTTTTCCTTTCTCTTTTCTTTTTTCCCTTTTTTCCTTCCCTTTATCACTGTGTTATCCGATGTCTGGTGTGCCATGACACCTTCCTCCTCTCAATCCCCATTGTCTCCCAATTTTTCATTTAATTTTCAAAGAAGTTTTAGGTCACAGCAAAGTCACACACGGAGTGCCGGAGACTCCCAGATACCAAACCACCCCCCCTTCCCCACCCCATATTAACTCCCCCCCCCTTTTTTTGGTTGTTAGCATTGTTATAACTGTTATGCAGATAGCAAAATATAGCAACTAAACATTGTCAGTGATTTACAGTATAATTTACAATTTAGATGATACAGTTTAATAATTTTGATGATATTTACCATGTCCTGTGTCCATTACTGTAAGGTAATGAAAAACCTTCCCCATGACCACCAAACAACCCATTAGATCTTGACTGTTCCCTTCTCCCCAGCCCCCCAGGGCCCGTGATACCCCCCTCTCCCAACCCATGGAATGTCAAGATTCACAGTTACATGCCCTGGGGATTTGAACCAGCCCTTCCTAATCCACCCACCCCCCAGTGCTGCACCACCAAACCCAGGAACACCACCACTCATCTGCCCCATCCCCCAACATGCAACCAAACTCTATCCCTTTACCATAGATTATGTCCATATGGGTGATGGTTCAAAGCCTGCTCTTCTCTTACTCTCCTTTGTTAACCTATCTTTCAGACAATGGTTCTCAGAGACTGCTCACTTTCCTCAGTTCAGATCAGTGAGGTCATATACTGTTCATCCTTCAGTGCCTGGCTTGCTTCACTCAACATAAGGTCTTCAAGATTCATCCACGTTATTCCACGTGTTAGCACTTTGTTCCTTACAGCAGAGTAATATTCCATTGTATGTATGTACCACATTTTGCTTATCCATTCATCTGTTGATGGGCACCGGGGCTGATTCCAACTTTTGGCAATGGTGAACAATGCCGCTATGAACATTGGTGTGTGTATATCTGTTTGTATTTTTGTTTTCAGTTCTTCTGGGAATATACCCAGCAGTGGAATTGCTGGATCATACGGAAGATCTATTGCTAGTTTTCTGAGGAACCGCCAAACTGTCCTCCACAGTGGCTGGACCATACCGCAGTCCCACCAGCAGTGGATGAGGGTTCCTATTCCTCCACATCCTCTCCAACATTTAGTGTCTCCTGTTTTTTTAATAGCTGCCATTCTGATGGGTGTAAGATGGTATCTCATTGTAGTTTTGATTTGCATTTCCCTGATAGCAAGTGATGTTGAGCATTTTTTCATGTGTTTTTTCGCCATTTGTATTTCTTCCTTGGAGAAGTGTCTTTTCAGGTCACTTGCCCATTTTTTATATGGGTTGTTTGTCCTTTTATTTTCGAGATGAAGGATTTCTTTATATATGCAGGATATTAGGCTCCTATCAGATACATGGTTGCCGAATATTTTTTCCCATTGGGTAGGTTGCCTTTTTATTTTCTTAATAACATCCTTAGAGGTGCAGAAGTTTTTAATTTTGAGGAGATCCCATTTATCAATTTTTTCTCTTGCTGCTCGTGCTTTGGGTGTGAAATTCATGAAACCATTTCCTATTACAAGGTCCTGTAGATGCTTCCCTACATTATCTTCCAAGGTTTTTATGGTTTTGGCTCTTATATTTAGATCTTTGATCCATCTTGAGTTGATTTTTGTATAAGGTGTGAGATGGTATTCTTCTCTCATTCTTTTGGATATGGATATCCAGTTCTCCAAGCACCACTTGTTAAAGAGGCCACTCTCTCCCAACTGAGTGGGTTTCGTGGCCTTGTCAAATATCAGATGACTGTATATGCGAGGATCTATATCAGAACTCTCAATCCGGTTCCATTGGTCAGTAGGTCTATCCTTGTGCCAATACCACGCAGTTTTGATCACTGTAGCTTTGTAGTATGTTTTAAAGTCAGGTAATGTGATACCTCCAACTTCATTTTTCTTTTTCAATATATCTTTGGCAATTCGGGGCCTCTTGCCTCTCCAAATATACTTTGTGGTTAATTTTTCCAGTTCCTTAAAAAATACAGTGTTGACTTTTATTGGGATTGCATTAAATCTGTAGATTAGTTTGGGTAGGATAGACATCTTGATGATGTTTAGTCTTCCCATCCATGAACAGGGAATATTTTTCCATTTATTTAAGTCTTCTTTTATTTCCTTTAACAGTGTTGTGTAGTTTTCTGTATATAGTCCTTTACATCTTTAGTTAAATTTATTCCTAGGTATTTGATTCTTTTGTTTACCATTGTAAATGGTATTTTTTTCCTGATTTCCTCCTCAGTTTGCTGGTTATTGGTATACAGAAATGCTACTGATTTTTGAGCGTTGATCTTATAGCCTGCAACATTACTGAACTCCTTTATAAGTTCTAGAAGCCTTGTTGTCGATTTCTCAGGGCTTTCTATGTATAGGATCATGTCATCTGCAAATAATGAAATTTTTACTTCTTCTTTTCCAATCTGGATGCCTTTTATGTC
Source organism: Tolypeutes matacus (assembly GCA_026826555.1). Classification (NCBI taxonomy): domain Eukaryota; kingdom Metazoa; phylum Chordata; class Mammalia; order Cingulata; family Chlamyphoridae; genus Tolypeutes; species Tolypeutes matacus. The sequence continues at coordinate 12,182,286 of JAKSZT010053801.1, read as the reverse complement.
CTTTTCTTGTCCCAGTGCTCGTGCAAGTACTTCTAAGACAATGTTAAATAGGAGTGGTGATAGTGGGCATCCATGTCTTGTTCCCGATCTCAGAGGGAAGGCTTTTAGGATTTCACCATTGAAAATGATGTTAGCTTTGGGTTTTTCATATATACCCTTTATCATTTTCAGAAAGTTTCCATCTATTCCTATCTTTTGTAGTGTTTTTATGAGGAAAGAGTGCTGTATTTTGTCGAATGCTTTTTCGGCATCTATAGAGATGATCATGTGATTTTTTTCTTTCAGTTTGTTTATGTGGTGTATTACATTGATTGATTTTCTTATATTGAACCATCCTTGCATACCTGGGATGAAACCCACTTGGTCATGGTGTATAATCCTTTTGATATGTTGTTGAATGCGATTAGCAAGTATTTTGTTAAGGATTTTAGCATCTAGGTTCATTAGAGAAATTGGTCTGTAATTTTCCTTTCTTGTGGTATCTTTATTTGGTTTTGGTATTAGGGTAATGTTGGCATCATAGAATGAGTTAGGTAGTATTCCTTCTACTTCTATTTTTTGGAAGAGCTTAAGTAGAATTGGTGTTAGCTCTTTCCGGAATGTTTGGTAGAATTCAGCTGTGAAGCCATCTGGTCCTGGACTCTTCTTAGTTGGGAGGTTTTTAATGACTGAGTCTATCTCTTTACTTGTAATTGGGCTGTTGAGTTCATCAATTTCTTCTTTCATCAATGTCGGCTGTTTGTGGGTTTCTAGAAACTTGTCCATTTCCTCTAAATTGTCATTCTTGTTGGCATATAATTTTTCAAAGTATCCTCTTATGATACTCTTTATTTCTGTGGGGTCAGTAGTGATATCACCTTGCTCATTCCTTATTTTATGTATTTGCATCTGTTCTCTCTTTTTCTTTGTTAGTCTGGCTAAGGGTTTGTCAATTTTGTTGATATTCTCGAAGAACCAGCTTTTGGTTTTGTTTATTGTTTCCAGTGCTTTCTTATTCTCTATTTCATTTAGTTCTGCTCTAATCTTGGTTATTTCCTGCTTTCTACTTCCTTTAGGTTTAGTTTGTTGTTGTTTTTCCAATTCCTCCAAGTGTGCAGTTAGGTCTTCAATTTTAGCTTTTTCTTCTTTTTTAATATATGAACTTATGGCTATGAACTTCCCTCTCAGGACTGCTTTCACTGCATCCCATAGGTTTTGATATGTTGTGTTGTTGTTTTCATTAGTTTCAAGGTAGTTACTGATTTCTTTTGAAATTTCCTCTTTGACCCACTGTTTGTCTAAGAGTGTGTTGTTTAACTTCCATATCCTTGTGCCTAACCTGTTTCTCTGGCCCTTATTGATTTCCAACTTCATTCCATTGTGGTCAGAGAAATTACTTTGTATAACCTCAATCTTTCTGAATTCATTGAGTGTTGTTTTGTGGCCTAGCATGTGGTCTATTTTGGAGTATGTTCCATGTGCACTGGAGAAGAATGTAAATCCTGCTGTATTTGGGTGTAGTGTTCTGTATATGTCTATTAAGTCCAAATCTTCTAATGTATTGTTGAGTGCCTTAGTTTCTTTATTGATTCTCTGCCTAGATGTTCTTTCTAATGATGATAGTGATGTGTTGAAGTCCCCTGCTATAATTGTAGAGGAATTTATTTCTTCTCTTAGTTTTTCCAGAGTTTGCTGCATGTATTTTGAGGCACCTCGATTAGGTGCGTAAATGTTGATGATTGTTCTTCTTGAGAGATTACTCCTTTTACTAATATGTAGTGTCCATCTTTGTCTCTTACAATAGTTTTGCATTTAAAGTCTATTTTGTCTGATATTAGAATAGCTACTCCTGCCCTTTTTTGGCTATTGTTAGCTTGTAAAATGGTTTTCCAGCCATTCACTTTCAGCCTCCTTGAATCCCTGGGCCGAAGGTGGGTTTCTTGTAGACAGCATATAGATGGATCATATTTTATTATCCATTCTGCCAATCTGTGTCTTTTGATTGGTGAATTTAATCCCTTAACATTCAGTGTTATTACTCGTAACGAATTTCTTATTTCAGTCATTTTTTCTTTGGGTTAATGTATGTCATATGTTGTTTTGTTTCTCTTTTTGAGTTTTCAGTTGTTTTTAAACTCTCCTCCAACTCTCTCTCCTTTGTTTTTTCCTTTCAACTTGTAGAGATTCCTTTAGTATTTCTTGAAGTGCTGGTTTCTTCTTGACATACTCTCTTAATTGCTGTTTATCTGTGAATATTTTGAACTCTCCATCATTTTTGAATGCCAATTTTGCTGGATAGAGAATTCGTGGCTGGAAGTTTTTTTCTTTTAGTGTTTTGACTATGTCATACCACTGTCTTCTTGCCTCCATGGTTTCAGCTGAGAAATCAGCACTTAATCTTATTGTGCTTCCCTTGTATGTGATGGTTCTCTTTTCTCTTGCTGCCTTGAGTATTTTCTCTTTGTCTTGAGCATTGGACAATTTGACAAATATATGTCTTGGAGTTGGCCTGTTGGGATTTATACTATTTGGGGTGCGCTGTGCTTCCTGGATCTGCACATCCATCTCTCTCAATAGAGTTGGGAAGTTTTCAGCCATAACTTCATTCAACACTCCTTCTGTTTCCTTTCCCTTCTCTTCTCCTTCTGGGATGCCCATAATGCGTATGTTTGCGCGTCTTGCATTATCGGTTAATTCCCTGAGGTCATACTGGATTTTTTCTATCTTTTTGTCTTTTCTACAATCTCTTTGATTTCAACTGTATTGTCTCCCATATCACTAATTCTTTCCTCTGCCTGTTCAGTTCTGCTGCCATGTGAGTCCAGCGTCTTTTTCATTTCTTGACTTGTGTCTTTGTTCGCCATCATATCCATTACCTTTTTAGGTGTGTTAGCTATTTCTTCAGTATGTTCTCCCAGTGTCTTCTTTATATCCTTAATCTCTTCCTTCAGTTCTTTAAGTTGGTCCATGATATTTGTTTGGATAGCTTTGATTAGTTGTTCAATGTACTGCATTGCTTCCTGGTTTTTATTTTGTGCACTGGACTGGTCCATGTTTTCCAGTTTCTCAGAGTCATTTGTATTTTTCTGTTGCCCTCTGGTCATCATATTATCTTGATGGGTTTGTTCAGTTGATTAGCTTTTCTCTATGCTCTAGAATTTTATTTAGCTGTTGGTTCTGCGTGTGAGTTAAGTTTTCTCTTTGACAGTTTTTCTTCTTATTTTATTTCCTTGCTTTATTCTATGTTCCCTTGAAGGCAAAAGGTTAGGGCCAGAGGAATCAAAAGATGTAAGGAAGGCAGAAGGATAATAGAAATATTGATAAAATTTAGAAGAGGGGCAAAATGAGACTTAATGAGATGAATATTTAACTTGTGTAGGCAGTGTAGAGTACTAGGAAAAAATATGGAGTTCCTACAATGGACTGGGAAAACAAATGGAGGAATATATATATATATAGTGATTTAGAAGGCTAGAATTATGAGGAGGGAGAGAAATAGTAGAGAAAGGTCTGAAAGGAAAAAGTTAATACTTATTTAAAAAAAAGAAAAAAGAAGAAGAAAACAAAATAGATGGGATAGAAATTGACACCCTTAAGTTGTGGGCCTATGAAAAAATGTTGTCTCTAAGAGCCACAACAGAAAACAGAAGGCAGAAAGATGCAGGAAGGATAAGCAGTAGTTTGTAATACAGAATCAATATATACAGCGAGTGGGAAATTACTGAATAAGAAGCCCAGCAAAGAAGCGACCAGCTGGCAGCACCTATTTAAAAAAAAAAAAATAGAAGGAAAAAGGAAGGGGGGAGGAAAACGGAAATAATAGCAATAGACCAGAAAGTAACAGAGAGAAACCAAAGATCCACACAGGCAGGCAGTCAAACAGAGCTAAGGGGGGTCAATGATTCCCCTAGGGTCCACGTGGATCCTTCCTGCCTACTTGTGTTTATCAATGAATTTCCCCACAGGGTTCTATATGCAGGTCCTGAAGCCGCTTTTAGCTATTAAACTAAATTAAAAAGAATTTATTTTTCATTGGTTGAGGTGACCTCACTTTTTTTTTTTTTTTTTTTTAGCCAAATGCAGGACCCAAAATAATTCCTCCTCTAGACCAACCCCTTTACGGAAGGGACCCTAGCTGGGCCCGTGGAAATTAATCAAGCATGTCCCACTTTCCGGACTCCCCAGGTTAGCTGAAGCTCTGATGTTAGTCAGTGAGGAGTGCTAAAGATGGCGGATTCTGCCCCGTCACCGGGCTGCTCAGTAAATCTGTTTGAGTGCAGATTTGCGTCTGCTCTCAGCCTAATGCTGCTTCAGGTCGGCTTATCTGCTCCCCAAAGCTATGGGGCAGTGCAGGCAGCCAGATCAATGTCTAAAAATATAAAATACCCTTCCCTGTCTTCCAACCGAACCCTCCCTTTTTTAGGAAATGTCCCTTCCTCCTGGCTCCGCAGTGGCCCGGGTCTTATCCCTGGGTGGCTAGGGAAATTAGCTGCGTTTCCCGACCAAAATCCCCCCTCCGGTTCACTGGGTGCTGATTAGCTCGTTTGCTCTGTTCACACAAGGTCCAAGGGGTGCCAGGCAGCCAGATCCCCAGAAAATAAAACTTTTTCGCCCCGCCCAGGCTCCAAATGGCTGTTTTATTTCTTTTTCCCTAACCGCGGGGCTCAGCCGCCTGTGCCAACCTCCACCGGCAGCCTCAAAACTCACGAATCTCCACCGTTTGGTCCACGCCGCCGATCCGCGCAGATAGATGTCCCAAGCTTATCACTCCACGCATGCACAGCACAGACCCCCGGGCAGGACCCCGTCCACAATCCGCCTTGCTCTGGGAGCTTGCAGTGTGCGCCCTCCTACACTAAGGCCATCTTGGCCCCCCCCCTTATTTATTCATTTATCCCCCCCTTGCTGCTTGTGCTCGCTGGGTCAGCTAACCGTGCCGTGCGGGCGGGCTTGCCTTCACCAGGAGTCCCCGGGAACCGAACCCGGGGCCTCCCATATGGTAAACGGGAGCCCTACTGATTGAGCCACAGCCGCTTCCCTGAAAAGAAGAAATTAAATGGAACCTCAGATCTAAGAAAATTATTTATTTATTTTTTAAATGCAAAGCCTATTGCATTCATGCAGAGAAGGATTTGACAAGTTAGTAAAACTGTGTTTTCTCTTATATGGGTTTCTGTTGTGTCATCCTTCCTGCACTTAGACACAGTGCCCTCTTCCATTTCAGCCATGGAACAGACCACAGATCTTCACGGCATCTGGACTGTCACACCAAGAACAAAAAACTTAGAGAACCATTTCCTTGGGCCCTGAACACTATAAGTGTCACGAATGGAATTCATTTGGGGTGATAGGTTGTGCTATGCCAGGGCTCAGCGCCCCATTCCAAGAGACCAAAGAGCACAGATATTTGTCATATGTGAAGACTTCTAAAGCCTGGAGCACAACCATCTTGGCAGGTATAAGGAAGACACTGGTTGTGGTTCATCCTCAAGGCAAAACAAATGAAATTTAGGTGAGATTGTAAAATTGTAAATTAATAGTACAAAAGTGCCATGCTGTATCTATTCTTTTGTAGTTCTTTAAATTTTGTTCTTATTTATGTATTTTCCCTACTACATTTCTCACAGGAAATACATGAAATGATGGCCACCAGTGGGGGACAATCATTTTCCTTCTGTTTTTCCATCTGTAAACTGAGGCAGGTGGAATATATAATTGCTGCCTTAACATTGTATAGTTCTCAAGTTGCTATCTTCTTTCTCAAGGAGAAGGAACCTTTAGTATAGAGGAAAGGGCTCTGGAGTCAATGAGACCTAGTTAGTTCTGTGATCTTGTGCAAGTTACTTACTCTCTCTGGACCTCAGTTTCCTCATCTGGAAAGTGAAGACAGTAATGACTGCCTTATAAGATGGTGTTCAGGATTAAATGATTTAATGCATATTAACCACCTAGCAGAATATTTTGTGTACAAGAAATGACTATTACATAAAGCTATTTGGAAGACAGAGTAAGAGAGAAAGTGTGTGTGTGTGGGGGGGGGCTGCCTGCATGTGCATATATATTAGAACAGTTTGGACTGTGTACCATGCGATCTGGGATGGGGGTGATGGGAAGTGGGTTGAAACTCATGGAGGCAGATAAGAAACTGCTAATTTCTGAACCGCATTTAACAGTTAGAGAAAGCTAAATTCTCTAGATTTATTTTCAAAAGAGTAAACATCTACTTTTAAAAATAAACTTTTATTGAAGTATATCATACACTTAGAAAAGTAACAATTCCTAAGGGTCTAGCTCAAAAATTTTTCACAGAGTGAGCATATACATGCAACCATCATCCAGTCTAAAAATAGAATATTGCTAGCAGCCACACAAGTTCCCCTCATAACATCTCCCCACCCAGTCACTAAACACAACCCCACTCCCCTGCCAAAAGAAACCTCTAGACTGACTTCTTGCTCAAAGATTATTCGGCCTCTTTAGAACTTCAAATAAATGGAACCATGGAGTAGGTACTCTTTTGTATCTGGCTTCTTTCTCTGAATATCATGTTTGTGAGATCCATGTTTCTGTTTGCAGTTGCGGTTTTTTTTATTTTCAGTGTTGTATAGTATTCCATTATGTGAATATGCCTTAATTTATTTTCTCATTCCACTCTTGCTGCTAGGAATATTCTAGTGCATGTCTTTTGGTGAACATTTCTTTTGAGTATGTACCTAAGAGTGCAATTGCTGGGTCCCAGGGTATGCATGTGTTCAGCTTTAGTAGATACTGCCAAACATTTTTCCAAAGTAGTTGTACTAATGTACATTCCCATCAGCCACATAGGAAAGTTTCAGCATCTAATTTTAAGTCATTGACTGGGTAAACAACTTTACACCTTGGCTTCTTGTGATGGGTTTAGGTGAAGAACTGCAATCAACTTTTCTTCTGGTTCTCCACTTTGGCTCCCTATATAATGGAATGACACAAAGCTCTCACTACCAAACTTCTCACACACTCTGGTGCACTCTCTCCCAGTGGGTGGGTGTATTTGATGGGTCCCCCTCTACTTTTCTAAAATTGAAAGTCTGTTTTGCTGGCTGGTGTAAGCTAATAGTTCAAACTGACAATTATGAATAGAACACACACAAGTACATAGAGAGTATGGCAGAGTGGAAATGACCTTGCACAAAGGAAGTGCTTAAGAAATATTTCTTGAATAAATTAAGACATTTAAGGGAAAATTTCACACCAAGTGCAATCTACATTACCAGTGGAGAGGGCGTTTTTGTTCTGAAGTTTCCTCTTCCTCATATATATATATAAAATTCCTTTCTTGTTGTATGGTACCATAGGCTTTGCCATTCCTGTAGTCCCTATTGGGCTCAGGCATGACCTGAAAATCTGCTTCTTGTTGCTATGTGGGAAATGCTAAAACAAACTAGCTATCCCTGCCCCACTATATTCTAGCTTCCTGGAGAACTGGCGACACGACAGCTTGAACCTGTCTAATTGTCTCTGAGCAGGGAAATCTGAATGGTCCCATTTGAATCTCTCACTTTCATGTGGCATTGGGAAAAGCAGGCCGTTTGTGCATGACAGATAGAGTGCAAGATTTGCTGTAGAGGTTGTTTATATTGCCTGAGGCAGATCAAATGACTTGAAGGATTAACATATCAGAATAAAAAGACTCAGATGCATGAGGAAAAGCCAGAAAACCCCACTCTCCTCAACAATGTTCATTTTCCAACAGATTCAACTTGGCAAAAATTTAATGCTGGGATATATTCCCTGCTCTGTTATAAGAGACTTTGGAAGTAAAATGTAAAAAAGGCAATGGTTGCATGAAACCATTAGACCCCAGATCTAATTCTCTTCCTCTGTCCACACTTTCAGGCAAGCTTTATAGGTAGAGCCTGTAACCACAGGTCTGACTTTCTCCTGACCCATCTTTTTTCTTCCTACATTCTCAGGAGGTAGATACTAAGTGCTAGTTTTAGGTCATACTGAAAAAGAGCAGTCCATTCATGACGGAGCCACTTCCACATCTACAGATAGATAACTGTTGGGAGAATGTGAGGATCACCTGGATGGATTATTTCTAGGGAGCCATCCTTTCCCTAACACACCATGCTTGTCTTTTACAACCCAGGAATTAGTCCCAAGTCTGGTATTTATGTTCATTTCAAATCTCTGTGTCATATTACAAGTAGCATTATATTTCTACTGCTGCCTTTCGGGGTGGGGGGTTCTAGTATTTTTCCAGGACTGCTTATTTTCAATTTTAAGTTGTTGTTGTTATTTCTGCTTGGTAGCTATAAGTCCAGTTGGAAGGAATTTCCACAAGGCTGAGAAATCCTGAGAAACCCTGGCAATTCAGCATTCATGATTACCTAGATGGACACATTTTATGAAAATTGTATTGCCCTTGAATGCCTTCCTATGAATGAATTCAAATGTTGGAATGCTATTAGACTGGATTTCAGGACATATTTAACATATTTTCATCTAGCAACCTTGGGGTGTCTTCTCAATAATAGTGATTATGAAAGGATTGTTATTTGGCACAAAAACATTTGTTCAGGATGGACAAGTCTTCCTGAAAAATGTTGTACATCTTTATGGCTGACATTTTTGTTGTTTTGAATTAGGTGGGGTTTTTTTCATCACCAGTGTGAAATATTTCAATATAAAACTCTTCCTATCCTACCTCAAACAAAATTGGCCATTTTCCCACAGAAATTTTGGAATTTGAATAAAGTTATATTCATAAAAATACTTTTATTAGGAGGAAGTCAAAGTTTTCCATTGTTGTATAAATATAATGATGCCTATATTGTTTCTCATTTTTTAGCTTAGTGATCCAAGGAGCTAAAACCAGGCACACTCTTTAAAATTTAATTTTTTAATGGTGGCCTACATGTCTAAAGTAAATTAAGATTTTTTTCCTTTTTAACTCCTCAACAGATATCTTAAACAATCTGTAAGTTTCTACATTTAGGGATATCCAAATAAAACAACTCTATGGATCCAATCATTGTGTGTAGGGAAGAAGAATTGCCATGAACAGGCAAAACCAAATTCAGGAATGAGACAAGGATCAAATGACATAGAATCTGGAGAGAGAGGGAGACAGGAACTTATAGAAGGCATCAAAGTCCATGCAAAGCAAGCATGAAAACATTTTCTCACAGGTCTGTTTGGGCATAAGAAAACCAACAGAATACCATCAAGTCCACTCTAGTCCATAGTTCTTCCCCCAATCCTGAGGGGACTGGGATGGTGATGTCCACTCCACCTCCAAGTGAGAGAGGGCTTATATCCCATGGATATGGTGGGTGGGATGATCCTGACTGCAGATGCAGGCTCTCTCCATTCCCTGGGCTGGCTGTTGCCCATCTTTGTCTCCTCGCCAGGTGACTTGGATGAGTCCATTGAGCTGTAGGGTAGGAGTTGCAGCTCCACCGAGATTCCACGCACACCTGGCACATAGGTAGGCGGGAGGCTCCAGTCTCTGGAAGTATACCTAAAAACTCCAGCATCACATATAGGTTTGAATAGAAGGGACTGATGAACCATGTGCAGGGAGGACTTATTTGAGTCCAATTCTGTCACTCTCAGGAGCACAGATTCCAAAATAGAGCCCACTGATAAGGCATCAGTCTCTGGGGCTATCCCCCCTTATATAGGACCAGGGTGTCTCCGGAGCTCTCAGGAACCCCAATGAGTGGGGTGATAGGCACTCAGATGTTCTATGAGCTCCTACTGAGGTGTGCGTAAGAGTTACCTCTGGGATGACCTCTCGACTCTCTTTGAAGCCTCTTAGCCACTTGAACTCATTTGTCTTTACCTTTTCCCCCTTTTACTCAAGGTCTTTTTCCAGTTGTGTTGCCAGTTGGCACTTGGTATTAATCCCTCGTTGCCAGGGAGGCTCATCCCCGGGAATCATGTCCCACGTTGGGGGGAAGGTAATGCAATCATATGCTGAGTTTGGCTTAGAGAGAGGCCACATTTGAGCAACAAGGAGGCTCTCAGGTGGCAACCCTTAGGCACCCCACAACTGCAGGCTAAGTCTCAGTTACAAGAGCAAAGACTCACAAGGGTAGTCATCAATAAAAAGAACACATCAGTGGGTCATCCTCTTTTGACAGACACTGCCCCTGCACTCAGAGGACTATTGCTGCTCCCTTGGAGACTGTGGCAGGGCTCTCCATGCTAGGAATTCAGATTCCCTCATTTATTGTGTGATTGTCCACCCATCGTGACCATGCCCCATCTTTTGATCTTTTGAACAATTTTGTGTATCTTTCATGTATATTCGGATGAACTAATTCCCATGAAACTCCCCTCCTAGACACCCCCCACCAATAATCCCCTGCAGTACCCATTGTAACCCTTCTGTGATCCAAATCCTCCATGAACATGTAGTCCATAAAATAGTCAAATACACTTACTAGGAAAAAGAAACAACTATTATAAGCTTACATGCAAGAGACAAACATAAGGAAACTCAGGGGGAAAAAAAACAAGCAAAAAAAACCCAAATAAATCAAACAAAAAACAAAACAAAATATAATTAGCGGACATTCAAAAAAATGGGGAAAAAAGCAAAAGAAATGCCTTTAAAACACTTTTGGGGCAGGGAGGGGACCAGCAGTTGAAATACAGGGGCTTCTTTGGGATTTGGAGGTTGTCCTGAGTACCGTTGTGGCAACGGATGCAGGCCATTTTAAATCAGCACACACCACTCAGAACTGAGTGGGAGAGAGTGTGGTCTACGATGTGAACTGTGGTCTATGGTTGGTGGCAAGGCCCCAGGATGTGTAAGTCCATTGAGGATGGTGGGCCACAGTTGTGGGAGATGTTTGTGTGGGATGTGGTGGGAGGTGTGGGAGGTGGGCAACATGGGAATCCCAGTGGGTTCCGTGTAATATTTTAGGTAATCTAAGCACCTCTTAAAATATATTTATATATATATAAATAACATTTTTGTAAGCAAATGCGCATATATGCATATATATTTATATATCATTTTACAAATATTGGTATGTATTGTGAAAATTTTGATTTTTACCCACAATAAAAAATAAATTAAAAAAAAAAAAGAATGAATAAGAATGATTAAGGAATGTATAAAAACTTTAAAAATTTATCTGAAAGAAAAATGTTAGAACCAGTTGGTGTCTGGTTATATGGACTCAGAATGTAAAATGCTTAAAATTCACACATTTAAAAGTTGATCCAACTATCCTTAATGGTAATGGGATATTTTAACATACTCTCTCAGTAAATTAAAAATGAGACAAGAAAAAAAAAAAAAAAAAAAAGAAAACCAACAGAAGTCAAGTTTGAAAAGATATTCTAGAATAATTCCCACAAAGGATAGATGATTGTTCCAGCTTCTGTAGGTTCCAGCTCCATGGCTCATTTAAGGATGTCCATTGTTAATCACCAATTTGAATGGTATAATATTTTCTAATCCAAAACATCCCCTCGTATTTGACTAGCTGTCCACCTCTCACTGGAAGGGATCCCAAAGCTGAAGAGAGTAGTATTTGGGAATATGAACTACTTAGAGCCTGCAAAAATTCTTTCAGGTTATTGAGGTTATTTTGAGGGACTTGTCAGTTAAAGCAGAGTTTTAAAGATGGCAAAGTAAAGAACTTTCCACTGCTTTCTCCTTTCACAAATTATCCTAAAACAAAAAGAACAAGAAACAGAAAAACATAGACTCTATCTTTGGTAAACTAGAAGACATAAGCAACTACAAACTGTAATATATAAAGATTGAAAGTAGATGGAGAAAGGCTAAATGACATTGCAGAGTGGAGGAAAGTCAAACCTAAGGGACCTCCAGAGGAGATGCTGAGAAAAATTAGCCTGAAAGAAAAGGCACAAAAATTGGAAGTTCCAGATATCCCAAGTGGAATTTTACTCACTCTGGGAGGGTATGGTTAAAAAGCTCAATAGGAAATTTCTGCTATACTGTAAAGGGCCCTCCTGCTTAATACAATTAGATCCTAGATTAGCTATAACAAACATAATTTTAATGTTAGGGTCACTTAAACATAGACATGGCAGATATTAAAAAGAGTGAGTGAATATTATGAACAACTTTATGCCAATAAACTTTCAAAACTCACAATGGAAAAATATTCCTAGAAAAATTAAACCTATAGAAGTGAATCAAGCAGTCCCTGCCCTGTTCAAGATGGTGGAGTGAGATGCTTCAGGGCTCCAGTTCCCACAGAAGATTTGTACAACTATCAAGAACTTGCCGAAATAGCTTTCTCAAAGCTCTAGAAAACACTTTAAAGACTGCACTAACAGGGTGAGGGCAGACAAAGAAAAGGCTACTCAAAAGTGGTAGGATCTCCTGGCCCCCTGACTGGTCCATCCCCCACCCCCACCCACTTGGTAAAGAGTAGGCCTATGCTCCCAGTGTGGATCCCTGGTCCCTGGAGCAGACTAACCCTCACACATATACTGAAATCATGTGTGTCTGGCTGAATCTATCTAGTGGTGGCTTGAGGGATTTGTAGAGCCAGAATTTGACCTGCCTGTAGAAGAGAACTCTCTTATAGAACACTGTGGAAGAGAAGTCAAGTCATGCTGCCTGGGGCAAGAGATTGCTGGCTCTAAGACATAGAATGCAGTGCACAGGACCTGTGTAAATGGGGGAATTCCTAGGGCCAATTACATGCCCAAGACAAGATGCATGCATAGAAAGCATCAGGGAGGTCCCTATCCTTTGGCCAGGAGCTATTCTCTAACTTACTGTATGGCTAAGATATGAAGGAGAGCAATTGCACAGGTCAATCTGCAAAGACTGGGAAAGGTGTTTTCTTTTTTTCCTTCTGTTTTTTTGTTTTTGTTTTTTCTTTTTGTTGTTGTTGTTAGTACCTGGAAAATGAGAAAAGCTCTGTCATAATACTTGCTGAATACAAGCTTAAGGAACAAATGCTTCAGAGTATAAATTCCAGTGATCACACATTAATTCACACATTAAAATATCAAAATGTCCAGATTGCAACAAACATTACAAAACATACAAAGAAGCAAAAAGTGATGACCCAGGTAAAGGAAGAGGATAAAGCATTAGAAATCATCAGTAAGGAGGCTCAGACCTGGGACTTTCCAGACAAAGACTTTTTTTTTTTTTAATATTTTTTTTATTTTTAAAAATATACTTAGATTACATAAATGTTACACAAAAACTATAGGGATTCCCATATGCCTCCCCACACCCCCCCACACCCTCTCACATAAATAACATCCTTCATCGGTGTGGCATATTCATCGCAATTGATAAATGCATCCCAGGGCATTGCCACTGAGCATGGACCACAGTTTACCCTGTAATCCACACTCTCTCCCACACAGTTCTGCATGTTATGGGATGATATAAAATAGCCTATATCTGTTGCTGCAATGTCATTCAGGACGATTCCCAAGTCCCGAAAAAGCCCCCGTATCACAACCTTTTTTCCCTCTCCCTGCCCCCAGAGCCTCCAGTGGTCACTGCCTCCACATCAATGTTGTAATTTCTTCCATTGCTAAAATCACAACAAATCTATAGTAGAATACCAGTAAGTCCACTCTAGTCCATAGTTCATTCCCAATTCTGAGGATTCTGGGATGGTGATGTCCACTCCACCTCTAACTGAGAGGGGGCTTCAGCCCCATATAGCTGATGGATGAGACTCTCTGCTTGCAGTTGTAGGCTCTCTTGTTTCCTTAGTATGGTGGTTGTCAATCCTCACCTCCTTGTTAGTTGTCTCCGAAGAGTCCAATGAACTGGAGAGTAGGTGTTACACCTCCACCAAGGCTCCAGGCCCAGCTGGCACATGGACAGCCCAAAGATTCCAGTCTTTTGGATGTACACCTACAAACTCCAGCACCAAGCATAGGTTTAAATAGAAGGGACAGATGAGCCATGTGTAGGGAAGCAATAACTGAGTCCAATTCTGTCACTCTGAGGAGCACAAACTCCAAAGTAGGGCCCACTGACAAGGCACCAAACTCTGTAACTATCTGCCCTGGCCATAGGACCTGGGTGTCTCCAGAGCCCTCAGGAGCCCCACTATTTGGGTAGTATCACTTTGGCAGTCTATGAGATCTTGCTGAGATGTGCATAAGCGTTACCTCTGGGATGACCTCCCGACTCACTTTGAAGTCTCTCAGCCATATAAACTCATTTGTCTTTACCTTTTCCCCCTTTTATTCAAGGTCTTTTTCCAGTTGTATTGCTTGTTGGTGCTTGATATTAATCCCTCAGTGCCAGGGAGGCTCATCTCCGGGAGTCATGTCCCATGCTGGGGGGAAGGTAATGCATTTATATGCTGATCCAGACAAAGACTTTTAAACAAAGGTCCTAAATATGCTCAAAGAGCTAAAGGAAAACATGGACAAAGAAATAAAGGAAATTAGGAAAATGATAGATGAACACAAAGAGAATATCAATAGAAAGATGGGAATTATGAAAAGGAACTAAACAGAGATGAAGACCACAGTAATAAATTAAAAATTCCCTAGAACGGTTCAACAGCAGATTGGAGCTGGAAGAAGAAAGGCTCAGTGAACTTGAAGGTAAGACTATTGAAATCAAATAAAGATAAACAAACAAAGACTATTGAAATCATCCAGTCCTAGAAGCAGAAGGAAGAAAGAATGAACTAAAGTGAACATAGCCTGAGGAACCTGTGGAACCATCAAGCATGCAAATATATGCATTGTGAGAGTCCCAGAATGAGAAGAAAGAGAAAAAGGGGCAGAAAGAATATTCAAAGAAATAATGTCTGAAAGCTTCCAAATTTAATGAAAGACATGGATATACACATCCAAGACACTCAACAAACTCCAAACAGGGTAAACCCAATAGACCCATGCTATGGTGTATTATATCATACTATCAAATACCAAAGATAGGGGTAATTCCGAAAGCTGCAAGAGAGAAGAAATGTGTCATATACAAGGAAGCCTCAATAAGACTGAATGCTAATTTCTCATAGGAAAAAATGGAGGCAAGAAGGCAGTGGGTAAACATATTTAAAGTGATGGAAGCAAAATATTGCCACCCAAGAATTCTAAATTTGACAAAACTGTCTTTCAAAAATGAAGAAGAGTTTAAGACATTCCCAGATAAACAAAAGCCGAGGGAATTCATCACTACTAGACTGGCCTTACAAGAGATGCTATTGAGAGTTCAGCAGGTGGAAAGGAAAGGACAATGAACAATAGCTTGAAGCCACATGAAGAAATGAGGGTTACAACATGGGTAAAGATAAATGCCAGTACTATTGTATTTTTGGTTTGTAACACCACTTTTTACTTACTATAGGATCTAAAAGGCAAAGGCATAAAATGTAATGATAAATCAGTGGTTTGGGACTCATAATGTATAAACATGTAATCTGTGACAAGAGCTACATAAAGGTGGGGATGGAGGGAGTATAGGAACACAGTTTGTATATACTACTGAAGTTAAGTTGGTATCAGAGTAAACAAGAATGTTATAGATTTAGGGTATTAAATTTAAATTCCATGGTAATTAAAAAGAAAATATTGGAAAATATGCAAGCTTATAGAGACAGAAATTAGAACATATTTTGCCCAGGGCAGGGCCAGAGAGAATGGGAATTTAATGCAAAATGAGTGTAGGGTTTCTGCTTGGAGAGATGGGAAAGTTTTTAGTAATGGAAGGTAGTGAGGGCACTGCAATATCAATAATGTGATTAATCACATTGCATGGCATGCTTGAGAGTACGTTGAAATGGGAAAGTTTTTGTCATATATATATATTCCCACAATTTAAAAAATACGTAAAGACCAACTCAAGAGACAATGACAATTAAATGTTATACATGATCTTGGATGAGATCTAGCAAAGGAAAAGAAAAGGTTAAAGGGACATTTTAGGGCATATAAATAAATGGAATACAGACTATAAGCTTTATATCAATGTTATATTTCTTAAACTTGATAACTGTATTTAAGGTCATTATAAGTGAATGTCCTTGTTCTTAAGAAATGTACATGGCAGTGTTCAAGGAGCATAATGTATAAAACTTATACTCAGGTGTTCAGAAAATATATAAATAGATGATAAAATATAGATAGAAAGAAAGATATGGCAAATGTGGCAAAATGTTAAAATTAGTAGATCTGGGTATCTGATGGGGGAAAATTAGAGGTATGCTGGACTTCTCTGTATGAGGCTTGTATTATTTTTGTAACTATTCTGTAAGATTGAAAGTATTTCAAAATAAAAAGTTTTTTAAAAAAGTGAATCAAGAAGAAGTAGAAAGTCTGAAAAGTCTTATAACCACTGAAGAAATAAAATAATCCCTCAAAGAAAACATTAAGCCCAAATGTTATTACATATGAGATCGACCAAACTATCAAAGAAAAAATCATTACAATCTAGCACAAACTCCCTGAAAAATTGAAAAGAAGGGAAAATCTGTAATTCATTGTATAAGAACAACACATATAAATGCCTAAACCAGCTAAGGACCAAAAAGGTAAATTACAGGGCAATCTCACTCAGGAACCTAGATGACAATATACTAGGCAAAATACTGAGAAACCAATTCTACCAACTTGAGTTATCTCAGAAATAATAAAGTGGTTAAATATCAGAAAATCTATAAATGTAAATCACCAAAATGACATATTAAAATCTAGAAATGATACCATAATTTTAATAGATGCAGAAAAAGCATTGAATAAAATTCAACACCAATTCAGGATAAAACTTTTACCAAATAAAGAATAGTGATGGTTAAGTTCATGTGTCGGCTTGCCTAGGTTGTGGTGCCTGGTTGTTTGATCAAGAAAGCACTGGCCTGATTATTACTGTGAGCATATTTCATGGATTTAAATAATCAGTAAATGTATTGCATCTATGGTTGATTATATCTATAATCAACTAGGGAGATTGCCTTCAACAATAAGAGAAGTCTTACCTAATCAGTTTAAGGCCTTAAAGGGAGAACTGGTGATTTCAGCAGTCAGTTGGAAGAATTTCCATCTCTACTTCAGCCATTAGCTTCTCCTGACTTCCCAGCTTGTACCCTGCCTTATGAAATTCTGACTTAACCCATCCCCACAGTTGCATGAGCCAATTGCTATAATAAATCTCATAATATTTATATCTATATCCTGACAAATACACTAATAATCAGAGTGGTTTTTGAGAAACAGAATGTTAAGGATGAGATTTCTGAGTTGGTTCTGGGGCTTTTGGAATTGATTCTCTAGTCTGATTAAATTCAAAGGTACTAATGACTCTATTTCCAATTATCAAGATGGGACTGATAGTCCATATGTGAATTGGCAAGAGAGAGAGTCAAAATATTACCAGTAGTACTGCTATTCAAGTGCTTATAAAAGTCAAGGCTTTTGGTGAGAGTGTAATTGCTACCTTAACAGTGTTTTGCAGAGTTAAAAAGTATGATGTTGGGGGTCGGATGTGGCTCAACTGGTTGGGCATCCGTCTCCCATATGGAGGGACCCGGGTTCGATCCCCGGGACCTCCCGGTAAAAAAAAAAAAAAAGTATGATGTTGGCTGATTGTTCCTAAATATGTTGGATACACTTGTTAAAGAAAGGGATTAGCTCAAGGCTTCATATTCCCAGCTTAAGCACCATATGACAGTTTCTGTGTGCCCTGAAAAACTATTTTATGTAGCAGCAAACTTGAAATTTCTGAAAACCAGAACCAGAGTTTCATTGTGTGAGGGGCTGAATTACAATATAAATTGAATGCCCAGCCTTGCAGGGTGTCTGCTGTTAAAGTGAGGACATAGGTTGGAAAGGAGTGGGATCCTGAAAGTTGGAATGGTGACATGTGGGATAATGATGATGGTGAGGACACTGAAACCCTAGATTCTGCTGAGTCTACTTTGCCAGATAAAACTTTAATGGTCTGCTCTGAGGAATTGGCCACCATATCTCTAGTCTGCCCCAAGGAACTAGCCACTTAACCTCCAGTAAGCCCTGAGGAACCAGCTATCCAGACTCCACCTGAAAAGATTAAACATGATGTGCCTGATAAACCTGTAACCACCTGTCCTGAGAAAACAGCCCTTATACTTCTGTCTGAAGAGAATAAACCTGTTTCACCAAATGAAACTGCAATGGAATTCCCTGAGGTAGCTGGCTTACAAGATTTTACTAATTCCTCTCATGACCCACCCTCACCACCCCTCTTTCTTCCAGATCTTTAACTAGACTGGACCAATAGGCCCCAAAAGGTGAGGTACAAAGTGTGACCTATGAGGAGGTACACTACAGTCCAAAAGAACTGCAGGGTATTTCCAATTTAAATAGAAATCAGGGGAATATATGTGGGAATGGATAGCAAAGCTGTGGGATAATAGTTGAAGGAACATAAAGTGGATCCTGCTGAATTTATTCATATGGGCCCACTAAACAGAGGGTCTGGATTCAATGCTGCAGCTTGAAGGGTTAGAAAGGGCTCTAACAGTTTGTTCGGGTGGGTAACTGAAACATGGATCAAAAGGTGGCTGACATTGCCTGAAGTCAAAATGCTAGAACTTCTCTGTATAAGGTAGATGAGGGGATCAAAGGCTTGGAGAGACTGAAATGTTAGAATGGATTTATCATGTAAGATCTGCTCACTTACCCCAGGAAGGTCCAGAGAACACACTTTTTGCCAGGACTGTGAGGAATAAATTTATGAGACTAACTCCATCACCCCTGAAGGGCTCTGTGGTTGCTCTTCTCTGTAGGTCAGATATTACTGTGGGGACTGCTGCCACTGAACTTATATCCTTAAACATTATGAGGATGATTGGATCCCAGGGTGGTAGAAGCCAAGCGACAGCACTTAATCACCAAAGACAAAGTGTTCATGGCTGCTGTTTTAGTTTGCCAAAGGGCTGCTGACGCAAAGTACCAGAAATGTGTTGGCTTATAGAAAGGGTATTTATTTGGGGGTAAAAGCTTTATAGTTCCAAGGACATGAAAAGTCCAACTCAAGGCTCCATAAGAGGTGCTTTCTCACACAAGTCAGCTGCCATGTGTTGAAGCAAGATGATGTGCCATCTCCGCCTGGTCTCTTCCTTCTCCTGTGGGCTATACCATCTCCCAGAGCTTAGCTGAAGACAGCTAGGCATAGGACTTGTCTCTTGCAGGGCCTCTTCTCTCAGGCTTGGCTGTTCCACTTTCTTCCCAATTTCAGCTGCAAGCTATCAGGCAAAAGGTTCTTCTCTCCCCAGGACCTCAGCTGCTTGAGACTCTCCTTTCTGTCACACGGCAGGATTAAAAAATGGCAGTGCTCCCTTTTCTGGTCTTCATTTTTTTATGGACTCAGCAAGAGGGTGGAAATTCAAGCTGAGTCTTGCCTCACTAAGGTAGACTAATTGAAAAAAAAGTCTCACACTCACAAGAGTGGACCAGCCCACAAACATAATCTTTCTCTTTTTTAGGATTCATAAAATAATTTCAAACTGCCACAGCTACCATAATGGACAGCAGAGTCAAAGCAGTAATTAGAATAGTCTGACTCACAGAGACCTATGGTATTGGCTAGTTGATTATGGGATACCTAGAACTAAAATAGATGGACAATCTACTAAATTCTTACTGGTCTGTGTATTAGTCAGCCAAAGAGGTGCTGATGCAAAATACCAGAAAATCAGTTGGTCTTTATAAAGGGTATTTATTTGGGGTAGAAGTTCACAGTTACCAGGCCATAAACCATAAGTTACTTCCCTCACCAAATTCCATTGCCACGTGTTGGAGCAAGACAGCCGCCGACATTTGCCAGGGTTCAGGCTTCTTGGATTCCTCTCTTCCCGGGGCTCTGTTTCTCTCCTGGCTTAACGCCTTTGTTTCCTTCACAAGGTCAGCTGTAGACTATGAGGCTCTCTCGGCTTTGCTTCTCTCCACAAGGCCAGCTGTAGACTATCAGGCAAACGGCTCATCTCTATCCTGGGGCCTTCTTTCTTTCCTCACGACCAAGCTCGTCCATCTGCCCGCCTCCCCAGGCTCTAGCATTAAAACTCCAACATCAAAACTTCTCCTCAAAAACTGCTTCTTCTGTTCTTTGCCTTGCCTTTTATATTTGATTCCCCCACCCACCAAGGGGTGGGGCTCAACGCCCTACTGACGTGGCCCAGTCAACGCCCTAATCATAACTTAATCATGCCCAGATTAGCAGACCAGTTTACGAGCATAATCCAATATATATTTTTGCAATTCATAATTACATCAAATTGCCCAATGGCTACAGTCTGTATAAGCAGAAGACTTCTAGGTTAAGTATAAAAAAGTCTAACGTGAATCACAAAAACAGAGAGTAATGGCCCCCAATCAATTCCCAACTCCCAAAACTCCTTGAACGAAGGGAACACTGGGTTCCCTTGGGGGAAAGACCCTGTTTCACTGCCAAAAATTTATACTTCTAGTCTTCCTCCCAGCATTCCCCAATGGGCACCAAGGTGATTGCACTGGGGAAAAGAACATTTGGGGGATTATAAGACACTGGCTCAGAAGTGATATTAATTCCAGGAGACCCAAAACATCACTGTGGTCCACCAGTCAGTAGAGGTTTATGGAGGTCAAGTGATCAAAGACGTTTTAGCCCAGGTCCATCTCACAGTGGGTCCAGTTTATCTCTAGACCTATTCTATCATTATTTCCCCAGTTCCAGAATGCACAATTGGAATAGACACACAGTTCTGTGACTTGTGGAGTGAGGGCTATTATAGTAGGAAAGGCCAAATGGAAGCCACTTAAATTGCCTCTTCCTAACAAAATCATAAATCAAAAACAATATCACATTTCTGGAGGGAATTTATATATTAGTGCCACCATCAAGGACTTGAAGGATGAAAGGGTGGTGATTTCCACCACATCCCCATTCAATACTCCTATTTGGCCTGTGCAGAAAATATATGGATCTTGGAGGATGACAGTGGATTATTTTAAACTTAAGCAACTGTTTACTCCAATTGCAGCTTCTGTTTCTGATGTGGTATCGTTGTAAATCAACACATCCCCTGGTACCTGGTATGCAGCTATTGATTTGGCAAATGATTTTTTCTTGATATATTCTGGCACTTCATTTTTTTGTTCTCCTTTCTAGGAAATTTTCTCACATTATTTTACAACTATTTTACTGATATTTTTTCACCTATAATATATATTTATTTTCATTTCAAGAGCTTTTGTTCTCTGGTTGCTCCTTTTGCACAGTAGTCTTTTCTTTTAATGAAAGCAATATCTCCTTATTTTTCTAAGAAAATCAATGATTGTTTTTAAATATTTTACTTCTGTATTGTATTTCTTTAGAGTTTTTTTCTATTGTTTTGGTCTGTCTTTTATGATGAAGCTTTCCTCAAAATCCTATTGATCTTGGCTGTCCAGGCCTAGTAGGAGTGAAATAATGAATGCCTCATTGTGCCTGAGGAGAGTTTGCTGCCCATTGGGCATTATGGTAGAGAGACTAGGTAGTCTCCTTTTATTTTTCTATGGGACCGAAATGATTGACTGTTTTTCCTTTAGCAAAAGTATAAGTTTTTGCAGCCATTTTGGAAAGTAATTTAACATTTTTCTCTATGGTGATGTAGTGTTTCTGGAGGTACATTCTAGATCAGTTGTGTTAGACTCAGGGACAGCAAGACCTGAGGACAGAAAATAGAAGGAAAAAATAAGTAAATCCAGGAAGTACCACATCTGGTTAATAGAAATTATGAAAAGAAAGAATAGAGAAAACAAAAAAATATGAGCAAAGAAATAAGATGAGAAAATTTCTCAGAATGGAAGGACATGAAGTTCTAGATTGAAAAGACCCACCAAGGGCCCAAGAGTACGGATGGATAAAAATCCCCATAGGGCCCATCATCACATTTCAAAACTCTAGTGACCAAAGAAACCTCTTGCATATAAAAGGATCCACTGAATTTCTCAACAGGAGCCCTTGAAAATAGAAGTCAATGTAGTGATGCCTCAAAATTTGAGGGGAAAGTGATTTTCAAATTCTATACTGTGCCAAAATATTAGTCAAGGATGAGAACAAAATAGACATTTTCAAACATGCCAAGGCTCAAAAGTTTTACCTTGAATGTGCCCTTTCATAGGAAATAGGAGAGGATATGATCTACCAAAATGAGGGCACAGACAAAAGGATCCAGAAAAAAGGACTCAGCATAGGAGAAAAGTGAAGGAAATCTTTAGGATGAAGGCAAAGTTAGGTTCCAGTATGGCAGCTGTGTAGAAGGTCTAGAGAACAACATGTCCAAATTGGATCACAGAATGGGCAAGAGGGTACTCCAGTATAAATATTTCTAGGAATAAAATATAACTAATAGATTATCTGACACATTTGGGAAAGTGGAAAATTATTTTTACAAAGCTGTTGGAAGATATCAGAAGGATTAACTGGAGAGTCAATGAAAAAAAAAAAAAAAAGAATACACTTATTAATGCCAAGGAAAACAAAAAGTTGTTCAAGAATAGAATTGTAATAACAGTATACTACTTGGCTTAGCAGTAAACAATTATTTTCATTGAAAATAATAGTCTAGTGAAAATACTAAATGTGTATATTACCAAAAAATTGTGATATAACTATGTTGGGAGTATGAAGGGAGAGAAAAGAGGGACACAGAAATAAAATAATAAGTCAAATAGACAATATCTAAAATTAATGAATTAATACATGGCAACATGTAATATTTCAAAACATGGATAAAAGAAACAGCAAGAAGGATTAAAAGTACTTGCACCCGGGAAATAGGATAGAGTGGGAGGGGGGACCAGGGGTTCTTTTTTTTGGTTTCACTTTTTAAGTTATATGCATATATTCCTTAATTTAAACAATATTTTTTTAAAAACATATCCTAATGAGGTTAAGTCACAATGAAGTAATTGAGGTTCAGAGGTATTAAGGAGCTTTCTTAAGATGGTGGCTGGGAAGTAGCATGGCCAGGACTTCCTGTGCCCCCTGTTGCGGTTGACTGATTCATTAATAGCTCTAAGTTTCATATCTTCCTATCTCCATGTCTTGTGGTAGTGTCTGCCCACACTGGCTCTAGGTATGGTCATGTAACTTGCTTTTGCCAAAGAGACAGTAACAAATGATATAAGCAGAGGCTTGATGAAGCACATGCATACTGCAGCTGATCCTCTTGAACTCCTGTCACAGCTATAAGAACATGCCCAGGCTAGCCAGCATGAAGCACATGAAAGACTTATGGAGGAAAGCTACGTTATCCCTATAGGAGCCATACTAAAAAAGCCAGCCTTTCAGCTGATCACAGATACATAAGCCCAGCCAAGACCAGCCAAGCCTGCCCCAAGTCAGCAGAATGTCTCAGCCACTCCATAGATTCATGAGAAAAACAAATAGTTGTTTTAAGCCAGGAATCAGTAAACCTTTTCTACAAAGGGCCAGATAGTAAGTATTTAAAGCTTTGTGTACCATGTGTTGCAACTACTCAACTCTGCCATTGTCATAGCACAAAAGCAACCATAGATAAACTATGAATGAATGAGTATGGCTGTGTTCTAAAAAAACTTTATTTACAAAAAACAAACTGGCCAGATTTGGTCTGTGGCTCATAGTTTACTATGAGCTATTAAGTTATGGGGTCCTAGCTTACCCACAAACAGGGAGTGATATAGGAGCCAAGGTTCAGGAATTGGAGTGAGAAATGTTATCCCACAGTACTTAATTTATTTATGCCATGGAGTTATCATTATCGTCACCTTTGTCAGTTCATATTAAAGGGCCAGCATTGCACCCAAGAGTGTATTGAAGTGTGGGGAGACTTATAGCATTAATTAGAGCTATTTTTTCTAAAATAAGAAGAAATATAATAAGATTTGCAAGTACAGGTTGTCATTTGTCTGCATGGTTCCAAACATGAATTTCAGTTACCCTGGCTTAGATAAGTAACACCAGTCTACCAATAACAAAGCTCAAATTTCAATTACCAGGGTATATTACCTCTGAGTAATCGCATAAAGTGCAAAGATGAAAGTGCAGCAAAGAAATGTAAAGTGATAATGCTGAAGTGGAAGTGAAATAGGATCAAATTTAAGTGGCGTTATGGAAGAAATAGCTGACCCTGGGAATGCTGACATGGCTGTCATTTGAGAGACTCTAGATGTGCAGCCAGAGGAACTCAGTGAAGGTGATCTTATGGACATAAATGAGAAAAGGAGTTGTGGTGGAAAGGATAAAAACATCTGAGAGGAAGTAACAGCACCAAAAAACTTGGCATTGAAAGAACTCTCAGAATTATTTCTCAAAATTGAAGGAGCAAAGGATGAAATGTTAGAAGCGAAGTCAAACTTAGAAAGGAATATGACAATTCACCAAGATATAGAAAAGATGCTTGCTCTGTGTTGTAAGTTTAAACTGCTCTTGATGATTTTTTTTTAACAGAAATAAAATACTTGAATTCTTGATGTTCATATTTTAAATTACAGTGTACTAAATATTAGTTTTACATTTTTTTTCATTTCTCTGTTCATTTAAAACTTACAGTAAGAGAGTTTTTAGTGTTTTGACAAAATAATTTAAAGGTCACAGAATGATTGTAACTTCCCCATTATTTTTTTTTAAGATTTTATTTATTTATTTATTTATTTATTTATTTATTTATTTATTTAATCTCTCCCCGCTCCTCGTTGTTTGCGCTGTCTGCTCTCTGTGTCTGTTTGTTGTGTGCTCTCTGCATCTGCTCATCTTATTTTCAGGAGGCGCTGGGAACCTAACCCGGGACCTCCCATGTGGGAGGGAGGCACCCAATCGCTTGAGCCACCTCCACTCCCCCCATTAATTATTAAGATCTCTTTGCATGGTGATTTTTACAGTCCCACACTATCATGTAAAATAAGGACTGTCTGTATCTGAGGTCTAGATTGACCCTGGTGTCCTAGAGAGGTTCCCCAGATCCAATGGTTACATGTCACAGTGTCAGGGGGAAGAGCAGGAGTTCTTTAACTCAAGTGTTGACCTGAGGCAATCCAGCTCAAGGATTTATGGATAATCTATAGCTATCCATAGGTAGTTGTACAGGATGGACAAGTATCCTTAAATGATTTCCAAACTAAAGTACAGACTGATGATAATGAAAATGTAACCATAGTGAGCCACAAGTAAATGGCAGAGACTTATTGGTTAGAGCTCTGTGTTGGTCACATTATGAGGTGTAAACAATGATCAGATCCATCAAGAAGTCAGCAAAAATTGTAAATAATCAGGATGAGTGTATGAAATATCCATTTACACTCACTGTCATTAAAAACGAATTTGTTCTAATAATACATTGTTCCTTGAGCTATATTGGCAGCTGATGATAAAATAAGACCATCAGGGTGAGCCCAGCATTCATACACCAAGTGCCTGGAACACGAAGACAAACATGTACAAACTTTTTCAGTGATGTTGAGCATCATGTAAGACTTAGTTCACTACATTATCAACTTTCAATAAACTTAATGATTCAAGTTTAGTAAGCTATAAAATACCACATACCAAGTGTTCATCCTACTGTCATAAAAGTAGCTAAAATAATATTTGGAAAACAAGAAAGGAACAAATGAAAATGCATTTACTGAAAGAAACATGTAGAGAAAACATGCTGAAGATGGGAAGAAACAAGTCTTAGAACAAATCACTGGTGTGGAGGTTTGCTTCCATTAGTTCCATTAAAAAGTACAGATGGAGTGGGTGTAGCTCAGTGGTTGAGCAAGCCTGCTTCCCATGTACGAGGTCCTGGGTTCAATCCCCCATACCTCCTAAAAAATAAATAAATAAAAATAAAGTGTATTGTTTAAAAAATAAAGTATAGGTGTTTCTATCATGTCTCAGCTTATGGTATTTGCTAGTTTTGTTTCAGTAATAAGAACTACTTTATTTGTAAGGCAGGAAAGGAAAGATGGAAATAACCAACTTAATAAACATAATGTTTTATAGCAAAACTCTATGTGACCAGTTTGACTGGAGTGTAGGGGAAAAAAATGGATTCCACAAGAAGGTTTCAGAAAGAGCACTGTACATGAACGTTGCCCCCTGCATTATTTATTCATAGACAAGCCCTTACAGCTAAGGGATGGAAGCCAGAAGTGTTACAGTTTGTCATTAGTATAATTAATTTGACAAAAATAGGACATGGAAATAAGTTGCATCTTTATAATATTTTGCAGTGAGATAAATAATAGCCATAAACATATTCTATACTGGCTGGCTATTTCATGGAAGAGTTGCCAATCTTAAGGATGCGTTTTTTTTTAAGTTCAAAACTTTCCAACATTTTCTCTGATGACAAGTGTCTGTTAGTAGTATGCTATCTTACAATAATCTTCTAAAAACATATTCAATTTTTTACCATTCATGTAAAAGTGACATCTCAACAATGAATAGCTGCTCTTTTAAAGAAATTCAAACTCTGGAGGGAATATTTTGAAAATGGAGGTTTGTAAATATGTAATTTTATTGTTGAAAAAAGATATATGTGCCTTACCTTAAAGAACCTTAATACTTAGAACCAGAGTTATGAAATGTTTTCAACTCTGTTAACTGGATTTTGACATTCATTAAATAAATATAAATATTTAATGAATAATTTGCAAGAATACCTTATTGAGGGAAGCGTCTGTGGCTCAATTGGTTGGGCTCCCATTTACCATATGGGAGGCCCCAGGTTTGATTCCCAAAATCAGGGGCCTCCTGGTGAAGGCAAGCCGGCCTGCACTGCACGGTGAGCTGACGGCCCTGTGCAGCGTGGTGAGCTGAGCTGGCACAGCAAGAAGACGCAACAATAGGAGACAAGAAAATAGAAAAATGCAAAGCAAATGGACACAGCGAGCACAAGCAGCAAGGGGGGGGGGGATAAATAAATAAATAAAAATCTTAAAAAAAAAAAAAAGAATACCTTATTGACATCTGAGAATATGAGAATTCACAAGTCAAATTTCACAGAGATTTTTGTATGCTAGGTGGTTAAGATCGAAAACTCATACATGCAGCCTATGATGCACCTTTCCATGTGGGATGGCATGTTGTGGAATGCACATTTCAGTTATGTCAACCACTTAATCAACTATTAAAATAAACTGAACTTAGATCCAGACCTTTAAACACTTTCACAAATTGTTAAACCAGATTTTAAAAAATAATGTTGCATTCTATTTTTATTTGCTTTCACTAAAAATATTACTTAAAATCTTAATATTTTAAAAGGGCAGGAATATATTGGTACCATTAATAAATAACATTAAAATTATATTTTGTGTTTGAAAAAATGTTATCTCTTCTTTTAAAACTTTCCCTGTTTGTGTATATTTTAGAATGTGCACACTAAATTGCTATAGCAGTGGATATACATAATATAAAAGTAAATGTGCAAAATGGTTAAAATGGAAAAATTGTATTTATATATGTTACCACAATAAAATTTTTTTTTTAAAAGAAAATGTATAGGGGGGCAGATGTGGTTCAAATGGTTGGGCATCTGACTCCCATATGGAGGGACCTGGGTTCGATCCCCGGGACCTCCCAGTAAAATACAGAAAAATATAGAAGGCTCACGGGCCGTCAGGCCCTGCACGTGGGCGAGACTTCAGGCCCCATGTGCAGGTGTGCCAGGCCCTGCCGAGCCATGCAGCAAGATGATGACGTAACAGGAGAGTGACACAAGGGAGAGTGAAGACGAGACATGCCAAAAAAACAGGAATTGAGGTGGTGCAGGGGGCAGAACAGCTCTCTCCCATATCGGAGGTTCCCAGAATCAAATCCCGGTGAAGACAGGAGGAGAAGGACGAGATGAGGGCAGGAAACAGACACAGAGAATTGCCCAGCGAATGGACACATAAACAGAAAAAAGGGGGGGGGGGAGGGGAGTAAAATGGATTAAAAAAAAAAAAGTAAATGTACACACATTTACATGTACATGCTCATTTTTAAATTTTTTTATTTTTAGAGGTTTAGGACCAAAAAGTTTGTAGACTACCATTTAAGAGCATGAGTTTTGCAGTCACATGGCTCTGTCTTTGCAATGACACTTTCTAGATATATTATCAAGGTGAAGTTATTTAACCTCTCTGAGCTTCAGTTCCCTCATTTGTAAAGTCGGGATCATAATATTACTTACCTCAGGAGTCACACACCAAAATACACACAGGAGATAAGTTTAAGAAAAAGTCATATAGCCTCCATAGTCTATATTTTATTTTCACATTTTGATAGAGACAAGAATACAAAAACGATTTGTCAATTATAAGAAGAAATAAAAACAGCACATGTTTGAAGATAAATAGGAGTCCATAGAAAGTTGTGAGGCTAGTTTCAATCTGGAAATATCATAGGTAATCTCAGTGTGCAGCTGCTACTCATCTCTACCTGATAGTTACCCAGGATTGCCAGGCTTTGAGTCAATTCAAAAGAACTATGAAATTTGGAATTTTATGTGAGATCTCCTGATTTTTAAATATTGGGTAAAATGTGTTTTTTTAAAAGGTGTGGACAAAGAAAACACATCTTCAGCCTCTAGTCCCTGGTTCTTATCCTACCTCAAAGGGCTACCCAGAAGATTAAATGAGATAATGAATTTTAACACTGGGTTAGCTTCTGATAAATGCTTGGTTATAGGGAATATGGGGATGGGGGTGGGTGGGAAGGGATTGCTGTTATCTATCAGATTAAACTCCTAGAAGGATTGTGAAGAGGAAAGATTGAGGCTTGGGAACATGGGGCCTTGCCCAAAACACAGATCTAGGTGGGGAGCTACAAGGAAAAATGGGGCAAGGCCACTGAAAATAAAATAGAAGAGGACTGAAAATGGATTTTATCATCTGTTTTGCTTAGAGCTGATTCTAGCTATCTTTTGTTCCAGGCATTGGAACTACTAAGATGATGTATTTAAAATGTCAAAGTGTCTATGGAGCTCCAAGTCTGGTGAGGGAGATATTCCATGTGTTGAACTCTATAATCAAGGCATACACAAATGACGATGGGAATAAATATATGCTGGAAAGGAAAGTAAATTGGGAAAATACCTCTTAAAGAAGATGCTATTTGAGCCTGGATTTGAGGAATGACAAGTCTACCAATCAGGCAAGGCAGGAAGGACATTTCAGGCAGAAAGAATTGTATGAAAGTATGTGTAATGTTTGGTGTGTGGCACCAATGGCTGATACCAGTAGAGTGAGACAAGGGTGGTGAGAGTTGAGGCTGGAAAGGACAGGTTGGAGCCAGATTGTAAAGGGCCTTTAAATGCCCAGCTAATAAGGTGTTTGTACCACATCTTAGAGTGGATGCAGCCAGATGACCAGATTTATACTTTCAAAAGATCACTGGCCACATTGTGGAGCCTGGAAGGGAGAAAGCCTGGAGACAGAAGCCAGTTTGGCAACTGTTAATAGTAGTCCAGATGAGCTGGTGATGGCCTGCCCTTGAGCAGGGAGAGTAGAACTGAGAGGTGAAAGCAAACTGAAAGACCTTTCAAATACTGCTTTCTTTTTAGATGTGTGGAAAACAGAAAAGGCAGAATGGCTACTGAACACTCTGAGGTCCTCTTCCTCCTCCTTTTGGATATATGTGTGTATGTGGATATGTGTGTGTATACATATATATATATGTATATGTATATGCATACACTGTGTGTGCATAAATTTTTACTGAGGTTGAATGTTTAAAAAGGGGAAAGACAGCAAATGACAAAACATCTTATCCTGACACTATCTTGAAAAACCATTACTTATCAAAATAACTGGAAATATATTTGAAAGAGTAATTATAGTGCATGGAATCCCTCACTAATGCTCTTGCTTTGCTAGACCAACTCATTTTTATTTTCTCTTCTATGTGAAATGCCACATATTCTTCAATACCCAGCTTATGTTTCATTTCTAAATGAAGCCTTCCTTGACCGCCACCTTTCCTGCTATATCTTCCTCCTATAGGAAAATTCATTCTTCTTCCAATTGTGTTCTCATAACATTTTGTTCACATTTCTGCATAACCCTATTCAACATGCTAGTGTTCTAATTAGATACATGTCGGTTTCCCCAACTAACTGCAAGCATTGAGTTTAAATCACTTTGGGGAGTTCCTGTGTCCAGCACAGTGCCTAACACCTAGCAAGTACTCAATAAATGTGTGAATGAATGAACCCTGTGCGGGGGCAGGAAATAGTAGACACAGCAGTTGGTTTCGTTTATAGGTTTTGTTGTTTTTTGATGCTGTTACTTGGTAGGGTAAAGTTTGTGATAGTACCTAGTAGGGAAAAACATTTGGCATTTGTAAAATTTTGATATGATCCACAATGCATGTTAGAATTCTGAGGTTTGGTGCTGAGAGGGAGAGAGAGAAAAGAAACAGTAGATGACTCAAGGAGATGTCTAAGTTTCTTCCCCAAATTCTCCTTGCTTTTTCCCAAAGGGCCTAAATACAAGCCTTAGGTGTAGATAATCAGGGACCCCACTGGCCGTGTGTGAGGAAAAAAGGCCCCTCCTATGTAATTGGATGTAAAAAAAGAAAATTTCTTTTAGACAGGCACAGGGTTTTGGCTGAAGTTCAGCCACATACCTATTCTAAGATGAATTTGGGTATAACCCTAATAATTACAGTTACTCTTTAGAGAAAGAGCCCAAGAGGTTTACCTGGAGATTTTTTCCAGATGTAAGCAGGTATGTGAGAAGTGCAGTAATGAAGATGTAAACCGGATGAGGCCATTTTGTGGCCCACAGTCTTCTCTCCAATCGCTCGAATGCTAGGAGATGTTCCCCAGCAATCACAGGATGATGCAACACAGCCATCTAACAAACACCAGATGCCTGACTAGCCTTACAAGCTGTAGTGTTAAGGAGAAGGGGGAGGCAAAACCCCAACTTTGAATGCCTTTGCAGTTATCAATCTGTCATGAATTGTAATCAAACAGAAACAAACCTCTTTATTCCGTCAGTGCCCGGGATAGGTCCATCATATGCCCTGCAGACCTGTTCTGGGTGTGGTTAGGGACCTCAGGAATCTGTCCCCCTCCCTCCCACTCTGCTTGCAGAGCCTGACTTAGTGACATCAGTAAGAACACTCTCTTGCTGTCTAATCCCTCACACTCCCAGGCTCTACATCTTTCTAGATGAAGAAAGATTAACTGGATCAGTTATGCCCAAAACATTATTTTGGTAAAATGAATCCTTAGCGTCACCTCTATTCTTCATTTTTTCCCATGTACATCTAGAATGTGGCTTACTTTTTTCTGTGGTATTTAGAAATCATTAAGAGTATTAATGTTAGCCCTTGAGTCAGGAGAAAAATGAAACTTTACCACCAAAGTGTAAAAATATCAAGGCATACAATCCTTAATTGGCCCTCTATGAAAGGAAGAAGTCACACTGAAGAATATATTTTGGAAGAGCATATTGCAATTAATTTGAGATAAATTGGAAAGACTATAAAGTTTTCCCCAGTGTAAAACCTACCTGCAACGGAACTCTATCCAAAATAGCCAGTGTCCTACACTGGAGGCAGTTTAATGTGGAGCAGAGACAACAGCCTTTGAAATCACAGGAACTTGGATTTCTGTTTGAGGGTGGCCATGTACTAGCTATGTAAATTTTCTTAACTGTTCTGAGCTTTAGCTCTATAATCTGTAAAATGGGGATAAGAATACCTGCCTCACATTAGAGATAATGGATCAAGTGAATTATAGATGTTACTTAATACACAATATCATTAAGGTGAAAAGAAGTGCCATGGTGAGACCAAAGGCCTTGAGAATAAAGCTTCAGGCAACCACACTTTAATTCTTAAGACTTTCTCCTGGGCTAACACATACAACCTCTCATTTTGTTTTCTTAGTTATTTACATTTGTATTAAAGTGTCCTTCCACACTTTTACCCCTTCAGTATAGTGATGAATTGAAAACTTAGTAATTACTGATTGATTTGCCTTGCTGCTTATTCCTGAAAATCTGTCAGGTTCCTACCTAATTGGATGGCAACGGCAAGCACGTGTTTGTTGGGAGTAGCAGTGATGGTTGACACCACAGGGTAGAGGGGATTGAGGTTCCCCAGCACCTACAAGCTGAGAAGATAGTGGGTTCTGAAAAAAACCTAAAAACTGGGGAAATCTCATGTGGGCCCAAGGATTTGAGTTGGTTCCCCAATCTCGGTCACTATGGCCTTTTCCCATGATGGTTCCATAGTAAGCCCCTTACTCACATGACAGATTTTCAGGTGTGCTTCTGCGGTTTATAGCAGTCATCTTCAGGCCCATCCCTCTCAAGATTGGTCCAGGACCAGGCTAGCCTCTGAGAGAAAATAGGAGGAGTTCTTGCCAGAATATTCTTTCATAGCAAGTGGCACTTTTCAGGTCCCATATCAAATAGAAATTTTGATCAGTTGTGTGAAATGTAAGAGATGGGACAGGTCATATGTAAATTGCAGGCACTGAGATGTTCTCTAATTCTTGGAGTTGCCATGGACTTCCTTCAGTTCTAAAAGGCATTGGTGAGCATCCCTGGGAGGCTCAGTTTCAACCAAAAAATGCAAATAGGAGTTGAGATGGTGCCAGTTGATGAGGACAGGCCAGTTTTCCAGAATGAGATAAATGAGCAGTGAAGAACAAGAAGAGTTGAAAGACAAGATGATTTGGGAAAACTGACCCATTCCCATAGAAAGAATACCAGTAATGACACAACAAGCCATTTTTTGAGGGTCAGATAGAAATGCTTTAAAAATTAAACAGAAGTTTTCTCACTAAAAGTTCCAAGGCTGTGGTTCTCAAACTTGAAGGTGCATCAGTTTCACATGGAGAGCTTGTTAAAACAGAGTGCTGACCCTCTGCACCCCCCCCCCCCTCGAATTTTTGACTCTGTTAAGTCTGGTATGGGGTGTGAAAACTAGCTGTTTCTAACATGTTCCCAGGTGATGCCAATGTTGCAGTCTGGCACTCACACTTTAAGAAGCACTGTTATAAAGTACACTACATGGAATTGCTGGCCTGCAAATTTTAGGATTCCAGGAATATGACATAAAATAATTGGCTGAAAAGCAAAAGTCGTCTTCACACCACTTCTCCCCAAAATAAGCAAATCAACAAAAGAAAACAAATGATTTTAAAATGTCTTTTTAAACTTGTATTTTGGTCTTCCTTTTGATTTCATGTATTCCTCCTGCTTACATGTTTGTATATAGATTTGGTGACTTTTCCTGTGTAGTGTGACCTTCCCCCCGCCCCCGAGGTGTTGTGAATTGTATCAGTATGAAATATGTGCATGCCCAAGATGTGAAACTTCTCAGCAGCTTGAGTGGTAATGTACGTATGTTTCCCCAAGATGCCCTTTACTGTATGTCCTCAGATCAAAGTCACAAAAGTCGTAATTTTTACTCTCTGTTGAATTAAGAGACTTTGTGAAGGACAAAGCAATGGATTCTTTATTTTAAAGCCATTATCATATATTCTGTTTTTCCTTCTTTGTTGAGAAGCCAGATGCATTTTTATAACTCAGTTAAAAGAAGTTTAAAATAGTTACATTGTGGGTTTTCTTCACCCCACCCAGAATGAGAGACTTCAAAGGGGATTGGTAGCTGTATCCCCCTCCTCCCCTACTTTAGAGTAGACTGTGAGGGTTTGAAAAAGAAAGCAAACTTCTGTAAATAAGGACAAAATTATTTGTTTTACATAAATTTTGTTACATATTTTTGCTAATGGCTTTGTATGTAACAAGAACACAGTTGCCAAGCTATCTGTTGTACTTTTGAATTTTCTGATTATAGACTGTGAATAATGGCTTTTCAGAATGAGAGACTTCCACCAGACTCTAACAGTAATAGTAGCACAAATTGAATACTTCCCCAAAGCATTCAAGGAAAAAAATATTTTCTCATAATAAAATCCAAGTGATGAACAGGTTTAAAAGAAACCTTTTCCCTTCAGGGAGTCAAGTAACTATATTTTAGTACCAACATGCATTATTTTCACTGTGAATCCATTTTTTATTTCATGTTCAGATGTCCCTCTTTGTTTTTTTGTAACATTAAATGCAATGATGTTCTTATTGGAATTCATGAAAATCTAATTAAAACAGATTTTTAAACAAACAAAAAAAAATTAAGAATCTCAACAAATATTATACAGAAAAATTTTTATAGAGATGATTTTTAAAAGTGATTTCATGTGGGAGCAACAGGTAACTCTTTTTTTTTTTTTTTTTTTTTTTACCAGGAGGTCCTGGGGATCGAACCCAGGTCCCTCCATATGGCAGACGGACGCCCAACCATTTGAGCCACATCCACCCCCAGCAGGTAACTCTTAACATGATTCCCTAGAGACCAACCCTTTACTACAGTGTAAGTTTCCTGTAAAATTCTTAAACTGAAGTCTAGGTATCTGCATGGTATCATTCCTGCATTTTATCCACAGAGTTATCATGACGGAACTCCCCCAAAGACCTATTTTAAGCATAAAAGCATACAGAAGTTGCTGAAGATTTTGCTGAGGTGAAATAAAGGTTGACAAATTCTGCAAATGCTTCCCTTCCCTCCAATCTTTCAGATCCCTGGAGGCCTTTCCCAGGGCCCAGGGGAAGAAGAGTTAAACCTCACCCTACTTGCCAGAGCTCCTACTTCCAAAGGGCACATCATATAAAAGGGCAAGTCACCCTCTATACAAACGATAGACATGTCAGCTGGATAAGGACATAAACAGAGCAGTCTACAGCAAACTCCGGTGGATAATCCACGTAGCTCTTCTGAAAATAAGAGAAGTCTTTAGGAATCAAAGAAGAAAACATTTTTATAAAGAAAATTTTATTGCATAATTTCTGTATACAATAAACATAGGAAAAGGGTTTTTAATGAAAAGTTCATGTTATTTTTCAAAAGTTTTGAATTGTTTGGAGAAAATTTTTTGACAAAGCTAATCTAAGGCAAAAACAATACTTGACCTTCAAAACAAATGATAATCTTTTTCATCATTTTTCATATTTAAAGCAAGGTATTTTAAATACAATTAATATGAAGAGGCTTTCAAATTGCTACATGATTTGCGTTATGAATTTAAGAGCATCTAAGAAGTGAAAAGTGAAAATGTTCTCTAATCTATATATACTCCTGCTTGCTTTTCTGCATAACTGTATTATGTATGTATTGAATACCAGCAGAATCCTGCGCCTTCTGATGGTACAATAAGGACTCTATCTTGCCTTGCACAAGGCTGGACTGCAAAGAGGCAAAGTCCCATGAATTTCCTACGTTAAATGGTGTAACTCCCACAGATCACATACACCTCACCATATTGACTCAGTTCATTGCCCTCCATATCCTGCAA
Organism: Tolypeutes matacus; assembly: GCA_026826555.1. Classification (NCBI taxonomy): domain Eukaryota; kingdom Metazoa; phylum Chordata; class Mammalia; order Cingulata; family Chlamyphoridae; genus Tolypeutes; species Tolypeutes matacus. Next base: position 12,147,016 of record JAKSZT010053801.1, on the reverse strand, counting down.
AAATAAATCTAGTGCTCGACAGCTGACATTATTGCTCACTGATGTTTTAGTAATATATTTCTTTAACATAAGACAGAAATATACTGAAATTTGATGCCACTTAAACCCAAAAGCAATCTGGAATTAAAACACATGCATATACTTTACTTTTTTCCAATGGATGCTGCATTTTTCTTAAAGTTGATGCTGTAAAATGTGGTAGAAGAAAAATTGTATTTTCTTGAAACAAAGACTAAAGATTAGAAAAGCAGTTTTTTGAGGAAAATGCTAAGCCCTAAAATATGAATAAAGGAACAATGACAACCCAGGCTGTCTGGGGAAAGGAAAGAAGTCCTTCATTTGTCTTCCTTGTCTATCTCCATACTGTGACTCTTGTCCAGAGCCCCAGGGAACAGTGCCAAGTATAGCTAGACCTGTGTGAGAAGTACCATGTGGGCCCCTGACTGCAGACTGTGGCAGCAGTGCCTTGGAAGACCCACTTCTTTAGCCATCCCCACATGAGGAACTTTGGGTTGCTGGGAAATGTTGAGGCTCCCTCCATGTGCCTGTGCAGGTCGAGAAAGGCTTTTAGGATAGTCTGGACACTGAGGCCTCAATGGCCTTAGTCTGGTCTTAAATTTTGCATCTCACTTCTAGAGGAGAGTGAAACCTGTGAATTTCAGACTGATCCTACAGCCTGAGGAGAAATACCTAGGAGCTGAAAAAGGAAGAATTTGAATTTATCTGGAATTGTAAAGTTGGAGCATAAGTAAAACGAAAAGTCACTAGGACACTGTCAGGGCTTCACTGGGAGGTGCTTATAGACATGGGAGAATGTGGACATGATCACACTGACATTTTGATTTGTCACAACTTTTCATTTTAATTTCTCATTTTATTCTTTAAAATCGGCAAGCATTTCTCTTATTTTTGTCTTAGCGTTCAAAAGGAAAGAAGTCAGTGTTCATAGCTTTCAAAGGCTTACAAAAATAATACTTTAGAAAAACTACATTTCAGGATTAGCATTCAAGGCTACAAACACAATATGTATCAGTCACAAACCATCCCTATACACCTGGCTACAGCAATGCCACCATGGCTCATACCTGTAAAAACCTTACTGCGCACAATGACATTCATTCTACCAGACTACATGTTATTAAGCAACCGAGCAGAGATTCTCAGAATAAAACCAGCCATATTGCTACAAAGAAAAATTTCTGGCTCATGGCCCAACTGTTTCCATACCAATCAGCTAAATCAGCCTCCTCTCTGCTCTTTTAATTTCAAATGTCTAGGCTTTTTGCAGCCTTTGAGGCAATTAAAACCAGATCAGTTTAACTTTACAGCACTGATCTTCATCACAGAGCAATATAGTGATTTTGCCCTGAGAGTGTCAATACATTTTACAAATATTATGAGTCCCATTTTATACATGGAGAAATAGGCACAGAGAGGCTAAATGGCTAGTCCCTTGTTAAACAGCAGATTAGTCAAGGGTGGGATTTGAGCTCCTGGCTATTTCAATTTTAATCCCCAATGTCTTTCCAGAGGGCACCTGAAGCTCTATGCATAAGGGCTCTGTTTGTTACTTGCGGTATCTTATCAGCTTTTCTGCCCAGTTCTGGCATTTGCAGTGCCAGGACTTCCTCCTTGGTCTTTTTTGCTTTCTCTTATTTCTGCTGCCTTGATGATGTGTCTTGCCCCTAATATTTTATTTTACACAGTGGAATTTGCCAAAATGTCCTTCCAGCTGCAGCTGGTATTAGGTGTGGCAGGAAGGACTTATAAAAAGGCAATGGCAGGTGTTCTTCTTTGTGAACTTTGGACAAAATGGGCTCAACATTTACAGTTGTCTTACATTCCGATGTTTTCAATAGAAAATAAAATAAAATAAAGACCTAACTGTGAGGTAATGTTTACTTCTTTGCCACAACACTCAGTGTGCCCCTCAGATCTGGCAACAATTTAACATAAGGAAAGACTTTAGACCTTCACACCCTTTCAGTGAGACTAAAGGACCTTAGCTCAAACTTTCCACAAAGCTGAGAAGTCTTATATCACTTTATCCTTATCTTAGGTACATCTATAGAGAGGCCCCAAGGCCATGTGTCTCACAGGTCTCAATGCACTTTGGAACTCTGGTCTCTACATTGCATAGGGGATCTCTATTTTCACATTTGAAGACGAAGCACTCTCTGCCTCTTAAACAAGGGCGAAAAATCTAAAAAGCAGCAATGTGACTTGAAGAAAATAATGGCAAATGGTACTTAAGTGGCTTGTGAAGAAGTTTCACAAAGTCATCTCCATTCACAAAATCTTTATAGAAACAGTTCTGGATCTAGTCAATAGCAAAATACATTGGCAGCCAGGGCCTCTGTTTAAGCAAAAGAAGAAAAAATATCAATTGCCTTTTATTTTTTTGAAAAAATATATCTATTGAGATAGACAATTTTGACTTATTTTTAATAGGTTGTGCATTAAGAACATTTTGTTTCCTTTCCTCTCCATCCTACTGCTCAGTTTTGTCTGCCTGAGATGGGCCGACGACCCCACAGCCTTCTTCGGCAAGGCTGCTATCTGCAGGTGTGAAAGACAAGGAGGCCGAATTTATGCAGTATCTTTTGCCGGTTGGACGAGGTCCGTCATCAAAAATGTGCCCCAGGTGAGCACCACACTGAAAGAGAAGAGTGAAATGTGAGGGGAAAGCATGCACAAAGCAGGCTTTGAGAGAAATTCACATTAAGCAGTTTAAATGGATGACCAGCTTGTAGAGAAATGATGGAAACCATCGTGGATGATTTCTAATCCGCCTGTCAAATAGCTGCAAGGATGGCTTCTGGCAGGCTTTGCACCACATGCTGAGAATAAAAAACACTAGAATTGTGCATATCAGAAATCATTTAGGAGCCACTGTATTTTTTTTTTTTTAATCTGTGAAGTCTCTCAGCCAGCTGAAAAATGGCTGCAGTAACTTTATGAATTGAGTTGCCCTTGATCTTCCGTTATAAGAAACATGGCAGAATAAAATTGCTACCCCCTGGCATTACTTGCATTACTTTTTGGCTTTGGATGGGTGGGTTTCAGATATGCAGAAGTCCACTGTAAAAGATACTGCTTAACTGGCCATGACGGAGGTGATGTTTGCTTTCATGGGCAGTAAAACTTAACATCAGACAAGCACTGGATGTTCTTGGAACCCAGCAAAGCAATAGCAAGGCCCAACAGATTTATGTCACGGTCATCAGGGCTGCAAGTGTAGCAAGTGGAAAAGTCTCTAGCCCACAAAATCATATTTCTGGCTTCCAATAGGTGGAGTGCCATGCTCACTTCCTTATCCAAATGAACTATAATATGCAAAGAGGGAATAAGCTGTTTAGCTAAACTCCATGCTACCTCAGAGATATTGCACATTTGGTTCCATATCACTGCAATAAAGTATTAATATTGCAATAAAGCAAGTCACATGAAGAGAAGAGGCCTAGAGTCCAGAAAGATGCAGAAGGAGGAATGGTTAGAGGATATTTTGGAGAAATCCAGCCCAGAGAAAGTTTCCAAAAAAGTCTGGCTTACTGAATAAAGCCAATCCAAGGTTGGATACAGCTCCAGAAGATGACAACATTGTCAAGCTTACCAGTTTCTCACCATCTCTCAGCAGGGACAATGGTGAAGGACATGGAGACTTTGGTGTACCATATTCAAACTGGCTGGGAAAACACATAATTTGTCCAGTAACAAAGAAACCAAAGCCTGGATAAACATCTTCCAGTCATTCGCTTAACCAAGATTTACAGAGAGTCTGTTACAAGCCAGCCACTGTCTTAACACTATGTAGATACTGACAGTCCCTGGTCTCAAAGAGTTTACATAGTGGAAGAGAGAGATAATACACAATAATTTACAGTATGCTAAAAAGTAGAAATAAATGCTAAGGAGAAAAAAAAGACGAAGGTAATATGAAGTATGGGACTGGGGCTCACATACAGTATGGCTAGGGGAGGTCTCACTGGCAGACTATGGAATAAGGACCTAAAGGAAGTGAGGGAATAGATATCAGGAAGAGAGCGTTCCAGATAGAAGGAAGAGTCAAGATTTATGGAAAAATATGAGAGAAAAGACTATGATTTATTAATTATCGCTGTGCTGGTCTGGTATATAAAACACTTACAAATTGCAGAGAAAGAGACTAAGAATTAACAAGGGAATGGGGTTAAGATATCAAATGGAAATGATGGAAAAGGAGTGAGCAAGAGTGCCCATTTACAAAGGGAAGAACTGGAGTCTTAGTTTCCCCATTGAAAATACTAAACTCAATTCTAAAAGGTTCCCTAGTTATTCATAAATAGCATAAATAGCAACTTTGACTATATGGCACTTCCATGTTAAAAGAGTGCATTCTTATTTTACTGCCAACATACTGTGTCAGCTTATTAAAGAACTAAAAATGAACCCTGAACTGATTTGATCTATTGCCTGGAAAATATGAAACAGGCCTAAAAAACAAATCTAGCATTATTTTACCACATTCTATGCGGGTTTAGGTAATATCAAGGCTGACAGCTCAGATTGCTTTTCCTTTCTATAAACAATTGAGGCCAAATCTTCAGGCATCAGCAGCTAGGATGCACCAGTAAAAAATACATATGCTTACCCAATGGACACAGGAAAACACCCATTTCTGCCTGCCAAAACAGTCAGTGTGCAGGCCAACAGGAACTAGTGCTCTCGGTGACCAGTATGTGTGCGCAATTATTGATCTCACATGCAGCTCCGGCACTTTGATCACTTGGCATCTGAGAGGTGAAGTTTTCACATAAAAGCCTCAGATAGTTTTTTTCAAAAAAAACAAAAAACAAAAAAACAAATCAAAAACCGAAAAACCCACAAAAGAATACAGCTATCTGGGCAGAATAAATGATGCTGGCTTTATTAATTATCTCTGGCACATATTTAGAGCACAGTTCTATCTACATTTCTCCAAAAATAAAACATAATAAGGATGTACTTGAAGCCATGTAAGAGTACAGGTATACATTGGAGATATTGCAGGTTTGGTTTCAGACCACTGCAATAAAGTATTAATATTGCAATAAAGCAAGTCACACGAAATTTTTTTGTTTCCCCGCCCGTGTATATATATATATATATATGTATATATACATATATATATATGTTATATATGTAAAACAATGTACACACCTTAATTAAAATGTGACACAGAGACACGAAGTGAGCACATGCTGTTGGAAAAAAGGTGCCGATAGATTTGCTCTATGCAGGGTTGCCACAAGCTTTCAATTTGTGAAAAATGCAGACCTATGAAGCGCAATAAAATGAGATGTGCCTATAATTTACATAGTCTTCACTTCCCAAATAACTTTTTTAAAATCCAAATTACACTAATTTAATCTGTTGAATTGAGTTGATTTTCGGTCCGTAGCTACATTTGCTAACTTGGAACTAGCATTCTTGTTAAAAACAAAATAAAATGCTATTGTAGAGGTGCCCTTAGTCAACGCAAAATAAAAAGGTGAGGGAGGAAGAGAAATATATGGGTGGGAGATAGGGTAAGGAAACCCCTAGAAAAGGTGTGGGAGCCTAAAAAGATAGTGATGGCTTCATTATGCCTGCTGCAAAGTGTTTTGGAAGATTCACACCAGGCTTAGATTATTGAGGGAGGATCAACATTTCAAAGCATAGAAAGGCGTTAATTTATATCTTTGCCACCACATACATGCCCATCCCAGTGCCTGCAAATCTGCAAGGCCATTTGTTTAATGGAATAGAACCACATAGTGCCATTTGTGCTTCCTCTCAAGTACACCCAATCTCCCACAAAAGGCCATTACTGGCTTTCTTTTAAAAGTGCATAAGCCCTAAAGGTTCCTCCCTGAGGGGAACGCACATGGAGCCCATTCTTTCCAGCTTCTACCCCTGGCCGAAGGCTGGGATGATGAATGGAAGCTGTCAGTGATGCATTGTTTCTTTAGCCGCCTGTGAGCTCTGCCTCCCCAGCCCCAGCCAACTGGCAATGTGCTGGGAGCTCTCAGCACACCTGGTTGTAACTGAAACAAACTGGCTGCCCGATGAGGAAATCTCTGAAACCTGCTGTTAATGATTTATTTAAGGACAGAATCTTTGGTGTGCATTTTGCAAGCTGTCTTTAAATGGTTATTGCTTTATTTTTACAGTAAAATGCAAATCATAACTGAATATATTCTAGCCCTCAATCTGAAGAAGCGTGAAAGAATGGTCCAAAAGGAAATTTTAAAATCCCACAGGAATCCTTTATCACCTTAGCTTCCCACTCAGAAAAGTTGGCAACTAAAGAACCTGCAGAGACCAGGGGAAAGATCCCTCTGAAAAGACAGCGATTGAGCATCAAATTTAACATAATTTCTTAAAATCTGACTGCAGTTCTCAATTGCATGCATTCGAAACACTATTAGTGGATTCAATGCAGTTACATACTTCTGCAATGATGTATTTCTAACTGTCCTCGAAGGTTTTCTCCCAGCTATTCCTAGGATGTTTTGGACTTTATTATTGTCGTTTTCTCTTAAATGTTTGATCTACAAGATGAAGTACTTTCAAAGTAGGGCTTTTACACTTGGGCACATGGGGCAGGAAGGGAAGGAGAAAACAGTTTTAAGAAGAAAAGCAATTTACTTTGCCAGTAGTATTCTGTTTTCTCCCACTGTTATTGAAGACACTTGTGTTTAAGTAGGGACTTTTCTTTCCCTTTGTGCTTGTGATATTAATCTTTTGCCAAGGAAATGATTGTGAAGTCACCAGTTTAGCCTTATGATTTTACTGAAAGATCAAGAAAAAGAGAGATGGGCTGTGAGCCTGAAGTTCTTTTCTAACACATGGGTATCTTTAATCATCAGCAATATATAAGTTGTCATCTGCAAAAGATTAATAAGGTTTGGGGATTTACCAAAAGCTTCTCAACTTTCGAAAATACTTTGTATTGGGAGATATTTACCTTTCTGCTCATTTAGCTGACTTAGAACAAATTAATAATGATCTAAAACAAACTTAAGGGACTCTCCCACAGACAAGCAGTAATACCCTCAGTCGTATATAGACTTCAACTTGGGTAAACTCAGGGATCTGATGGCTTCCTTAAAGATTATTATGAAAAGTTAAGTGGTTTATCGTCCCCCATTTGCTCCAGATGTAGAATTTTGATCTGAAGAAGGGAGAATTTCTCAAGCATTTTCAGGAGGGACTTATTTCACTGAACTGCAGCTTAAACTAAGCAAGTCTTACCCCTTGCATTTAACTCCTGACAAAACCTTACTTAACAGGCTAGGCTTGGAGAATTAGGGAGAAGTGGGCAAACAAATATTCACAGTGGTCATAAAAGCAATGTATTTTATCACTAGCTTAAAAAAAAATGTAGATTAAGTAAAATGAAGGAAAATTCTTTATAACAAGATTGTCAGGAAATTGCTGCAGCCAAGGGAAGACATGTGTGCCCACTAAAGTGGGCAAATTTAAGATAAAGAAACTCTTTAGAAGAGATTACTTGATTATCACTCCTCACTTCAGCAGACAGAATAGCAAAAGAAAACAAATATGAGTGCGGCAAAAATCAGAATGTGTAGGGTAACCAATTTCCTCTACAAGCAGCAATCAAAACGAAGGAAATGAAGAATCTCTACCACCCTTGCCTGTTTTCTGGCTAATTTACAGATCAGGCAATATGCCAGGTTTCTTACACAACAATTCTTTAGAATTGACTGTAATATTTCTCTGAAAAGTGGTGATAGGACTTACCAATCTTAACTTTCTCAACAAAATTTTACTAAAACATTACCTGAGAAGTCACTGAATATATGGAAGACCTACAATGTATTGTAAAGTGGTAGTAAGTTATTGGCATCCACTGTGTTGACAATTTCTACCCAAATATGAGGTCTAATTCACTGAAACGTGCAGTCTACAACACAACTTTAGGAAAGAAAAACAAAAACAAAAACAAAAACAAAAAACAGAAGAAGAAGAATCCTAAGTATTAGGGACCAATAGACCAATGAAATAGTGCCAGGCAAGCAGGCCACGTCTACTGGTTTCATCCATGGAAGTTCAGTTCACTTATTGAAGTTGGCCGTGAAAGGCTCTTCATATTTAGATACTTCCATCTTTACTACAAGAAAAGAAGCACTCCATATAGCATGTCCAAGTGGGAATTACTATTAGATACTAAAAGCATCTAATAGAGTCTTCGTAACACAAACTACATTGATGCAATTAGGTACAGAGGAAAAACATGCCACATGAATTCAAAATACAAGAATTTTAAAAAGAGGAGAAACAAATCAGAGAAGTTTCCCACACCCTCTCACCACCAAATAATAATAATAATAAAAAAAAACTTAAAAATTAAAAGAAAGGATGGGTAAGTTTGCTGGAAGGAGAAGAGACTATATAGACAGAAAGAATGTAGGGTAAAAGAAAAATTGATGATGGAAAAATAGTGCTAAGAATGAGAAACTAGTAAGTAAAGCACAAATGGATGCTCTAGTAAGGAATCATTAAATCATTTACTTTTTTCAAGTCAAGGTAAAAAGTATGCATAAGAAAAAGGAAAAGGAAAAACAAAAAGAAAATAAATGTGTGTGAAATACAAATTAAAAGACAATGAAATGAAAGATACCCACCATACTTTAATTTAGTGAGCTGTTACTGTACTTGTGGAACAGATGTCCCCTGTTCCACCCTAATGGTGAAGAAGCTGGCAAACATAGAATTCTTTAGCGCAGGAGCCCGAGTATTTCCTACAATTGGCATAGAACTTATTTCAACAAGCATATATTTTCATACATGCCTTAGTAGAATGGTAATTTCTCTCCTTTTTCTCTTTAAGTTTTAGATCTTTAGTTAAGAAACTGTCAAACACTTTCTAAATATGAGAAGTATAAAAAAAAGTGGTGGGAAAACAAGTAAAAAAGGAATAGGTCAGTGTTAGTTCCTCATACAACCATTAGGAAAAGACCCAAAGAACAGTAACAGTCACCTGGGCATTTAACCAAAGCGTTGCTTGGGTTAGCTTGACATAGTTTATGAATGTTGCCCAATTTTGGCATAGTTTGTCAGTTTCATTTCTCTTTGGTCACTGTAGGACACCCTTCATAATGGTCTTTTCTTGACTGATGTTATCTCTATGGCAGGTGACAAAGAAAGGAGGAGGTTTATTCCAGCTGTGAATTATAAGAATTAGTAACAAAGAAATCAGAGTAGGGCCTTAGGGGGAGTTAATATATTATGCCTTATTTTTTCTGTGCTTTTTAATTTGGTTTACCTAAGATTAGATATTTGAAAGCAGGTTCTGAGCAAAATGGAGAGCAGGAGGTATACAATAGCTTTTAAGATAAATACACACACATACCTTTTAGTCTCAAAGAAGGTTTACTAAAGTTAAAGTTACAAATTACTATGTACCATCCTACCCACACTTACCTTTTTGTCAAATATTTTATTTATTTCTTAATTTTATTATTTTTTTAGGAGGGACTGGGGATTGAACCCGGGACCTCATACATGCAAAGCAGGCACTCTACCACTGAGCTACACCAGCTCAGCTGTCAAATATTTTAGACTTCTGGATAGAGAATCTCAATTTCTTTTTGTGGCAGTTATAAAAAAGCAATTTAAATCAATTGAATTCAAAACTGAATTGCATTAAACTAAATGCTGAGGGATCATGGGATTTATGTTTTTATTTTAATGGGACTCTTTATGGTGCATCTGTTGGTCTAGCTATACCATAAAAGAGCTTTGGGGTTTGAATTCAAGTCTCAGCCCTGCCACTTATAGTCTACATAAATTTACAAAATTTAATTGACCTCTTTGTGCCTCAGTTTCCTTAACTTAAAATGAGGGAGAATAGTGGCACCTACTTCATAAGTTATTATGAGCATTAACTAGGGGAGCTTTTTAAAAATACTAAACATCCTTAGGTCACATCCCAGACCAATTAAATTAGAACCTCTGGGATGAGGCCCAGCATCAGAAAATTCTACCATCATGCTCAGACAGTCATTTCTAAGAAATAAGAATGACCTGAAAAGGTTATTTAGATAAAATATGAATTCTGCTTTTCAAGGGAGCGAGTAGTTGTTATACTTGGGAGACATTAAACTTTCCTGCCTTATGTTTTTTTTAAAAAAAAAAAGAAAGGAAAAAGAGATTCATCAACACTGATGGTTAGGTTCAAACCAATCTCCCTCCCTATTTGGTAGTAAATATGCCACCTACTCCCTAAAATCTTTGCCTGATAAGCAGAGTAAAAATAAACAGATAAAGGGCAGGTGGAAGAATGCAAAGGGAGGACAATGTGGCAATCACTTTGATATTATATCTGTCTGAGCATGACCCGTTTAACCCCTGATTTGTGCAACAGACATCCCCCAACAAAATACTTTTTAGTATCAATGAATTTCAATGCCACTACTCAGACTTTATAATTCACTTATTTAAAGCAGATTAGAAGAACAGGACTACCTACTATAGAATGCTCAGTTGTTCTTATTCTGTGTACAAGGTTCTGGCCATGTTTCCAGTTTTAAGCACAAAATAACCACAGATTGAAGTCTCTTGATTGAGACTTGCCTCCTCAACACATACTCATTTTCTCCCTTAAAGCCAGCACTAACTTGGTTATAGCAGACTGCACTGAACTAATTAGAACACCCTTTGAAAGGTGTTCCTATATATACTAGGAGAAGGAGAGAAGGAATTACCTTACTAATCACATATTCCCACTTTATTTTCATAGAGCCTACCACTGAACTTCCCTTTCTGATAGCCTCTTTCCAACCTCCCTCTGCACACCCACCCAAGAAAAGCGATTTCTAGGGTTTCCACTAACTGTGTTTAGATCATTGCTGTTAGAGTCATTGTTACTGAACAGTGGATGCCCAGAATTGCAGGGAGGGGGGAATCATCAAAATATCAGGTTTTATAGGGCCACATACAAAATCTTCATATGTTCCCAAGAACAGCCCATTCCCCCACATACTAAATCAGTTGAAGATGATTTTTCCTATGAATGATTTTGTTTAATAGTGCTGAAGCCAGTGACTGGATTTACTAAACACCTGAAGACTGAAATGTCATTAGGACTTTATATGGACTTCAATGTGTTCGTCCATCAATCTTGTGATTGATCACTTGGCTTTAGTTGCTGTATTTAGCACAACCAGGAGTTTTGAACGTGACTGCAATGTAGGGTGAGCAGCATGTTGGGTTTTCAGAGGTGGGGTAAACTGACCTGTGAGCAGCTTGTTTCCACCCTGTGCATCCCGTAGGAAAAGTCATCTGTTAGTGTGATTGCGTCGGAACAGATCACATCGTGGAATGAAGGCCAACCTGGGGCAGAGCAGCCACAAGAACCAAAACAGAGAGGAGAGATACATAGCCTTAAGTTAGAATGTAAATTTAAAGAAATACTAAGCAGAGAATGAAAATCCTTAATATATGACTCAGGCTTAACTTTTTCAACCTGGGGAAAAAAGGTCAAAGCTGAAAAACAATGAAATTTCTCTGGTGTGATTATTTTGAAGAATAACCTTTTTCTCAGATTCATAAAGCTCACATTAGGGTTTTAAATTTCGTGAGACATTATTAGACCATCCAATGGGTTTCTAGAGCATCCCTGAATTTACAAAGCTCTCTCTCACCCACTCTTTCCCTTGTCTTGAGTCACTGGGCATGGCCCTGAAGGTCTCTGGAATCTTCCAGTATAATGTTCTCCAAAACACAGTCCAATTGGTCTGACTGTTAACTTTTCAACAATCCCTTGCATACCTCTTTAGGAAGCATGTATTTTCAGTACTTGGTTTGGATGGTTAATCATTGTACTGTAAGTATAAAAAAACGAATATCCTGTTGTCTCCATCTCAATCTAATTTCCCTGGACAGGTGGTATCTGGAAGGCATAGCTTCTGTCTATGTTATGGGCAAGACACATGCTCACTTCATAGGTGAAATTCATGAAGCAGCATTCCTCAGGCATCTCTAAGTGGCACCTTCCCTCAAATAGCATCGTGTTCCAATTTTCAATTATCCTAGTAATTATTAAATATAACACAATTTTAAGAAACTCAATGGTCAGGTTTTATATCCAGTACTTATGGATATGTTTTTTTACATGTTTCCAGAAAATATATCTGTAGTCACTGAGCTGAAGCCTGCCTGTACACCCAAAATGATGAAAGAGGTGTGATGTTGCTGAATTATTGGTGCAATATTTTTCTTTTTCAGAAGCCAAATTTATTCCTGCAGAAAAAAGGAAGCCCTTTAAAAATAGTGTTTTGTGTTAATATACCTATTGAAAGAAAACAGAATGCAAACTCCAACAATATGATTTCTGTTTCAAACAAAACAAATTAGGTTGGGCAAAGCTATTATAAGAAACTTCCCCACATTCCCCTATCCCCCATGATGTGAGAGTATAGCATTCATAATCAGTGCTAGATTTAACACAAGGAGTTTAAACACTTTCCAATTCCTTGATATGAGCTCAAGAATGCTACAAGTCACCAGGAAAACTTTAACCTTTTAGGCTATAAGATATTTCACAAAAATGAATTATACTGAGACACACCAATATTTCTAAGAACACTTGTTTCTCCCTATTTTCTACATGCTAAAAAGAATTTTAATATAGTTAAGGTTATAGTTTTTGGTATATAATGATTTCTTGGCACATTTACATGTCATTTATTCAATGAAAGATGTGACAATTGCTGCAATGAGAGATTTAATGGTGATGCTTAGAACACTGAAAAATAGTCATTTACCTATGAAAAGAAAAAAGCTTTCTGTGCTTTCTTTTTAAACTTTCCATAGCATAACTCATTTGATTGCAGTGTAAGGCAAATGATATTGGGGGGACATATTTAATTCAGTAGAAGACAGATAAAGGAGGGTTTTTTTTTTTTTTTTAACTTACCAAATGTTATCTCATTCTCCCACCTTGCCAACATTTTTCACTTTCTAGAATTCAAAATAGCTATGGAGAAATACATACATACATACATATATATATATATATATATATATATTTATATATTTTTTTTTTTTTTTTTTTTTTTCCTCCTCTGTGCTACCTCTGCATTATACATGTATTTAGCTTGTTCTACTTATCACACTGGTTCCTGGAGCTTCCTAATTCACTATCTTCTCACAATCCTCCTACTTATCATACTGAATTTATGATTTTTTTGTTTTATGCTTTTCCTCCCTGGCTCAGTGGTGAGCGCTATGAAGGCAAAGTCAAACTCACTGATCTGGGTATTCTCTTTGTGTACCCACAGTGTCCAGCACCAAGGCACAGTTCCATTGGTAACTAAATCGATTTCAGATTAGCCTTTAATAAGCAGGTGGGATGGACAATTATAAAACATTATGAAGTCCCATATGAGAGAGAAGAATACAATCATACACTTTTATTTACAGACTAGATTTTTTTTAAAAGGCTAGTTTTTCACTGTATTATCCACCTTGACACAATCACCATAATTAAACCTCTATGCAGATGGAGAAATAGCCTCTTTATCTATTGGTAAAAACATGAAGGTCATCTAGGTCACCTCACTTTACAGGTTTTTGTTGTTGTTGTTGTTTTTTGTAGGGTTGCAGGGAAGGAGGGAGCAGAAGGATAAGTTATTTGTCAAGGTCACTTGACAGGTGGTGTCAGAGTCAAACTATAATCTGGGTATTTTGACTTCAGTCTTGGACTCTCTTCTTAGGTTCCACTTTCTTCCTCAATAAAAGGCTGCAAGAGCATTCATTTGAACACTCTCACAGAAAAGAGGTTCCAAGTTTTAAGAAATAGGTTTATGGCCATGTCTGGATTAGTTATTTGTTAGTTGCACTATTGCACTTAGGGGCCTCTAGATGGAAACAGGTAGTGATTGTATTTTAAACAATGATTCTCTCACCTCTGATGACCAAACATTCCAAGGAAAAGTTCAAGAGTAATGATGTAAATGATGTAAACTAATTTGGGACATATATAATTTTTTATTCAGTTATCTAAAACTACTGCAAAGGGGGTCGGATGTGGCTCAACTGGTTGGGCGTCCGTCTCCCATATGGAGGGACCCGGGTTCGATCCCTGGGACCTCCCGGTAAAAAAAATAATAATAATAAAAAATAAAACTACTGCAAAGACTTAGAAACTCATCCCTAGGCAGTAACATTGATAAAAAAAAAAAAGGGGGTGGGGGCTACTGCTTTTGGAATGAGCTGTTAATCCATACAGTTATATATTTTGTCTCCATGAATTAAATATTTATAGAATTACTCAAAAAACTATATTCAAGGATAGAGTAAGGTGAGATGAGATAAAATGGAATATAGGTCCTCAAATTATTTTAATGTGTTCCGAAAAACTGTTGGCAGTTGAATAGTTTGTTGTTTACCCTGGCAATATTTAAACATGGAAGAGGTGCTTTTAAAAAAGGCATTTCAAAACTACCCTAAATTTTACAGTATGCCTTTGCACTGTAGAAAAATATTAGATATTAAGGTATTAAATTGTCACCCGCATCTTAGATTAGTGGAGATCAACAAGAGAAAATCATGTTGAAGACTATAACCCCGTGTGATGGAACATATTTCAAAAAAGAATCATGGCCAATTTCACCAATAAGGTAAAAAAAGGACAATGCTGAGTTCCTTTGCTAGGTCACTCAGAAAAAAACGAAGCTCTAAAGAGAGAGAATCCATTAGAAAGGTATAGTCCTTAATGACAATCAAACTAAGAAGGACTTTCACCCAAGAATAAATTGTCTTACAGCCAAGAAGCCACAGTGATGACAGCACTTTAAAAGCAGAATTCCCTCATCATGTGAAAGTATTTAAAGGAGGACCCCTTCACTGCTGTAAAAATCCTCAAAGGAAACCCTGCCCCCACTCCTAATAATAAGGAAAGTGCTTCAAAGGGTGATAGGCAAAGACTGAAGCAATCTGCGTCTTGTTGAGAAAATTATCTTGAGCAAAAGGGGAGGGGGAACATGTTTATGTCAGTTTTGACATTAAAGAAAGATCATCCATCCTCCTTTCTCAAGGATTTTCCTTTTGGTCTTCTCATCTAACAAAACATTATTTGTTTTGGATGCATTCCATGTAATTTTTGAAAGAAAAGTCATGTGAAACCTGTATAAACAGTGTTGGCTCACCCCACCCCCATATATCCCTTTGTTTCTATTTGATGAGGTTGGAGCAGGGCCTATTATCATTTCATTTCAAAGAATATAAACTGAACTTTTAGATATTAGCCTATTATTATGAAGAATATTTCAGGTTTAATATATAGGTTTTCCCCTCAAAGAATTCCCATTTCCATATAGTAAATAAGAAATATAGGTACTACAACTGCAGCAGATAAGTTGTAATATGGCAGTTCTGCCTTCACTTTTATTTATTTATTTATTTTTTATTTATTTTTTTATTTTACCGGGAGGTCCCGGGGATTGAACCCAGGTCCCTCCATATGGCAGATGGACGCCCAACCATTTGAGCCACATCCGCCCCCCCTTCACTTTTATTTAACCATAATATAACATAACATAACTTAATACTTCTGGTATAATGTGAAGGAAATCCAAGACACGCTCATTTACATCTCTATTTTATGGGCAAGTGATCCAGATTAATAGTTGCTCCTTGGTGCTTGCTACCTTCTACACTAGAATAGATATTTTAGATTGCAGTAAAAAGGAATCCCACCCCTGCATAGTGTAGCTTAATAAAGCTGCTCTGAGTCTGCTTGAACCCCTAATTGAATAGTGGCGTGGCTCTCCACAAGCAATGTCTGGCGACGCATTTTATATATTCACTTCTGAGAAAGACTTTCTCAGCTCTCTACTCCAAACTCTTCCTCCCTCCCTTCAAAAATCTTTGAAACAAGTTGGTAAATTAGCAACAGATTAAAAACAAATTGAAGCCAATTTCATCTGTACCATGTATAGAAAATATGACCCTTATTCCCTTAGCTCGTGATTTAACAAGGATTGCTATATAGCTTCCACTTCCTCTACATCCCCCTACCCACCCCAACTTTAAATAAATTAGAAAGCACAGTAAATTAGCTATGTGACACATTTCAAGTTCTCAACAGTTACATGTGGCTCAGACAGTGCTTTGACAGCACAGACATAGATATAGAACATTTCCACTATCAAATCCATAGATACAGAATATTTCCACCACTGGACAGCACTGCTTTAGACATTGAATTGATTCCTTCTTGTGAAAGATGAAGATTTAGCAAACATATACTAACTTCCCTTCCCTTCCCCCTTTGAATTTTGTTATATTATTTTTAGTTCTTTAAAACCTTCATTTGGTAATGTCGGCCTCTTGAACTAGAACATAAATTCAGTAAAGACAGGGAGTTTGTCTGCTTTGTTCACCATGGTATTGCCAACCACCTAAAATAGTACCTATTCCATAAAAGGTGCTCCCTCCAAAAAAATCTATAGTTAAATATAGTTTGACTCCCTACCCTGTAAGGCAGCCTTAGCACCCTGATACACTTCACCTACACTGTCCCTATCCCAATGCCCAACCATAATTAAGTCTTCTGTGCCTTTCCATAGACTGATTCTAAGAGGTGAAAACTAATAAACAATGTTTGTGTTGCTATGTTTAATGTACATTTGCTTTCTGCACAGCTAAGGAATGCTAGGATTAGATTTCCTTCTCTAAGGACCTAATCAGTTACAGAGCAAAGCGGGTGGGGGAACGTTTTCTGTCCCACACGCTCAAAATGACCAATTCATGAGACATGGGGGTTTCAAAGAAAGAGTTTATTGCTAAGCACAAAGCAGGAGATGAGAGATCAGATGGACTATTGGCCTAAAATATGTCTCCCTGAATTGGCAGATTTAGGCTAATGACCATAGTGGCTCAAGATGCAAAAGTTAGAAACCATCTAATTATTGAGCACACGCAGATTGATTACATTACATTACTGCCCATGTTAGGCCGGCTAATTTTGGTTAGATTTAGCTTTGTCTAGTAAGATAGAGAAGGAATTGGGGTGAGTTAGTTCTAGGCTGGCTCAAGTTCCTTCCTTAATAAACATTAGGAGTTGCCTAGTGATCTTAAGACTTCAAAGTTGTAAAACAGGATAAGGGAGCTGAGTACAGGCAGGGCTAGTCATGAGGTTTTTATAATCACAAGATAAAAGTGATACAGTTTTACAATCATCAAAAATCAAGGCATCTGGGTTCTGGTTCAGCAAGTTTCAGTAATTTCAGGTATTTACTTTTGGTTATTCCACAATATAGTAAAAAGAAAAAAAGCATCTATATAATGATTCAGTAATGATAATTATTTGTTAATTTTTAACTTCTCAGTTACATATTGTCATGCTGCCTAAAGTCAAATAAGTTTTCCTTTTTAAATACTCCATCACTTGTTAAAAGGCATCATGCCACATATTCTTTTACTTTTCTTTTGGACCATGACTTTATTATACAATTGTACAATGTTTTTCTGTAATTTAAATTTTTGGTTTTTGAGTTTTTAATTATAAATATTTCAAGTATATACAAACATATACAGAATAATATAATAGCATCCATGATTTAACAGATACTAACATTTTTTCCACATTTGCTTCAGGTATCTTGGTGTCTGATTGCCCTCTTTTTTATAGCATCATTTTCTTATTTTACAAATAAAATATCTTTCAAATATCTCTGAGGATATTAATTAGCAGGTTGCTTTTATTTTTACTTTCCTGTTAATCTCTAAAACATCTCTGCTTCTTCTGGTGCAATTATTCCCATTATCTTGTTTTTCATATTTCATGCTCTTGGTTTTCTTCCTATGTCTGTGGTGATCCATAACTGTACATTCCTATTTAAGAATGGAGACTTGGGTCAGTTATCCAACAAGGGGGAGGTGGGTTTCCTCTGTTAGGTATAGATTCCCTACCAGGTCATACCTCTGAATAGAAAATCTGGCTGGGAGCTCTATGGAAATTGTCCGTTTGCTGAATGTCAAGAATTTGTCTTGGGGTTCCCTGAATACCTGAATGGACGAGAGTTTACTCACATTACTAAGTATCAATTACCTCAATAGCATCCCTAACTGTCCCAGACTGGTTGTTTACTATCTTGAGAGCAATCTTCTTGTTTGTTTGTTGTTTTTCATCCCCTTTAGGTAATTGATGATTAGTCATTCTAAGTATAAAGGTGAGTAAGATGTAAAACTGGTCTTCCTGTTCTTAAGACTTTCAATTTAACACCTTGTCGTCAGTCTCCCATTTTGTTCTCGCCAATTCTGAGCCTCTTTGAAATTCTGCTGGGTATCACTGCAATAACTTTTGCATATATTTTGGGTTCCAGCTTTCTTTAATTGGTCATATCTATTAATGCAGTTTTGTCCATTTATTCTTGGAAAAATTGGTTAAAACATTTTTCTGCTTAAGATCCCTTCCCCCACCTCAATTCTCTTTGCAATTATGGGTTTCTCCTCTTCCTCCTCTTTTTTCATTTTCTTACTCTCATTTTAAAGGGGTCTCTTGGGAGAGAGGGGAAATGAACATGTATGCTCAATCTATCATCTTCAACCAGAAGCCAAGATTTCTACTTAATAAAGTGTAGATTTTGATCTCTTGATCGAATATTTATGTGAAAAAGCAACAGATTTTAGGCATCATAATTTTTCTACTAACAACAATTACATTATTTTTTACCTTATGAATATAAATATAAAGGTAAATGTAAGGTTAAGCAGCTTTAACTGGCTAAGATTTTGCTCTGGCTAAAAAAGGTATTATGAATAAGATTAAGTCTTATCTTTATGACATCTGCAATGCCATCTGAGTTAGAATCAAAGCAGGTCAGAAGAGTCTCTTTGCTGGGTGGTTCAGAAAGAAATTTCTTAGGCCACTTTTAAATCTCTATTTGAATTGTTTGGCATGACTTGAGAATTTAATATATTTCTGCCCTCCTGCCATTGCAAATATAAAAACAAGTATGCTTCTATATGCTGATGACATGATTTCATTACTGCAAACAAGCAAAAGTCTCAAGTGGCAAACTATTCCAGTCAGAAAAAACTTAATTATCACAAAAAGAAAATCATTGGCTGGCAAACATTCTCCCATGCTTTATTCAGCTTTATTCAGCATTACCTGAAGTTAAAATGATACTTAAAACACTTATCTTGAAAAGCAAGTCATTTAGAACATATATAAAAATTAGCACAGATCTATAGACTCTAAAAATTCATGAAAACGAGAAATGCTAATAGAATCTAAATGCAACCTACTATTCAAGCATTAATTTTATTTTGGTTACTGGTTGTTGGGGATTGAATCATGTTCCCCACAAAAAAACATGTTCAAATCTTAATCCACTTTCCTGTGGGTGTGAACCCATTTGTTAACTAGGCTCTTTTGAAGATTTATGAATTAAGAGGTAGCCAAATTGTATCAGGGTATATGACTAGAGGTCTTACAAAGAAAGGAAATGTGGAAGCAGTCAGTCAGAGAAAGCCACAGGAAGAAGCCAGAAGTCAGAGGGAACCAGAACAGACAAAAGGAGAGAAAGATGGCCACATGGCTGGAGGCAGATATGCAAGTGAAGGAAGCCCAAAAACTGTGGAAAGCCAGCACCAGAATGCTGCAGTCTTCAGGGAGAAAGCATGGGCCTTGCCAATGACTTGAGTTTGGACTTCCAGCCTCTGAAACCATGAGACAATAAATTTCTTTTGTCAAGCCAACCAGTGTGTGGTATTTGTCACAGCAGCCCTGACAAATGAAGACACTAGTTATCTTGCTTTTTCATCTTGTTATTAAGTAACCCAGTTGTTGTCAACCTGCCAGGGGCATTTTGGATGGCTTGAAAATTGGGGGCCACCTGAAGGCTTTTAAGCAGATTTGTGTTTTAGGAAGACACAAAAAGCAGGCTGGGGAATGAGGAATAAGAGGGAGGATGAAAACAGGTATATCAGATGGAAAACTATATTCTAGAACAGAAACAATGAGGCTCTAAATGAAGACACACTTATAATGGATTAGAGAGCAGGGGACGGATTATAGAGATATTGAGAAAGCAGAACTCACTGGTTTTGGTGGCAGTGGTACGAATGGGGGAGTGAAGGACAGTGTCGAATTATAACTAGCTTTCCAGCTTGTATGACTAGCTGGCTCATGATGCCATCAACTGAGATAGAGAATAGGAAAATGAATGGTCTTGGAGAGAAAATAATAAAAATCAGTTTGTGTGGAACTAACCAGGAGTCAGAAGGCTCAGAAGTGAACCGTACATGGGCTCAGAAGTGAACCGTAGACTAAAAATTCAGATGTGAAAATCATCAAAGCATAAAAGATAGTAAGATCATGGATGAGGATATGTAGGAGCAGAATATACAGGAGAGGCGAAGCAGACAAGTATTAAAAGATGAGCTGAGGAATGAGAGTCAGTGAAGGAAAATAAAAGGGAGCACTTTAAGAAGTAGGAGAGGTCTAGGGAACCAGAGTCGGATCATAAAGAGAAAATTGTTTGAGGCTGGAGGGCAGACAGCAGTGTCATAATCTACAGAAATCAACAATTAGGAGGTTTGGGGGATATTAGGAAGAGCTGTTTCAATGCAGTAACCACAGAAGCCAAACTGTGTTGGGTTAAGAAGCATATGTGAAGTGGAGAGAATGAATAAAGACCACTCTTTTACAAAGTCTGGAAGGGAAGGAAAGTAAAAATAGGTTGATGTCTAGAAGAACACAGTGATGTTTGTGTTAAGATGGATAGATTCAGGGTGTCATGCCCCTGTCCCCTAATCTTGCCTTCCTCTATTTTCTCAAGTTTATAAAATGTTACAATATTAAAATGTTACAAAATTCTAATGGAATTTTTATAATGATATGGTAAGAAAATATTTAGATATGCTAAAAAATCTTAAGCATTATTCAAATGCTCCTTAGGGTACTAAACAGACGCTATATTTAAAGAATGACTGAAAGACAAAATTCCATCCCTACTTTTTATTTTTAATTTTTTTTTTTAAATTGTTCCTAATATCTTTTGGACTATGAATCTGAAAGTCA
Source organism: Tolypeutes matacus (assembly GCA_026826555.1). Lineage (NCBI taxonomy): Eukaryota > Metazoa > Chordata > Mammalia > Cingulata > Chlamyphoridae > Tolypeutes > Tolypeutes matacus. The sequence goes on along the minus strand of JAKSZT010053801.1, from coordinate 12,125,955 downwards.
TGAGCATAATGCTTTAAATGACCATTATAATCAGTTTTATTTTTTGGCACAAAGTAGATGCTCAAAAAATATGGTTGAATAAACGAATCCAGAGCTTTAATTCTGTGTCGGGTTCCTCTGTCAAACATGCTCACGGCACCCAGTACTTTCTCTTCATAGCATATATCATAGTTTTTAACGAAATATTTATATAGGTAATTTATTTAATCTCTGCTTCTTTTACTAAATTCCATGAGACCATGACTTCTTTGTTTACTACTATATTCTCAACATCTAGCACATGGAAATATTTCTTGAATGAAAGAATGAATGAAGAAAATATTATAATGTAATTCATTATTTAGTGACAAAAGTGGATTTAATTAAAAGATAAGCACTCAGTTTGAATATGCCCATCACTGAGCCAACCAAAGAAATGGGAAAAGTGGGCAAAGAGTTTCTGCTATTTTGCTCTAGGCAATTTTTCTGAATACCAATTGTAATATATGGTTTCTTTTTCCTGCATATCAAAAATAATGTATTTCTTCAAAATGACTATTAATAATTTCAGATGTAGAAACCACATAGTCTTATCACCCATAATCATTTCGGGCATTTGAATCTATTTAACAACAATATGACTAAACACTGTCAAGAACCCCGAGGTGTCCTTTGGGCAGTGTGAACATCTGGTATCTATTCTCTTTGGAGATTAATAATGCAGCTATACTGCAGCAGGCTTTACTAATTCCTTTGAGTCCTGCACAGCATTTTTAAATGGTTCCAAACACACAATATATCTAATTGGTATGAATTTTATCCACAGTTTTCTTGCAATCTCAAAATATCTCAGAAACTTTTAAGCAGGAATTGACAGGGGCCAGTTTCCCTATTTCCCTCTGTAGAGGCAGTTATTAATAATTTTTTTCAGGTACAATAAAATTACTGAACGCATACCATTTCAACCAAAAACTGGGAAGAGGAACTTTATTTTCCATGGCTTGAACACTGTCTCTTGCTACTGTAAATCATGGTTAACGTTTTAAAAAAATATATCTTACACATAAGTCAATTGTAGACCTTCAGCATCAAAGGATCTGAGCAACATCACATGTAACAGCCTGACCTTTATCCATAATTTCTAAGTGCCATTAAAAAATGTCCCTCAAACTGGTTTTAAATTTAGTGTCGACCTAGTAACCTTGATCTTAAAGCATTCAACTTTAGATGATTATTTTATTTTGCTTCCAAAAGGTCTTCAGTCCACTAGGAAGCTTCACAAGTTTAGAGTTTGTTTAGCATTTATTAGCTCCATCAGACAGGAAGATGGTGATTTGCATTGCCTGCTGAGTAAAGACTATTTACTGTGCTTAAACGACCTTAAGAATACCAGGAGGGATATAGGACGGGGAAATGCAAAGAAATACAGATTCTATGCCCAGTGATATGCAATCCAGATTAAAAGTGAAATAATGATCCATTCAATTGCAGGCCTGAATTAGGTCTATTCACTGCAAAGCATCATTTGCAATAGTCAGACAAACAATTGCTTGTATTCTTTACTTTGGTACCTATCAAAATTTCAGGATAATTCCTCTCCTAAATACATGTGTTTGGTGCAAATGTAAGATTACTTCTTCTATGAGGCAGTTAACTCAAAATTCTTTTACTTATCTAAGTTTTCTCCTCATATTTTTCTCTAACTGAAATCTTGCTAACCTTCTGGACAGGCTTTAGATCTTTATTCAATTACATACTTTTAAGAACTATAATATGAAATAAAATATTTCCTTTTTATCAAAAATCTATGATTCTTCACTGACCTGTATCACCTTTTATGATGTGTCAAAATTTAGTTGACCTATTACCACTTAAATTTCTAAAAACCTACTTCAAAAAAGCCATTTCGAAACAAAGCAGATTTCTCAGAAAGGTTATTAAAAACAAATATTATAGAGAAAAATAATTTCTTAGAATTGCTTACCACAAAAGATGTTTTGCCTTTGTAGCAGACACATAGCAAAATTGATTTAGTTTAATAAGTCACTGTACAGTCCCTAATGTATTAAAAATTTAAAATAAATTACACAAAATTTTAAGAAATTACATTAAAATTTTAAAACAAATTACATTATTAAAATTCATTTTAATAATTACAGCAACCTACTTCAAACAAAGGCAAATTATAACTATTTCTTCTTTTAAAAATCCTTTAGGAAAATCTTCTGCCAACACTCAATCCCTATTACTCTGTTCTGTTTTTCATTTACTTATCACTTTCTAATATATTATTATTATTATTATTATTTTTTCTTTCTGTAGGCAATTTAGTCACACCCAGAAAGAAAAGAAAAGGGGGAAAATGTTCAGTGAAATTGAGTTCCAATATCATTACTGAAGTATTTAACTAATTTGCTAATCAAACTCCCCCTTTAAGGAGAGGAGTTAGTATTCAGAAATGTGGCAGTGACATCAACCTCATTTAAAATCAGAAATGAGGTAAGACTCCACTTCATCATGCTGTCTAATATATTATAATTTACTTGTTTATTATGTTTTTTTTTGTTTATTGTCTATATTCTCCCAATCAAAATGTAAGCTCCATCAGAGCAGGGATAATTGTTTTGTTCGTAATGTATTCCAAACCCCTAGAAGGGTGCCTGGCATTCAATACATTTTGGTTAAATGAACTTACTTTCTTTTTTTTTTTTTCCAATTAAAAAAAAAAAGATATTTAGATTACATAAATGTTACATAAAAAATATAGGGGATTCCCATATGCTCTGCTCCCCACACCACCCATATTTACCCCCATTAACAACATCCTTCATTAGTGTGGTATATTCATTGCGATTGACGAACACATTTTGGAGCACTGTCACTAAGCATGGATTATGGTTTACATTGTAGTTTATACTCTCTCCCACACAATTCTGTAGGTTATGGCAAGATATATAATGGCCTGTATCTGTCATTGCAATGTCATTCAGGACAATTCCCAAGTCCTGAAAATGCCCGTATTACACCTGTTTTCCCTCTCCTTGACCTCGGAACCTCCAGTGGCCACTGCCTCCACATAAGTGTAAATGAACTTTCTTTATACATTCTTGTTACCCTGGAAATCTAGAATTTAAAAAAAAATCCTTGCTTTGGTTTTAAATAAACTTTCTAGAATACAATTTAATTCAGGAAAATTGTCCATATATGTAACAAATATATACAGACACAAAAGTCTTTGTTATAGAATTAGATGTAGAATTTCCAGGTCACTTACTAATACTTATTGAAGATTGTGGCACCTGGCTGGCAGTATTCTCTTCATCCCAAACTCCTGCCTATATTCTGACGGACTTCTGTGAAGGGAACCCAATTACCCTTCAAATCAACCTTCTTGGGGTGCCTCAGAGATCTAAAACTAAGTCCGTGGAGCCAAGATCCTAAATCAAGACCCATGAGTAGAAGTGGCCTTTGTGATCTGAAAGTGTCTATGGTCTTGATTCTGATCTCTGATAAGTTTTATGCATTAAAAATGATGTGCCATCACCTGAACAGAATTGAATTTCAGATGGATAAATTTGTCAAAAATGATACGGTACTGCACACATATTTTAATTTGGCTCTGGGCCTCCATTACAAAAAAAAAAAAAAAAGGGTGAAATTCCATAAAAGTTCAACCACATCCATAGTAAATTCTGTGACCTATTACAGTTTGACATACTCTACTATAATTGTCAGTTGTGCGGTAATATATAAGTCCTACTCCATTATAATTGATTAACAAGTGCAAGACATACTCACTTTGCAGTGAGTAGGCTCTATATTAGTGAACCAAATTGGGGCTTAAGCATGTAATAACAAAAATTGTGAAAATGATATCACAATGAATCACTGTGTATGTTTCAGATATTTAAAGATCACCTATCAAGTTTTTATTGTTCCTTATGTCACTGAATCAGAGTATAGCATGTCATGGATTACTATAATAGGAAAAGATCTCACATATCCCTTGGCAGTATGTCATGGCAACCTATGAAATTTCTCTCATCTTTCCTAGTTTGGGTAGTATAAAATATCAGAAGCTTTGGTAGCATTCGTAAACAAAAAACACTATAGCACTACTGTAGCAATAGTATATAGTCTTTTGATATTTGTTTTCCTTTTAGTATAAAAAGAAATCTCAACCATGTATTATTAAATAGTGCCCAAAGTCATGGCAAAGGCCACTTTAATTACATTTCCCACATTGGAAAACTTCCTTAGGGGAAATTTCACCAAAGTCTGGTGCTATATAAAAGATTTTAAAAAATCATTTACTTTGATTTAAGGTGTAATCCAAGAGCCAGTACAATAGCTCTTTGATCTTTTAACAGTTTTTATTTATTTATTTATTTATTTATTTAAGATTTTATTTATTTATTCATTTATCCCCCCCCCTTGCTGCTTGTGCTCGCTGGGTCAGCCAACCACGCCATGCGGGCGGGCCTGCCTTCACCAGGAGGCCCTGGGAACCGAACCCGGGGCCTCCCATATGGCAAACGGGAGCCCCACCGATTGAGCCACAGCCGCTTCCCCAGTTTTTATTTTTATACATTTTTATTTGCAATACCTCTCCCACACAAATAATTTTTACCTCTCAATTAATCTCAACTTTTTGCTCAGTTCCTGATATTGTCCTTGGTTTATCGCCTCCAAGATATCTTAATGCTATTACTTTTTAAATGCCTTGTTGCTTAGCCTCTGTTGCTTTTTAAAAAATGGCCTGCACTCATTTATTACCATATATAAATGCATAAATGTGACTATATCAAACAAACTTTAAGTGTAACCTTTTTCTTCCTTTTTTTCTTAGCAGCTTTCCCCACCCTGCAGGCAACCTATGTTAACAACCTAAAAAGGGTTCTACCACATTTTGTCCACATTCTTATAGCCATACAAAATTATAAGTGTCTACATAAACATAAATGTAAATGCCTAGTGGCTGCATAATATTCCAGTGTTTAACCACCCCCCAACTGACAGGAATGACTTTGTTTCCAATTGTTTTTCCTCTGTGAAATATACTACAATGGCATCCTTGCACATATGCTCTTACATGTGGTGGGCTTTTTCTTACTATGGGACAGATTCTTAGAAACAGGATTACTAGGCCAAATGGTAAACGTGCTTTCGCATTTAACAGATGTTTCTAGATGGCTTTCTAAAACAAATACAATGGAACAACTGCAGGTCAGTAGAATGGACTGCCAAGCGAGTGACAGAAGCTCCTTCCTCTCCAATGTGAGATGCTGCACATCTCTATGGGGTGATCTAAGTTAGACTTTTGACTCTAAAACATCTATAATTTAAGAAAGTTAAAACCCCAGTGGAGGTAAAGAACCTTTTGTCTGGTTGTTCCCTTTGATGTCCAAGAAAGGACTTTTGTGAGTGCTTATGCTACACTTACTGTAAGAATGATCTTGTTTATTGTCTTCTCCTGGGCTGGATAGTGGGCTATATTTTATTGTAGATTTTGAAAGACATCTGTAATGTTAATAATAGACTGTCCATATTACTAAATAAATAGTATATCAAACTAAAAACAAAAAAACAAAAAAACAAATACAGCTGAATACTCTTTTCTTCATACCCTGATCAAATATAGATATTGCTGCTTCTTTAAATTTGCAGTAAATTATTGCCAGTAACTCAATTAAGCAAAATTTGCATTTTACTCACTAGTAGTAATGTAGACTGCTTTTAATGTTTGTTGGCCACTCTGTATTTGCTTTTCTAGCACTTACATTTTCTTTTTTTTTTTTTTTTTAAAGATTTTATTTATTTATTCATTTATCCCCCCCTTGCTGCTTGTGCTCGCTGAGTCAGCCAACCACGCCGCGCGGGCGGGCCTGCCCTCACCAGGAGGCCCCGGAACCGAACCCGGGGCCTCCCATATGGTAAACAGGAGCCCTACTGATTGAGCCACAGCCGCTTCCCTAGCACTTACATTTTCATACCCTTTTTTCTATTAGGTTATTTGGATTTTTTTTTTTCTCAATTGGTAACAATTCTTTTTATATTCTAGGTGTTAATTATCTGCCTCTGCATAACAATAATTCTTCCATATCATTGTCTATTGACTTCTTTGTGATATATTTTTTATTTTTTTTTTAAAGATTTTCTTTATCCATTCATTTATCCCCCCCTTGCTGCCTGTGCTCGCCTGGTCAGCCAACCACGCCATGCGGGCGGGCCCGCCCTCACCAGGAGGCCCCGGGAACCGAACCGGAGCCTCCCACATGGTAAACGGGAGCCCCACTGATTGAGCCACAGCCTCTTCCCTCTTTGTGATATTTTTAGTCAAATATGTCTACCCCTTTCTTTTGCAGTTTCTAGGCTCCCGGGCTTGGTTAAGAAGAGCTCCTGCCTGTTTTAGTTTGCTAGGGCTGCCCATAACAAAGAACCACAATCCAAGTGCCTTAAAACAACAGAAATTTATTGTCTCACAGTTTTGGAGGTTGGAAGTCTGAAATTAAGGTGTCAGCAGGGGCATGCTTCCTTTCAAGTATGCAGGGAAGAACCTGTTTCATGCCTCTTCTTGCTTCTGGAAGTTTCCTGGTAATCCATGGCATTCTTAGCTGTCACATGGTGTTCTCCCCTCTGTTTCTTGTCTGTGTCCAAATTTCTTCTTCTTATATGGTCACTTAGTCATATTGGATTAAGGGTCAACCAACTTTCATGTAACCTCATTTTAACTTGCCTGATTCCATCTGTAACAACTCTATTTGCAAATAAGCTCATATTCTGAGGTACTGGGGATTTGAACATCAAACAAATGTTTTTGGAGGACCTAATTCAATTTATAACACATGGTATCCTATATGTTCTTCCAGGATTTTCGTTTTGTTTTGAATTTAGGTCTTAATTCATCTGAAATTTCTTATAGTATATGGTGTAAAATTTCAATTTTATTTTCTTCCAAATGGAAGAGCATTTGGGCCATCAACATTTTTAAGCTGTCCATTCTTTACTGAGTTCAAATATCATGTTTATTAAATTTTCCTTTATAGTGGCATGTATTTATAGATTCTCTAGTCTGTTCTACTGCTCTATTTCTCTATTTTATGCCAGTATAATTTTATTATAATGGCTTCATAACATGTTCTTTTATCAAGTAAGGACTATCTAGTTACTGTTCTTGTTTTTCATAAATATTTCTGTTCTTTTTTCCTTAATCAAGTTTATGATGAGTTAATATATATTTTTTTGGTCTTTTGAGGAACAATCTTCAGATTCATTTATTATTTCTACTATTGTTTGATGTTTTCCATTTCATTAATTTCGGTTTTTAATCTTTATTCCATCTTCTAGCATTTTTATTGTTCTTTTTACAAAGTTCCTTTCTTTTTTATCTTTTTCCTTTAATAATGAAATTATTCAAAGTTATAAATTTTCCTCTAAGTATAATGATCACTGTATCCCATAGGGTTTGATTTTTTATTCCCAATGTTATTGGATTCAAATTATAAAAATATGATTTGTAAAGATTTCTACCTTTTAAAATTTATTAAAATTTTCTTTATGGCCAAGTACTTGATCCATGTACTTTTTTAAATGTTCCATGAGAATATAAAATTATATTTTTTATTTGAAGGATTTTTTTTTTATTTGAAAGATGCTTTATACAGCAACTAAATAAAGTTTATTGATTGCATTATTTTGTTATTCTATGCCTTTGCTTAGTTTTGACTACTTATGGTAGTTTGAGGCTTTTATGGACCCCAGAAAATCATGTCTTTAGGGCTAATCTATTCTGGTGGGTGTAAACCTGTTGTAGGTGGGACTTTCTTTTGATTAGGTTACTTCAGTAGGGTGTAACCCAGGGTGAGTCTAAATCCTCTTACTGGAGTCCCCTATAAATGCGATGAATACTGAGTGACAGAAAAAGCCACAGAAGCAGAGAAAGAAAGCCAGGAGAGCAAGAAGCTGAAATCAGCGGAACCCAGGAAAGAGGAAGCCAGAAATTGAAGCAAGGAAACCTGGAAGAGAAGTGAGAGTTCAGCAGATGCTGCCATGTATCAGTTTTCAGAAACAAAGCATCGCCTGATGATGCCTTGACTTGGACAATTTCACAGCCCCATATCTGTAAGCTTGCAACCTAATAAATTCCCACTGTAAAAGCCAACCCATTTCTGGTATATTGCTTTTGGCAGCTTTTATCAAATTAAAACACTACTTGTATGTCTAAATCTGAAAGAGATATACTGAAGTTATCCTCTATAACTGTATATTTTTAAACCAAATTCTCTTTCAGTTCTAAGATTCTGAGTCATATATTTAATGAATATTCTATTTTATACCTACAGGTTTATGGTTGCTTTATATTTTCCATAGTGTCCTTTTATTATTACTGTAGCAGCAGTTTGATATTATTGATGAATTCCAAAAAGAAATATTGGATTATGTTTGTAAACTGGTCTTTTCCTCAGGGCATATTAGAGTATATTGGATTCAGAGGTTTTATTTTTACTTGATTAAATTATGATATAGGGCCACGTCAGTAGGACATTGAGTCCCCATCCCCTTGGTGGGCGGGGGCTCACACAGAAACCACACTGCAGAGAAGGAAGTTTGGAGTTTTTGAGCTGGAGCCCTGAGAAGTAAGCACACAGAGGAGCTTGGCTGTGAGGAGAGAAGGGCCTGGGAAAAGAGATGAGCCATTTGCCTGATAGTCTACAGCTGGCCTTGTGGAGAGAACAAGCAGCTGAGCCCACTGAGAATCAAGTCCTGGGGAGAGAGATAAAGCCTAGAGAGCCTGACTATGGAGCCTTAAGAGGAAGAAGAAGGCTGATCATTGGCAGCCATCTTGCTCCAACATGTGGCAATAGACTGGTGAGGGAAGTAACTTATGCTTTATGGCCTGGTAACTGTAAGCTTCTGCCTCAAATAAATACCCTTTATAAAAACCAACCAATTTCTGGTATTTTGCATCAGCACCCCCTTGGCTAATACAATTACATAATTTCCCTCTTTATCCTTTAGTATTTTTAAACTTAAATTCTACTTTGTCTAATATTAATATTCCCATTCTTACTTTATTTGCCTGGGCCCAGTATCTCTTTGACTATCTCTTTATTTTCAAGCTTTCTTTATATTTTGTTTCTTGTGAATAACGAATAGTTAGATTTTAACCCAATCTCTGATAATCTCTGTCTTTTAATGGGAGAATTCAGTCCATTAATATTTGATATAACAACTGACATACCTATCTTCTGTCCATCTTACTTGAGTTTATTATCTATTTTATGATGTGTTTTCCCCTTATTTCTGCTGTTTGGATTAAATTCCTATTAGTTAATTTTTTTCTTATTATTAAGTCAGAATTTCTATTTTTTTCATTCAATTAATAGTCATTTTCCACTTCTGTCTGTTCACAAACACAGAATTATCTACTATTATTTGAAAATAAGATACAATTTTCTCCACAAAGACCCATTGCTTCCCATATCAATACACTATATCCTCCCATTATTGCTTCTTTCTCCCACCCACATAAAAGAAAATCTTTAGAATACTTTCATTTCCTCCTCTCTTCCTTCTCCCCATCTATAAATGGCATCTGGTCATTTTCCATCACCCAGGGTTGAAAATAAGAAATCTAATACTACCCTGATGCTTTTTCTATTGTTTAAGTTTAGAAGCTTTTAAGATTTTCTCCTTATCCTTAAAGTTCAGGAAAGTCATCAAGCTAAGCTTTAGATGTCTATACTTTCTCATTAATCCTATGTGGAATTTAGTAAGCCTGTTCAATCTGAGACTCATGTCTTTCTTTAGTTCAGAAAAAAAAAAATTTTTTTATCTTAAACATTTAATTGTTGCTCTTCTCTATTGCTCCTTTTTGCCCCCTCTGGAACATCTATTATTTGCACATTAAGCCTCCTGGATCTATCTTCTAAGTTTCCTCATTTTTCTTTTATGATTAATACCTCTTTACATTTTTGCTCTGTGCTTTGAAATATTTCTTCCAGTGGATCTTCTAAGCAACAAATTTGGGTCTCAGCAATGGCTCCTTTCAACTCATTTACTGAATTGTTTATTGAGAAATCATATTTTTAAATCTCTAAAAAGCTTTTGGGGGCTTGATATGAATTCCCTTAATTGTATCAGTAAGGATGTTTTAGCTGCAAGAAACAAATTGTATAAATTCAAATGACTTAAACAATAAGGGAATTATTAACTCACATAACGAGAGGTCTATATTTAGGTGTTTCCATCTCAGTCAAGTCAATGACACATTTGCTTCATAAGGGCCAATGTGTTTTCCTTTTTGCCTTCCACACTATATCAGTGATGTCTCTCCTCATGGTCACACCATGGCTGCAACAATTCCAGACACCACAGTAAGGCAGATATGACATCAGTGAAAAGGGGGGCATTTCAGCCAATATGTCTCTTTTTATTAGTGAGGAAAATTTTTAACAGAAGCATCCCAACAGATTTTCCTTCAGACCCTAACTGACCAGGAATGGAGCATCTGTCCAAGCCTAAATGAATCACTGAAAAGGGGAATTTTATTTTTGGCTTAGATCAATTATTATTCTCCTGGAGATAGAGTTATTCTGCCATGAACAAAAAAGACAGGGTATAACTAGATTAGGGAACCAGTGTGATCACAGTTGTCTTTTATGTTTTGGTTTGGTTCTTACCAATCTCCTCTAGAAGTTTTATTTCATCAGGGAAATGTTCTACTTGTTTTGACCGATTCTCTGGCTGTTGGACTCCTTTAGATGTGTTACTCCTTTTCTTTGTTGGCTCACTTGGGCTGAGGACTGGATATTAAAGTAAAGTAATCCAAAAGGCTGTATCCTGCAGATCATAGAAATCAAGACAGAAACAAGCTGCCAGATCTTAGTAAAGGAAATAAAAAATGAGAATAAAAGAAAACCACCCCCGTCCCTCACGGGAAAGGGACTCAGCTCAAATGTTACCTTCTTTTTAGTCTTTTGGGAGCAAAAAGTCGAGGTACACTTATAAGTGGCTATGTCAACCTTTATTCCTTGAGTCTATGAATCTCTTTAATTCAAACTCTTCTCATGATCTGCCACGTTCAAAATCCTCATCAACATACTCTATGACACTAGTTTGTGGTCCCTCAGAACATTAGGGCAAAAGTTTACCCAAGTTGTCTCCACCAAGATTCCTTTGATTATTGAGCTCTGGATATTAAGAGAGAGAGAGGAATGGAGAGCATAACATATTTAGGACCATCTTCAGTGAATGTTATTATGACAAAATATGACCAGTGATGAAAAGAATCAAAAGAGAAAAAGCTACAAACATTTCCTGAAAGCTAGTAAGTTTATATTCTATCAGATGATGAATGTGTTTTGTAAATTTTCTTTCCAATAAATAATTGTATGTGTATGAAATCTGAGCTATGTGTCTCATGCTTTATACATTAAAAATGGAAACCTCTGGAAATGATAAAATGATGTACCAACCAAAGTGGGGGTTCTTAACCTTTTATTGTTCCACTGATTTTTTGGAAGTCTGATGAGGCCTTTTGACCCCTCAGGTTAATGTTTTTAAATGCATAAAAGAAAAGAGATGGGACCACAAAGAAAAAACACACACAAAAAACCAATGATTTTTAAATAAAATTATCAAAATATTGAAAAAAACAAATTTGTGATATAGTAATATATGTATTTCTTTATTAACACAAACAAGATTTAATGGTAGCTCTAATAAACTACTATAATTTTGAATTATGGTACCACAATTTTGAATTATAAGTAAATGTTATTCTGAAATATCTCTGACAAATGTAACATGATATGAAAATACCTATGATTTCTATTGGTGACAAAGTCACAGATACTACTATAGGTTGTTATCTATGTCCATAACTGAAAGTAATTGTGGTTAGTGAAAAGAAATATGGATTTTTTTTCCTATCTGAATTCATGGCCACTTTAAATTTAATCCAAGGATCCCCAAGTTAAGAACTCCTGATTTAAAAAGCCTATGCTTGGAGGAAAAAAAAAAAAGCATATGCCTGAATATTACATGGACATTATTTTGAAACCCCTCAACCCTCCAGGGCTTCACTATCATGACTTTTCCTAGAGTAGAATAGATTTTGACTGTTCCGATGTTCCACATAGGATGTATTAAGTAGAAAGAGCCTGGAATTTGGAGTTTAATTTAAAAAACACACATACAACTAGGTTCAAACTCTAGCTCTGCCATTTGCTATCTGTGAAATCTCTGATTAGTAATTGAACTTCACTGAGCCTCCATTTCCCCTTCTGTAATTTGAAATTTAAAAATTATTTCCTGGGATTATTGGAAAATAGATAAAATATCTGGACCCTCTTCAAAGAAAAAAAAAACAAAACAACCCAAATACATGCAACTCCTCAGGGGTTCACAGACTTTGGTTTATTAACCCCTGTCTTATCTTTTACTGCCATCTTGGGTAAATTCCTTTCTTATCAGAAATGAATGTCAAGTCCTTTACCTTTCAGTGGAGGAGGAATGTTGCCTGGAAGTCCATCAACACATTCCTAAAAACTTTTAAAAATGTTATAGAAATCTTTCAGCACATTTTTGTAGGAAATATAACACCCTGAACTTTGGTCATCAATGTAGCATAACAGCAAACTGATGTGAATAAACAGGTGTACATATTTTAAGAACCTTGAAGTACCATTCTTTATTTAAAATGCATATTGATCAGGCTGCAACTATATCAAAATATGATAAAATCTGAATTTAACATCCAGAGTAATGTGGAGACAATGGAAAAGATTAAGAAAACAATCACAAATATAATGAAAGGGTTAAAAAAGGGGGTGGCTAAACATGATAGCACAACACTGTGAATGTAATTATCAGTACAAAATTATATATTTGAAAGAGGTTGTGGAATGTCTTCAAGATCTTGGCAGCAACAAAGTCTTCTTAAACCAGGCCTCAAAAGGCACTACCTTTTGAAAGAAAACACTGGTAAACTGAGTTTCATAAAATTAGGAACTTCTGATCACCAAAGACATCATTAAGAAAGTGAATTGAAGATGGTAGACTAGAAAGACACAGGGCTCTCTTCTCTTCCAGAAAAATAGCTAAAGGACACACTGAAATGGCCTGGAAAAAGATCTTCTAGGATTTAGGACACCAGGCAAAGGCTGGACACTGCCCAGAAGAGAGAAGGACAAAGGAGGAGAATCACAACAGCAAAACTGTGAATTGAGATCAACAGCTGCTACTGCCAGTATTCTTCCCCACACAAAAGAAACTTTAGAATTCTCAGACCTCCGAGCTAGCTAGAGACAAAGGGGGCTCCAGGGATCCACCGACCCAGGAAAGAGAAGAGAAAAGGACACGCCCTATGGCTGACTCATCTTTTGACCCACAAATTTAGTCTGCTCTGTCCCACCAGCCCTTCCAGTTCTGCTGGGACCGCACCATTGTTTGCTCTGGGAGCCAGCACAGGACTGGAGAGATCTGAGCCTTTCAACCTCCTACTCTTCTAACCCAGACTGATTGTTGAGGGTACATCTCCAAAGGAAGGTGAGAGAGAAGAACACAGCCTAAGGCTGACTCAGCTTTTGACCCACAAATTTGGTCTGCTGTGTCCCAGGAGGCCTTCCAGGAGGGTGGGGCTGCGCCATTGTTTCCCTTGGGAGCCGCCAAGTGACTAAAGATATCACAACTCTACCATCTCCCACTCTACTAACCTGGACTGATTGTTGAGGACGCAGAGGGGAGTGCAATTATTTCCTACCTAGGAAAAGGGAGGGGGCTACCAGAGAAGACTGGAGAACTGTCTCTGAGAAAGTTTGAATTACAAGTTTCATAGTCTCCAGGCAAGAATCTCTATCACATTGATCCAGTCTGTGTTGCAGCAAACACACTCTGACCACGCAATGAACTGAGAGGGCTGCCAAAGAGCACCATCTCCTGGCAGATTAAGGAAGTGCATGTGAGAAAATTAAAAGTAAATAAGTAAGAAAGGCTTTTTCCAGTCTTTATAGCCTTCATCCCCAGGGCCCTAGGAAGCGGGTCTGGAACTCATTACTGGGTCTAGGGCCTAGTTTTGACAATTAATAGGGTCAATCCTAATGATCCTGGTTGAACCAAGAATCAAAGAGCAGCAGTAACACACAGCCTCCCACCACTAAATCCTTAGGAAAGAGAAAGAAAATGAGCATGTGTGTAAACTACCATCCTAATCAGATACCTAGACATCAGCAAAAAATCACAAGCTATACTAAGAAAACAGAAGACATAGCCTAAGAAAAGGAATACACCACAGCCCAGAAGAGACACAGGATGTGAGGCAACTAATTAATGAGATGCACACAAATTTTCAAAATCAAATTAATGAGTTGAAAGACAATATGGTCAGAGATAAATGACATCAAGAAGACACTGAGCAATTCTTTCAAAGAAGAATTTGAAATCCTAAATGGAAAAGTAACAGAGCTAATGGGAATGAAAGACATGATAGGTGAGATAAAAAACACATTAGACCTTTCGGCCGGAACCGCCATCTTGCAGTTAATTCGCCAAAATGACGAACACAAAGGGAAAGAGGAGAGGAACCCGCTATATGTTTTCTAGGCCTTTTAGAAAACATGGAGTTGTTCCTTTGGCCACATATATGCGAATCTACAAGAAAGGTGATATCATAGACATAAAGGGAATGGGCACTGTTCAAAAAGGAATGCCCCACAAATGTTACCATGGCAAAACCGGAAGAGTCTACAATGTTACCCAGCATGCTGTTGGTATAGTGGTAAACAAACAGGTTAAGGGCAAGATTCTTGCCAAGAGAATTAATGTACGCATTGAACATATTAAGCACTCTAAGAGCCAAGATAGCTTCCTAAAACGTGTGAAGGAAAATGATCAGAAAAAGAAGGAAGCCAAAGAGAAAGGTACCTGGGTCCAACTGAAGCGCCAGCCTGCTCCACCCAGAGAAGCACACTTTTTAAGAACCAATGGAAAAGAGCCTGAGCTACTGGAACCTATTCCCTATGAATTCATGGCATAAGAGATGTAAATAAAATAAAAGACGTGTGGATTGTAAAAACAAAAACAAAAACAAACAAAAAAACACATTAGAGGCATACAACAACAGACTCGAAATGACAGAAGAAAGAATATGTGATACAGAAGACAGAACAGCTTAAATTGAAGAGAGAAAAGAACAGAGAGAAAAGAATGGAAAAATTGAGCAGGGGCTCAGGGAGTTGAATGGCAACATGAAACACAACAACATATGTGTCATGGGAGTCCCAGAAAGAGAAGAGAAGAGAAAAGGGGCAGAAAGAGTATTTGAGGAAATAATAACTAAACATTTCCCATCTCTCACGAAAGAAATGAAATTACATTTCCAAGAAGAATAATCAATCTACCTAATCAGAATAAATCTGTATAGACCTACACCAAGACACATACTACTCAGAATGTCAAATGTCAAAGACAAAGAGATCATTCTGAGAGCAGCAAGGGAGAAGCAAACAATCACATATAACAGATACACAGTAAGACTTAGCACAGATTTCTCATTAGAAACCATGGAGGTGAGAAGACAGTGGTATGATACAATTAGGATAATTAAAGAGAAAAACTGCCAGACAAGAATTCTTTATCCAGCAAAATTCCTTCAAGTATGAATGTGAGTATAAAATATTCACAAACAAACAGAAACTAAGAGAGTTTGCAAAAAAGAATTCACCTTTGCAGGAAATACTAAAGGAAGCCTTAGTGCCTGAAAGGAAGAAAGAGGAGAGAGAAGCTTAGAGGAGAGTATAGACAAAGAACAGCAGAAAGGATAACCAAAAGAGTAAAAAGACAGATGAAAATATGATATGACACATGAAAACCAAAGAATAAAATGGTGGAAGAAAATAATAAATTTACAGTAATAACATTGAATATGAATGGATTAAACTCTCCAATCAAAAGATATAGGATGACAGAATGGATTAAAAAACACAAGCCATCCATTTGTTGCTTACAAGAGACTCACCTTAGACCCAGGGATACAAACCAGTTAAAAGTGAAAGGTTGGAAAAAGTCACTCCACTCCAATAGTAACCAAAAAAAAAAGCAGGGGTAGCTATACTAACATTATACAAAACAGATCTTAAATGCAAAAAAGTTATGAGATACAGAAGGCTGTTATGTATTAATAAAAGGGACAATCGACCAGGAAGATATAACAGTCATAAATACCTATGTACCTAACCAGGGTGCCCCAAAATACATGAGACAAACTCTGGAAAAACTGAATAGAGAAACAGACATCTCTACAATAATAGTTGGAGACTTCAGCACCCTGCTCACATCATTAGATAGAACTAGACAGAAGATCAACAAAGAAACAGACAACTTGAACAAATATGATAAATGAGTTAGACCTAAAAGACATATACAGAATGCCGCACCCAAACTCAGCAGGTTATACATTATCACGTGCTCATGGATCTTTCTCCAAGATGAAACACATGTTAGGGCACAATGCAGCTCTCAATAAATATAAAAAATCTGAAATTATACAAAGCACCTTCTCAGATCAGAATGGAATGAAACTGGAAATCAATAATAGACAGAAAAGAGGTAAATTCGTAAATGTATGGAGGCTGAACAACACACTCCTAAAAAATCAGTGGGTCAAAGAAGAAATTTCGAGTGAAATCAGCAAATATATTGAGACAGAGAACACAATTTATCAAAACTTATGGGATACAGCAAAGTAAATCTTGAGGGAAATTTATAGCCTTGAACACCTACATTAAAAAAGAAGAAAGAGCTAAACTCAAAGATTTACTAGAGAACAACTAGAGAAATTAGAAAAAGAACAGCAAACCAAACCCAAAGCAAGCAGAAGGAAAGAAATAATAAAGATTAGAGCAGAAATAAATGAAAATTGAGAACAACAACAACAACAAAAAAAAACAATAGAGAAAATCAACAAAACCAAAAGCTGGTTCTTTGAGAAGATCAATAAAATTGACAAACCCCTAGCTAGACTAACAAAGGAAAAAAGAGAGAAGATGCAAATAAATACAATCAGAAATGAAAGGGGGGGGGGAGTTACGACTGACCCCACAGAAGTAAAATGGATCATAAAAGGATATTATGAGAAACTGTATGCCAGCAAACTAGACAACCTACACGGAATGGATAGATTCTTAGAAATGCACAAACAACCTATATTGATGCTACAAGAAATACAAGAAGTTAACAAATCACATTTAAAGAGATTGAATCCATAATCAAAACTGTCCCAACAAAGAAAATTCCATGACCAGAGGGATTCACAGGTAAATTCTACCAAGCATTTTGAAAAGAATTAACACCAATCCTGGTTAAACTCTTCCAAAAAATTGAAGAGAAGGGAAAATTACCCAATACATTTTATGAAGCCAACATCACCCTTATACCAAAGCCAGATAACAACACTACAAGAAAAAAAAAAAATTACAGACCAACCTCTCTAATGAACATAGATGCAAGAATTCTCGATAAAATAATGGCAAATCTAATCCAACATCATATCAAAAGAATTATACATCACAACCAAGTGGGATTTATTCCTGGTATGCAAGGCTGGTTCAACATAAGAAAATCAATCAACATAATACACCACATTAACAAAACGAAGGAAAAAACCCACATGATCCTCTCAATCGATGCAGAAAAGGTATTTGACAAAATCCAGCACCCTTTCTTGATAAAAACACTTGAAAAGATAGGAATAGAAAGAAAGTTCCTCAATATGATAAAAGCCATATATGAAAAACCCACAGCCAAATCATACTCAGAAGTATGGTTGAAAAGTTTGAAAAAGGTTGAAAGCTTTCCCTCTAAGATCAGGAACAAGACAAGGATGCCGACTATCACCATTGTTATTCAACATTGTACTAGAAGTTCTAGCTAGAGCAATTAGACAAGAAAAAAATAATTAAAGGCATCCAAAAAGGAAAAGAGGAAATAAAACTCTGACTATTTGCAGATAACATGATCTTATATTTAGAAAATTCTGAAATGTTTACCACAAAGCTACTTGAACTAATAAACAAGTTCAGCAATGTGGCAGGATACAAGATCAACATGAAAAAATCAGTAATGTTTTTGTACACTAGTACTGAACAATCTGAGGAGGAAATCAGGGGGAAAAAATCCATTTACAATAGCAAAAAGAAGACTCAAATACCTAGGAATTAATTTAACCAAAGAAGTATAGGACCTATATGCAGAGAACTACAAAACAATACTAAAAGAAATCAATGAATATCTAAACAAATGGAAAGGCGTTCTGTGTTCAGGGATTGGAAGATTAAATATCGTGAAGATGTCAATCCTACCCAACTGATTTATAGATTCAATGAAATACCAAGCAAAATTCCAACAGCTTACTTTACAGAAATAGAAAAGGCAATTACCAAATTCATTTGGAAGGGAAAGTGCACCCAAATAGCCAAGAACATTCTAAAAAAGAAGAGTGACATGGGAGGAATTTCACTGCTTGAAGTTGAAACATATTTACAAAGCTACAGTGGTCAAAATAGCATGTTACTGGCATAAAAACAGACACATCAATCAGTGGAATAGAACTGAGAGTGCAGAAGTAAACCCTCACCTCTACGGCCAACCTCCCAAGTCCATGTTAATGGGACAAAACAGTCTCTTCAACAAATGGTGCTAGGAGAACTAGATTATCTATAAATAAAACAATGAAAGAGGACCTCTATCTCACTCTGTATACAAGAGTCAATTCAAAATGTATCAAAGACCTAAATATAAAAGCCAGGACCATAGAACTCCTAGAAGAAAATGTAGGGAAACATCTTAAAGACCTTGTGGTAGCCTGTGGTTTCTTGGACCTTGCACCCAAAGCATGTGCAACAAAAGAAAAAATAGATAAATGGGGCCTCCTCAAAATGAAACACTTTTGCACCTCACAGGACTTTGTCAAAGGGTGAAAAGGCAGCCAACTCAATGAAAGAAAATATTTGGAAATCACATGTCTGATAAGGATTTAATATCCATGATATATAAGGGGATGTTACAATGAAATAATAAAAAGACAAATGACCTAATTAAAGAATGGGCAAAGGACTTAAATAGACATTTGTCCAAAGAAGAAATACAAATGGCAAAAAAACACATGAAAAAGTGTTCAACATCACTAATGATTAGGGAAAGCAAATCAAAACTACAATGAAATATTATTTCAAACCTATCAGAATGGCCAGTATTAAAAAGACAGAAAACTACAAGTGTTGAGAACTACAACACTTATTCACTGTTGGTGGGAATGCAGAATGGTATAGCCACTGTGGAGGACAGTTTGGCAGTCCCTAAAGAGGCTGAATATAGATTTGCCACATGACCCTGAAATACCACTACTGTGTATATACCCAGAAGAACTGAGAGCAGTAACACAAACAGACATCTGCACACCAATATTCATAGTGGCGTTATATATGATTGCCCAAAATTGGAAACAACTCAGGTGTCCATCAACCAATGAACGGACAAACTGTGGTGTATTCACACAATGGACTATTATGCAGCTGTAAGAAGAAATGAAGTCGTAAAGCATATGACAACATGGATGAACCTGGAGGACATTATGTTGAGTGAAACAAGGCAGACACAAAAGGACAAATACTGTCTGATTGCATTACTATGAACTAAATATATTGTGTAACATACTGTATGATTTCCTTTATATAAAATGTAAATATAAATCAATTTATAAAGATGAAGTTTGATTAGTGGTTATGTACGGCCAGGGAAGGCATGCTAAGGGGTGTGGAGTTTTTCTTTTTTGGAGTAATGGAAGAATTCTAAAATTTTTTTGTGATGATGAATGCACAATATTGTGATTATACTAAAAGCCACTGATTGTACATTTTGGATAGACCGTATGATATGTGCATGCATCTCAATAAAACTGCTTAATAAATAAACAAATAATTGTGCAAGAATAGCCAGAAATAGCAGCTATCTTCAGCAGGGGAAACACAGGGAGATTGAGAGGTAAAGAATTTTCTAGTTTGTCTGTTTTTTGTGTATTATTATTGAAATAATGAAAATGCTCTAATAATGATTGAAGTAATGAATGCACAACTGGGCAATTACACCAAATACCACTAATTGTATACTTTGGATGAATTGTAGACTTTATTAATATGTATCAATAAAAATGATTTGAAAAAAAAAAAAGAAAGTGGTTGTGGTGGTTTAAAGCTGTATGTACCCCAGAAAATCATGTTCTTAAATTTAATGCATTTCTGTCAGTGTAAACCCATTATAAATAGGACCTTTTAATGAGGTTACTTTAGTTAAGGTGTGTACCTTCTCAGTCAGTATGGGTGTTAATCCTATTACTGGAGTCTTTATAAGCAGAGTGAAATTCAGACAGAAAGCCACAAGGAGCAACCAGAAGCTAAAATTCAATGGAACCCAGGAGAGAACAGAGAGGTAAGAAGAGGTTTCCATGTGCACTGCCATGTGACCAAGGACCAAGGATCGCCAGCAGCCAGCTCCAGAATTCCACAATCTTGGGGAGAAAGCATTGCACTGATTTGGACATTTTCCCGGCTTCATAACTATGAGCTAATAAATTCCCATTGTTTAACCTGACCCATTTCATGGTACCGAGCAGCCAAGGAAACTAAAATAGTGGTTAATAGGGAAAAATTTAGTTTGTATCTATGTTAGTAGAAAAAAGTTTTTAAAAACCAAAATAATAGGACTGTACAACACAAACAGTGAACCCTAATGTAACCATGGACTAAAGTTAATAGTACAATTATACTAACATTATTTCTTCAGTTGTAACAAAGGTACCACACCAGTGCAAGGAGTTAATAGTGAGGGGTGGGGGAGATAAATAGGAACTCCATATTTTCAGCATGATTTTTTTGTAAACCTACTTCTCTAATAAAAAAAAATCTAAAAAAAAAAAAACATAGGCTATACAAATAGTTAAATAAACTAGTAACTAGGATTACATAATCTGGCAAAGAGAAAACTCAAGAGTAAATTCAAAATAGTCTTGAAATATGCTTTTGTTTTTTTTTTTTAATTTAAATGTAGGTTTAATCTTGGCCAAAAGATTGAGAGGCAACAGAACAAAATATTTTAAACAGGAAGGTGTAATGAGGCAGAATGTGTTTTTGCCTCCTTTTATAAAACAAAACTAATTGAACTTAAATTATATATCAGAGAATTGACTTAGATATATTTCCCCATCTCCAATGATGGCATCTCCATTCTTCTCATTACCAATATTCAAAACTCATCTGTTGTATTACCAAATCCATTTAGTCAACAAATACTACCTCTAATTTCCCTCCCTTCTCCATTTCAAAACCACCATCAAAATTTGGAGCCTCATTATTTTCTATCTAGACAGCATCCAACTGACCTTCCAGACACAAGGTTCTCCCTACCCAAATCACTTCCAACTCTATTTATTTGTTATGAAACTTTTGCTATTTGCCCCAAATTAATATGAGCTTATTTTCCTTGTATCTTCTAAGTATCTGTAAACTGTTAGAAGTTTCTTCTTATATAGACAAATGGAGATTTGACTGATTTAACTTTAAATTGCTAGTTTGGTGATCCAATATAGTAATGGAAATAGGGAGCAGGTGCAACAGCTTGTTCTCACTGGGGAGATTTGTTTTTGTTTACCTTTGAACATGTTTGGCAAATATTTTATGCCAGTGATCTTTTTTTTTTTTTCACATCTAATTTACTCTTTGACCTAGCTCCATTTCAGGTAAATGATGGAATTGTGTCTGGTCTCCACCTAGTTGACAGCTACTGTCTGCCCCAGCAGGAAAATGTCCACTTACCAATTCCAATGTTGTAAATTGGTGTTTGCCTTTAGACCTTTCCAGTCACTTGCTCCTAAATATAGTTGTTCCACAGAGTTGAAAGGATTTCTAAAATGAGAATTTCCCTACCTGTTCCAAGGACCACCATGATCGCTACCACTCAACTTTCCAACTTCACAAGTATTGTTTGGATTCTGACAGGGTGGCCCTAACTTTCCCAGGAAGAACAGTGACAGATCTCTTAGTATTATCCATAATTCTAGTTCCATCTTCTCTGGCAGAAATTCTCAAAGTTTATTGACACTCTGATGCCATAAACTTTGATGTCAGCACCGATGCAGTATCTCTTTTACTTACATTCCTTTGGTTATTTTAATTTAATCGGGGTCTGGGAGAGTAGGGGAGGAATGGATGTATTATTCATCTTGTCATTGTACCTAAATGACTAAGTTCCCCCTTTATCTACAGTTATGATGGTTTGAAGAAATTCTTATGTAGGTCTTTAAAAAAATAACTACTGCTTAATAAAAATGAAGTTAAATAACATTAGATCTTTTGAATACATGACGATATTAACTTTCTAAAAACATAAATGATGCTGAGAATATACTTCTCAGCATCATTTATATTCTCATGTCCACAAATCCCTATATCTCAAATTTTGTTGGGAGCCGTCACTGGAGTCTGCCAAGAGAGGTGCCAACAACCTAAGCAATAGCAACCTGTGGTAACATGGCGCAACATGGCGGACGCCACAACATGGCGCAGACACAAAATCTGCTCTGTCACTTCCTTGTTCTTCTTCCTCCTTGCTCCTTTGTTCTCCGGTTCCCACCACTGCCCAGGTGAATGCAACAAGTACGCAGGCGCAGGGCGCGAAAGTAAGATCTGCCCACTACTCCAGCGATAACACCCTCCAATCCCGGAGCGCCACCCGACCCCGACTCACTTCCTCTCTCCAAACAGCATATAAGCCCTGCTCCCTCAAATAAAATTTGCAGCTTGATCAGAATACTGTCTTGCTGTCATTCTTCGCGTCTCTTGTCCCACCATTCTTTCTCGGCAGGTTTCGGGTCCTCGTTGATGTCCCGCGGGCCGGGACAAAATTTATGTAAGAAAGGGTGAGGGAAGCAATATATGTCTGGAAAAATACCTTTTTCCTTGTATGAAAATACTGGTTCATACCGGGAATCAAATATGTGGCCCTAGCATCATTAGCAGCATGCTCACAGCGATTAAGCCAAGAACCACAGCATCACTGACTGATAAAGACCCACCTTTAACTGCTAGTCAGGAAAACAACTATTAAAGAAGGTCAACATAAGGGAATAAAAGGGTGGAGGTAGGAGAATGGAATGGGTGCAGGGTTGTCCAGACATCTTTGTTCCTACCTTCACTGACTAAAGAAGGTGAGTCAATTCATTTACCTAAGTCAGGATCAGAAGTGCTACAAGAAGACACAGATAAAGAAAGGGAGTGACTTTTAAATTCCAGCTTGTGCTAACATGTATATCTCTAAATCCTCATTGCAACGCTCTTATTTTCTTGTGAAACCATCAAGCTTTTATTTATTTTATCTTTTTTTCTTTTGGAATTCATTCATCTTCACTTACCACAAAACTGTCCTGTGCCAGAATCTGGTTCTTTTCTCATAGGTCTAACATTTCAGCTTGTTATAAACAGCATATGGATATAGATTATGCAATGATAATGTGTGCTACATTCCAAAGATTTATATTCTCTGTATATATGTGAATTATTGCATCTATTTTCCTTTACTCTCAAAATAAATACTATACTAATCAACCAAGTAAAATACTAACTTGGTGTGTGTATATACATATTCTTTTGTGATTTATAAGTGGAACCCTTTCTTTTATTGACTTAAAAAGTTTTTAAAGTCCTATGAGAAGGTTGCCATAAAACAAGTATTAGATGAGTCCCTGATTTTTGGATGAAATTTTACATTTGTCCCTAAAGACACTAAACATACTAAAGTCTAGTAAAAGATATCCTAGTAATCAACTGAATAATTTGTTAGCATCAATATCCTACTAGCCTTAAATTTTTTTTTGTCCCATGTTAGATGAATCTTGCCAAATAGCATATCCAGACTTAGACTTCAGGATCCTCTGTGCATGCTCAGCTGCCATTTATTATCAGAATGCAGTGAGGCATTATCTTTTGAAACACACAAAGACACACACATGAAGATGAAGCATTTCACATAAGCAAAATGTGTAGTAACAATAATCACCAAAAATTTCTTAAAATCAGATGTCAAAAAGTATCATCTTCACTGCACTAAAAAACAAGAACACATAGAGTTCTGTCTTTCCACTATAACCTGACTTTCACCTCCTTCAAAAAGTACAAAAAGGAAAAAAAAAGAACAGAAAGAAAAGAAGGAAAAGGATATCCAAAGGCATTTCCCATCAATTGCTTAATGGTCCAAAATATTTGTAACTCTATCTCCTTTTCTTTTACACCAGGCAAATGATGAAAACCTGATGGGACAGGCAAGCAACACACTAACATCAGGTCACTGGGGGTGTATTCACAGAAATGGACAAAAATAGGTCTAAGTAGGCACAAAAAGATTAATGCTGGGAACTGCATAGTCAGCAAATTAAAACATCTTTTCATGAGAGGAAGAGGTTAAAAAGTTTAAGAGTATTACTGAATAAAATTACTAGGACTAAATCAGTGAAAGGGGTTAATTTTTCAATTTTCTGAAAAAACAAGTCAATCTATGACCCAGCTCCCCATGTATTACATGCAGATCTCAGGAACACAGTCATTTTAGTTTTGAGGAATTCAACTAAAACTACGAAGATGCAAAATTCAAGTCAGACACAGGAAATTCTTTAGGGAATAAAAGAATTTCATGACTCATAAGATGAAAATCTCTTGAATACCCACTAAAGTAATCTTATGATGAATTTATGTGTTGTGCAGAAAAATTTTAAGCAAACACGAAATTGAACAAACTAGAATCTGTTTTCATTTGTAATTTTCCTTTCAAGGTAAAACTAACTTCAAGAACACCAGACCTTCCTATACAGTGTGGCATTTTATAGAATGCCACATTTTAAACTACTGAGTTCTAAGCAAAATTTCACATCCATAAAAAATAGATCAAGCCAGTCCACAAGTAGGTCCAGGATTCAAATGTGGGTCATTCTGACATTTCTTAGTCTTCAGGTTCAATAAAATTCAAGAGACGCTGTAATAATTGAAGGTAAAGGCTTGAGCTGGATGCTGATATAAAGAGAAAGAAAGGTGGTAAAATTTTTCCTGGGTAAATCAACAACAACAACAACAACAGCAACAACAAAAACTAGCGATCACACTGTTTTCTGGACTTTTAGACAATGTTTAAGCACAGAAGAAAACTAACAAGGAGGCTCCCCTTACCTTAAACTTTTTTATTTTCTTCTAACTTAATTACAATTCAAAATTTTACCTTTTCTATATGAAATTCCCTTCTTATTACAGGTTATAAAAATAGAGCAAGCAATGAAAGCCCTTTGTGTTGTTTCCCAGGAACAAACACAGTGTAATATACACTATACAACTAAGAGATTGCATATTACTTTCATTTAATTTAGTCTAGTGTTGAGCTTCACCTCTAAAATAATCCGTATGCATCCTTCTCTTTTGGTTTTATTCTATAATCCCTTTAAAACAGTAAATGTTTACATTAAAAGGAGAAGAGAATATGTGATATATTTCATCTGTCAAAAGTGTTGTGAACATTCCTCAACTATATATTCTGATCCTTCTATTAAGTTTCTAAAATTCTGCGCCCATATGCTTAATGTAATTGCTTTAGAATGATGCCGGCTCTATTGCCAATAAGGCAATCCTGACTTTTTTTGGGTGTGATATAAGGAAAACTTTTCATGTATTTTAGGATCTTAAAGCTTTATTGAGTGATGCATGAATCAGGCAGCATCCCATTCAGAAAGTAGAGGGGAGCTCTACCAAGGGGGTGAAAAGGGGCACTCATATAGGATGAATGTGGAAACAAGTGAGGAAATGTTCTGATTGGCTGACATTAAGTTTCCATTTTACATAGAGGGAGAAGATATGAATTCATTAATATATGTTTGCCCATTCTGGTAAGTTGTCCCAACTGAACCGTAAACTAGTTTTATCACCAAGCAT
This sequence comes from Tolypeutes matacus, assembly GCA_026826555.1. Taxonomy (NCBI): domain Eukaryota; kingdom Metazoa; phylum Chordata; class Mammalia; order Cingulata; family Chlamyphoridae; genus Tolypeutes; species Tolypeutes matacus. The sequence continues at coordinate 12,099,958 of JAKSZT010053801.1, read as the reverse complement.
TGTTATCAGCAATCCTGTAGGGTGTGTTTCATTTGCTTGGGAAAAAAAAAGTGTTGTGAACAGCAGCAGCTAGAAGAAGAATGCGTAGTTCATTGTTATTCTCAAGCCCCTTTATATTATTTATTTTTATTTTATTTTTGAAATGGCAAATCTTTTATTATGTGTTAAAGTAGAACTGCTTTCACCAAGACCATTGTCAAATGAGGAACTGGCAAACCTGGATCCAACAAGCAACAGAGAACTGACAAGAATGATATCAGGAAAGGTGTAAGGTTATAAGAAAATAATCTGCGTATCAACTAGAAGAAAGGCCCTTAAGGAAGTTAATGAGGTTTTCTAATATTTTCACAAAGAACCCCTTTATGATCATGTTGCAACTCAAATATAATGAATGTGGAATATAGCTCATCTTCTGGGGGGTTGGAATTTATATATACACACACACACAAAGACATACCAAACATACATACCTACTTTTGATTCTTTGTTATGACAATTTAAAATATAACCTAAAACTTTTTTTTTTTTCTTTGTTTTGTTCAAGGTAAGATCCCAATCAGATATTCCCCCCTCACACAGCAATGGCTTGCTATGGACGACTATGGAGGCTGCAGGTTCCACACAATTCCTTCCTGGCTTGCTGTGCTTCCGTCCCTTTCACTTCCACCAAAGAAAGCATTTCAGAATTTAGGGGTGGGAAGGATATTATTGAACGGTTCTAATATATATTCAAGGCAATCAACCTATAACTTTAAAACTTTTAACTATTACTCATATTCAATCCTCACAATATACTTTATAACAATGATTTTGAGAGTGGACAAGTCACTGAGATATGGGGAGAAAGTATAATTTGTCTTTATAGTTTTATCTATTTTCCTAATGTCTACTTTTTGTTTTCTAATATACGTATTAGCACAGAAGTACATACATATGATTTATAAATCTCCATATTGGGACTGTGTACATGATTTTTTTTTTTATTGGAAGGATGCAAAATCAAATATTTTGGAGGCCAGTGGTTGAAGAGGGCAGACCTGGGGCTGGTTCCCAATCTTGGCAAACTGGGGAGAGAATCCTTTCTCTTTCTTTTCATTCTACTGAGGACTTCTGAAGTATGAAAGCTGGACTACTCTGTTTATTCTAGGTGAAATCAAGTACTGGCACTTGCTTCTAAATCCATTTCATACCTGCAAGTTAGGCCCTTAAGAGGCTGGCTTCCAAGCATCCTACTAACCTACAAAGGCAATATAAAGGTGACTATTCTACGTGGTGTAACATTGTATCTTTTAATAAACTGAGGTTATCCAACTAGTGAGGAGAACTTATTAAAGTGGTCTGTCTGATCCCCAGCAATTAAACACTAAGTATAGCTTAGAAGTTTGGAAAGAGTTATAACAGGTAAGAGAAACAAGTAGTTAAGATTTTTATAAGATTTAGAATTCAAAAACTCCAATAATGATTACAATTGATGTTTGTTTAAAGTAGTACATTTATAGCCCAAATAGTCCTTAAAGTATTCATTTTATCAACTTCATAAAAACACTTTGAGGACAACTGCATTTACAGTTTCAATTATATGATTTTTTTCTTTGCCCATTCTTTTCTCTTTTCTTTCCCAATAACTTTTTTCAGATATGGTTCAAAGTAGAATTTATGCTCCTCATATTCTGTCCACTGCTCTTTAGGCAAGACCTGATGCTTTATGGTCAGGTCCAGTGCTCTCTTAATGTGAAACATCCTGTCATTATAAAGGTTTTCAGGAAGCCTTCTTATGGCTTCTTTAATATCTTTGTTCTCGGCTACTGTATCATCTCAAATTTACCCTAGTTTTATGGAACCCTGCAGCTTTGTAATACCATTTTCAAATACCATCCAGCCACTGGCCTGATGCTGTAACAGCAGGCTGGCTCACCATTTTGGTTTCAGACCAACGTGTTGCCTCTTACATTCTTTAAATCAGCAGCTACATCCTTCAGCTATATTAAAAACAAATTAAAATAAAAAAGATTATTCAATTGCCATCTCCAAAAGATATACTAAAATTTCTGGAGTTTACTTGTGATCTTTGCACTGTGTTCCATATAAACTTTCTGCTAGCGCAGGGAATGAATTGGTCACTAGACATAGAGATTTTCTTTCATTTTTTGGTTCCTGGTTCAAATGAAGAAAAAGTCACACGCAAATGAAAGGGGTTCCATCCTGGGCATTATCAGAAGTCGCTATGAATTGTGCTCAGTTCAGTTCCTCTTAGTTCAGATCATTGTCGTTCATACCATCCTGAGTTCATCATCATACAGGCTACTATTCAAGGCCTACTCAGAAGACCAAACACTGAAAACAAGTTGATTTCTTTAATGTTTCCATATCTGGTGAACATTTTGCTTTCACCCTTGGCTCCCATCAGTCTATTCTCAATTCAGTAACCAAAGCAATATTTTAAGAACAGAAGTCATATCATGTCACTCCTTAGCTCAAACCCTCCACTGATTTCCCATTTCACTCAGAGTGAAATCCAAAGCTTTACATGATCTGGCCCCTATTTCCTCAGTGACCTATCTCCTGCTACTCCCCCATCACTCACTCTGATAGAGCCATATTGGCCTCCTTTCCTGTGCCTCTTAAAAGCCTGGGACCCGCCATCTTAAGGCCTCAACCCTGTTTTCTTCCTAGATATCTACACTGTTAGTTTCCTTTTCTTCTTCAAATGTTTGCTTAGATGTCCTCTTCTCACTGAGTCCTACTTTGACTTATTTAAATGTACCACTCTTCCCCCAGCACTCCCAATCCCCCTTACTCTATTTTTTCATAACCATTATCTTCTAATATACTATAAAATGTTCATATATATTGTCTTTTTTCATTTGTCTCCCCCGTTAGAATGTAAGCTCCATGAAGGCAGAGATTTTGTATTGTTTACAAATGTATCCCAAGCATCTATAAAAGTGACTAATGCATAGTAAACACTTAATAAATATATAAGATAACTGAATGAGACCAGGAATTAATCTATGAAGGGAGACTAGAGTTCACAGAGCAAAGGAAGAAGTCAGAGAAATAAGCCAAAACATATATGCTAAAAACATAAAATATGTATATTGTCAATAATTTATCTTCTACTGCATCAACAGATTATAGAGTAGCAATACAACAATAATTCTTTCTTCACTTTCATCGATAACCATGAGTTGTTGGGGTTGTTTTTTTTTCCTTTTTTTATAAGGCATGTATGATTGACTACTTGAAAAGTAAAAACAGGGTATAAAACAAACTTTGTGAGAATTTAAGCATTTCCAACATAATGATCAACAAGATTTGGTGATCATTACAAATTTTTCAAAGGTAAAAGAATACAAAGTTTGCATTCATTTGTACATGTGGGATTTTAAGAAAGAGATCTGGATATAATGAGTAGCATATGTACAAAGATTGTACTGGTGACCATAGAGAGAACATATTTTCCTCAACCAAATAATAGACACATAAAACATATTAAAAAGTTACACAAGTAAGAAGACTTCCCCCAGGAAAAGCCCACATTCCTATTACTACAAGTTTCTGGGAGAGAAAAATGCCACAAATCACAAAAGAATTAAAAGTCTCCACTGAATAGTCAAAGCTAGGAACACCCTTTTGTTCACACCCTACATCATTACTTATACAAATGCCACTTTTACATAAGCAAGAAAAACAGGCTTAATGAAGTATACACTTTATTTAAAAACAGTACTTTATTTTGCTGAGCTTTATTTACTTGAAAAGTACAGTTAATTGAAAAACCTATAAAAAGAATATCCAACAAACTCCCAAATCACTGCAACAAAAGAAGATTGTATATCATATATGCTACCCCATAAAAAGGAAGCTCACTGACAGTAGTGCTAATGAATAGTATCCAAATTCCATAATGTAAAAAGGCCCTCAGTAAGTTTAATGGGAAGAAGCCAGAGAGGGCAGCAAATATAACTCATATACTCATTCATTTCACATCATTCCCCTTAACTCTGCTTAGCTCATCCATTAAAACAACACAAATAGTAACATCCAGGAATGGTTTAATGTTTACGAAATTATAATTGGTATTATTCTTAGCCCTTTAAGTAATTTAATCCTCTCAACAGCTCCATGAGGTGGGTACAATTATTTTTATATCAGTTTTAACAGGAGCTAAGAGACATTAAGCAATTTGCCCAAGATTATACAATGAGCAAGTGGCTGAGCTAGGATTTGAATCCAGAGTCCTCGCTCTTAACCATCTACCTAATAAAAGCCCAACAAGTATGCTCTGGTGCCAACCAGAAAAGAACATAAAGAAATCTAATAAAATATTAACTAGGTAAAATATTTGCAATATATATGATGATTTAATATCCTTAATATATAAAGAGATCTTACAAAGCAATGTAATATATAAATATCCTAAGAGAAAAATAGGCAAATGACATAATCTGGAAATTAAAAAAAAGTTCAATACTTATATTTAAAAATACAAACTCATTAATAATTTAAAATACAAATTAAAATATTAATGAGATACTGAGTTTCAAATATCGTACTAACATATTTAAAAGAATGAAAATATTCAGTATTGAAGAAAGAGGACATGGGGAAATGGAAACACCCATAAAATCCAGATGGATGATAAATCAGCACAAACATTCTGGAAAGTTAATTTAGCAATACCTATCAAAAAGCCTTTAAAGTGTTCAAAAAAAGACATGGAAACATTCAGAAAGTATGCCACCTTTGTTCTGATTTGTAATATTCTATCCCTTGAAAATTGAACCAGAATGTAAAGCTCAAGATAGGGGAAGACTTACTAAGAAATAACTATGTTAAATGAAACCTGTAAATGTTATTTTAAAGTCAAACCTACTTAAAGGTTGATAACATGTTTTTGATGTTAGAAAGAATTTTTATAAATGGATAGAGCATTTTTAAAGAAAAGATTAGTAATAATCTGGGACCCAAATTCCCAACTATTTCAATGAAACTGTAAAGATGGAAGAGAAATAGTACACACATACACACATACAGAGGTATACATGTACATATAAATACATGTGTTTATATATAAATTTTATTTTGTTGAGGATCCTTGATTTTGATAGGATAGGGAAATATAAATCCAAATATGTTTGTTGAAAGCTTTTCTTTTTTCTTTTTTGAGGAGGTACCAGAGATTGAACCTGGGACCTCATACATGGGAAGCAGGCACTCAACCACTGAGCTACACCCACTCCTCATGTTGAAAGTTTTAATGTACATACTAGTAGAACAGGGATAGAATGTAGAATTTCTAAATCACAAAAGGGGAAAAAAGGATAAAGAAAACATCATCAATCCATCAAAGGTAGAGAAAGGGGGGAAAAAGTAAATACAAAACTGAAATGAGACTTTTTGTACATCAAACAGGCACAAAATCTAAAATCTGGTAACATCCAATCTTGGAACAGAAAACCTTCAAGTTATATTAAAGTGGTTTGTGGAAATTTAAAAGGCAATTTCATACATGGCAGGAAAGTAAATTGGCAGACTCTTTCTGGAAAGCAATCCCAACTATTAAAATTTTAAATACACATATATATTATTTGATACAGCAACCACTACTAGGAATCTATCCTACAAAAATAGTGGGATAGAGGAACTAAAATTAAATTGCAAAAGTAAATAAATAAATAATAAAGAAAAACCCTGAAAAATACCTAAATGTCCATCAATTATGGTACACCTATTCTATGGAATTATACATAGGTGGAAAAATAAAGATATATCTATATGTTCTGATATTAAAAGATCTCTAAATCTCCAAGATACACTGTTAGGCCCAAGAGCAAGTCACAGTTATATGTATATTATTCAACTTACATAAAAGAAAGATACATTATTATATACAATTTATAATAATAAATTGTAATCAGTGAATGCATAAAGAAAGATATAGAAAGATATACAAAAAAACATCAGCAGGAATCCTTTCAGGAAGGGGACCTTTTCATTTTTTTATATAATTCTGTTTTGCTTTTTTTCTTTTTGTAGCATCTTAATAGCGATAAAATCCACATGCCAAATATACCAATTCAAAGTGTACAAGTCAGTGGTTTTCAGTATGTTCATAGAGTTGTACAACCATCACCACAATTTGGTGGCATTTTCATCATCCTAAATGTACCCATTAGCAGTCTCTCCCTAACTTTATGTGTCAACTTTGTTATGTATGGTGTCCAGTTGTTTGGTCAAACCATGACCTAAATGGTGCTGTGGAGTATTAGAATCTGTAATCGGTTGACTTTAAAGAAATTACCATAGATAATGTGGGTAGGCCTCATCCAATTAGTTGGAGGTCTTACAAACAAAGAACTGAGGGTTCCAGAGAGAAAAAATTCTGACTCAAGACTACAACATCAACTCCCCATGAAATCTCCAGCCTGCTGGCATCCCCCACAAATTTCTGATTTAGGACTGCAAAATCACTCTTGCTGGAATTTCGAGCCTGCCTACCTGCCCTATGATCTTGGACTTGCTAGTCCCCACAACTGCATGAGCCAATTCTTCAAACTAAATCTTTTAATAAATATACACATATCCTTTTGTTTGTTTTTCTGGAGAATCCTGACTGATACACTCTCCAAATCTCCCAGCCCTATGCAGCCACTATCTACTTTTTGTCTCTATAGATTTGCCTATTCTGAGCATTTCATATCATTGGAATCATGTAACATGTGCTCTTTTATGACTGGCTTTTTTCACTTAACATAATGTTCTCAAGGTTCACACACATATTGTAGCATGAATCTGTATTTCATTCCTTTTTATGGATGAGTAATATTCTATTGTATGAATATACTACATTTTATTTATCCATTCATTAGCTGATGGATAGCTGGGTTGTTCCCACTTTTTGTCTATTAATATTAATGCTGCTATGAGTATTCATGTATAAGTTTTTACGTGGACATATGGTTTCAATTCTCTTGGAAGTGAATTCCACTCTCCAGGAGTGGAATTGCTAGGTCAAATGGTAACTCTATATTTAACATTTTGAGAGGCTGCCAAGTTGTTTTCCAAAGGAGCTGCACCATTTTACATCCCTACAAGCAATGTATGAGAGTTCCAATTTCTCCACATCCTTACCAACATTTTTTATTATCTTTTTGATTATAGCCATCCTAGTGGGTATGAAGTGGGATCTCATATTGGTTTTGATTTCCATTTCCCAAATGGCTAATGTTGTTAAGCATCTTTTCATGTGCTAATTGGCCATTTATCTTCCTTGGGGAAATGTCTATTCAGATCCTTTGTCCATTTTTTTATTGTGTTGCCTTTTTATTTTTGAGTTGTAAGAGTTATTCATGTATTATGGATACTAGTATCTTAACATATATATTATCTGCAAACATTTTCTCCCAGTCTGTGGGCTATCTTTTTACTTTCTTGATGATTTCTATTGAAGCACAAAGGTTTTTAATTTTGATGATGTCAATTTTGATGAAGTCTAATTAATCTATTTTTTCTTTTGCTGCTTGTAGGTTTGGTGTCACATCTGAAAAGACAATGCCTAACGTAAGATCATGAAGATTTACTACTATACTTTCTTCTAACAGTTTTATAGTTTTAACTCTTACATTTAGGTCTGCAACTCATTTGGGTTAATTTAGATGGTATAAAGAATGGGTTCAACTTTATTCTTTTACCTGAAGATATTCAGTTGCCCCAGCACCATTTGTTGAATACTCTTTTCCCAGAATTGTCTTGGCACCCTTTTCAAAAATCAATTAATCATAAATATGAAGCATTTCTAGACTCTCGATTTTATTCCATCAATCTACATGTCTATCCTTATACTAGTACCACACTTTAATTATTACTGCAACTTTGTAATAAGTTTTGAAATTGGAAAGTGGGAGTTTTTTGTTCTTGTTCAAGATTGTTTTAGGGGTCGGATGTGGCTCAACTGGTTGGGCGTCCGTCTTCCATATGGAGGGACCCGGGTTCGATCCCCCGGACCTCCCGGTAAAAAAAAAAAAAAAAAAAAGATTGTTTTAGCTATTCTGGGCCCATTGTATTTCTATATAGGTTTAAGGATCAGCTTGTCCATTTCTGCAAAACAGTTAGTTGGGATTTTCATGGAACTTGCATTGAATCTGTATATTAGTTTTGGAGTACTGTCATATTAACAACAGTAAATCTTCCAATCCATGAAGACAGGATATCTTTCCATTGATTAAAATCTTTAATTTCTTTCAGCAATGTTTTGTGATTTTCAGAGCACAAGTTTTATGCTTCATAGTAAATGTATTCCTAAGTATTTTATTCTTATAAATGCTATTGCAATGAAATATTTTCTTAATTACATTTTTAGATAGCTCATTGCTAATGTACCAAAATACAGTTGAGTTTGCACATTGATCTTACACCCTACAACCTGGGTGAACTTGTTAGTTTTAATCAATTTTTAGTGGATTCCTTAGGATTTTCTATATAAAAGGTCATGTTGTATGCAAATAGAAATAGTTTTACATCTTCCTTTCCAAGGTAGATGTCTTTTATTTCTCCTTCTTTTCTAATTGCCCTGGATAGGACCTCCAGCATAATTATGAATAGAAGTGGTGAGAGTGGACTTCCTTGTCTTGTAGGAAAGCATTCAGTTATTCACTGATAAGTATGATGCTAGCTGTACTGTTTCACTGATGCTTGTGGTGGTTTGAAATGTATGTACACCCAGAAAGTGAAGTTCTTAAGCTAATTCGTTCCCGTGGATGTAAACTTATCGTAGTAGGATCTTTCGATGAGGTTACTTCACTTAAGAAGTGGCCAAGGGTGGGCCTTAATCCTCTTGCTGGAGTCCTTTAAAGGAGAATGTAGTTCAGACAAAGAGGGAGAAGGCTACAGAAACAAGGAAGTGAGAGCAACAAAACCTGGAAGAGAAGCGAGAGACCAGAAGGCACCACCATGTGCCTTGCCATGTGACAGAGGAGTCCAGGATTGCTGGCAGCCAGTCTTTGTGAAGAGAGCGTCCCCTAATGATGCCTTGATTTGGACATTTTTCTCAACCTCAAAATTGTAAGCTTGTAAGCTAATAAATTCCCATTGTTAAAAGCCAACCCATTTTATGGTAACTGCTCGAGCAGCTTAGCAAACTAAAACAGATTTTGGTATGAAAAAGTGGGGTGCTGCTATTGAAAATACCAAAAATGTTTAAAAGGTTTTGTAATTGGTAATGAGTAGAGCCCAGAAGAATTTGAAGTGCCTGATAGAAAAAGCCTAGATTGCTCTGAAGAGATTGTTGGTAGAAATATGGATGCTAAATGTACCTCCAATGAGGCCTTAGACAGAAATGTATTATTGCAAACTGGAAGAAAGGTGATCCTTGTTTTAAAGTGGGAGAGAATTTGTTAAAATTGAGTCCTGATGTCAGAAGAAAAGAATTTGAAAGTGGCAAGCTTGGATATTTAGCTGAGGAGATTTCCAATATAAGTGTGGAAAGTGCTGCCTGGTTTCTCCTTGCAGCTTACAATACAATGCAAGGGGAAAGGGATAAGCTGAGAACTGAACTCCAGAACACAAAGAAATCAGAAATTGATGGCTTGGAAAATTCTGAGCTTCTGGAAAGTGAGACTCCAGAAAATAGTGCTGCATGTGAGGGTTTAACTGAACATGGAACCAGTCAGTCATTTCAGGGCAAGTCAGGATTGGAAATGCAATTATCTAGAAAGGATTTGTGGAAAGTTCTTTTGTCTGATGTTTTGGACCCCTGTGTATTACTCATTAAACCCATATGTTTTTGTGAGATCTGTTTGAATGGAACAACTGCCAGCCTGGAATAAATGGAACAGAAAAGACACAGATTAAAGGAAAAATGACTTCAAAGGCAGAACCATGAAGCTGAGGTCTGGACCGAAAACATATTCTTGGGCCAGGAGAGCAGACCCACTTGTGTGTGGAAAGGGTGAGTATGCCCTGGCACTTGAAGAGGGTGGGCCTTCTGCCCCATTGTTCAGGAAGAGTGCTACCAATCCAGTTTGCTCAGATGCCAGGGAATTGCAGAGAATCTGGCCACCTCAATGCTTGACAAGGGTGGAGCTGAGAGGCTGGCCATCATCCCAACGCTTGAAGATATTGGGGCCATCTCCCTAGTATTTGGGGAAAGCATGGCCACTGCACAAGCACTTGCAAAGGGTGGGGCTGCCATTCCCTCAGGCTCAGGACAAAACCATCATTCCAAAGATGATTCTCAGATCTTGAAATCTAATGGATTATGCCTTGCAGGGTTTCAGAATTGTTTGGACCCCTATGAACCTTGATTTCCTTCCTATTTCTCTCTGTGGAAATGGGAGCAGATAACTTTTACTCTAGGTTTCACAGATCCACAGCCAGACGGGAATTGTGCCCCAGGATAGACTATACCTATAACTGATTTTGATGAGACTTTGTATTTAGCATTGTTACTAAACTGATATAAGACTTTTGGGATATTGTGATGGATTGAATGTATGTGTATATGGAAAGAACATGTCTTTTGTGGGTTCAGAGGGTAGAGTTTTGTGGTTTGAAACTGTATCTACCCCCAGAAAATCATGTTCTTAAAGCTAATCCACTCCTGTGGGTATAAACCTATTGTAAGTAAGACCTTTTGATGAGGTTACTTCAGTTAAGGCATGGCCAGGGTAGGTCTTAATCCTCTTACTGGCGTCCTTTATAAGGTAATGTAATTCAGACAAAGAGGGAGAAGGCCATGGAAGCAAGAAGCTGAGAGCAATGAAACCTGGAAGAGAAGGGAGAGACCAGCAGATGCCAACATTTGCCTTGTCATGTGACAACAGGAGTCTAGGATCACAGGCAGCCAGATTTATGGAAGAAAGTGTTGTCTGATGAGGCCTTGATTTGGTCAGTTTTCTCAGCCTCAAAATGGTAAGCTTGTAAGCTAATAAATTCCCATTGTTAAAAGCCAACCCATTTTATGGTATCTGTTTGAGCAGCTTAGCAAACTAAAGCAATGCCATTTATCAGGTTGAGGAAGATACCTTCTCTTCCTAGTTTGTTGAGTGTATTTACCATGAAACATTGTTGGTTTTTGTCAAATGCTTTTTCTGCATCTATTGAGAAATAATGCAGCTTTTGTTCCTTATTCTATTGATGGACTGTATTACACTAATTGACTTTTGGGTATTAAATTCCTGGGATAAATCCTATTTGGTTATGGTGTATAATCATTTTTATTACTGTATTCAGCTTGCTAGAATTTTGTGAGAATTTTGTGTATATATTCATAAGAGATATTGGTCTGTAGCTTTCTTTTCTTGTACTCTTTCTCTGGTTTTGCTATTGTATCAGGGTAATACTGGCCTCATAGAATGAGGTGAGAAGTGTTCCCTCCTCTACTATTTTTTAGAAAAGTGTGTGAAGAATTGGTATTAATTCTTCTTTAAATAGTTCACAGAATTCACCAGTGTGGTCATCTTGACTTGGGCTTTTGTTGATGGGAAGTTTTTTGAATACTAATTTCTCTACTTGTTATAGGTCTATTCAGATTTTCTCTTTCTTCTTGAGTCAGGTTCAGTAGTCTATGTCTTTCTAGGAATTTGATTATTTCACCTGAGCTATTTAGTTTGTTTGTATTTGCTTGAATATTGTTAAATTAACATTTTAATTTTATTTTTTATTATGTAATACATAAATACATTGTCCATTAAAAAACTCAAGCATACAGAAGAATACAGCATTTAAATTTTTTTCTAAGTATTTAATACATAATATACATATGAAAGCATATTTAAACATTTAATTCACATATATGTATTTATGAAAATATATTTTTACATAAATGGTATCATATTCCACATAATTCTGTAACTTGAAGATTTTTCCGTGTATGTACATAAATCTACTTTTTCAGAGTATGAAACAATTTATTTTATTTATTTATAAAAACTTGTATTATTTACTTTAAAAACTAAAAATAGATATTATAGGTAAATATTTAATGGTATGCAAAATGTTCATGATATCTCTCTGTTCAGTGAAGAAAGTAGGTTCCAATGCAGTAGACATGATAAACTCATCTTTATTTAAAATAAAATAAAATAAAATAAAATAAAATAAAAAACTCTGGACTACACACACCTATATACTCATCAACAATAAGACTGAGTAAAGGATTATAGGAGAGTTTTTTTTTTTTCTTTGAGAATTCTGTATTTTCTAATATATGTATATATTTGTATATATGCATATACATATGTGTGTGTTTTACCTTTATAAGCAGGTAAACAGGTACATATATACAAAACAAGAATAGCAAACAGAAACCATAAAATAAGATAGCAGGTATCCAAAAAAGCCTATCCTTCATCATAACAAAAGTGAAAAGTTTAAATTATTTGATTTAAAATAAAAATTTCCATATTGGACAAAAAATAAAAAGCCAAATTCAGCTATATTATATTTATAAGAGGACATCTAAATTAAATCACCAAATAAGGTTAAATATAAAGAAGTAGGCAAAGGTATACCAGGTAAACACAACAAAAGAAAGCAGGGATGATAACATTACTATTAGCCAAAGAAAACTTCATGTCTAAAACCAATAAAAAGGATAAAATGGATATTTTTAATGAAAATGAAATAATCCAAAAAGATATGTGAACTTTTATGCACTATAGAGCAGTTGACTATACGAAAGCAAAACTATTAGAAATACAAAGAAGCTTGTTAGTCTTCAATTATCATGGGAGCTATTAATGTATATCTTTCAAAACCAAAAATAAAGATAAACCATAGAGAAGAAAACAATATGACTAATGTAATTAACAAGTTTTACTGAATAAAATAAAACTTTCTTTTCCTTTACAAACTACAATTAGTTCCAGAGCAATAGGCCAACAAGAGGGAGTTAAAAATGAAAAAAACAGAGCACCCTGTTGGGCAAGGTATGGAAGAATTCAAAACATCAGCAATAAATGACCGAAATTCAGGGGCAACAGCCTGGGTCTTAGGAAGTGAATCTGACTTGAAAAGATCACAGTTCTCTACAGGTTTCTGACAACAAGGATTGAGAAACAGGGACCAATGGAGAAGACATGGATTGGGGTACCAAAAAGGGTTTCTTAGGAATCAGCTAGAAGACCAACTGTTTGAATTGAGACTCAAGGTCAGAAGGAGATTAATGGCAAATGTGTACTAATGCTAAATAATACGTGGGATTAGAGCTAATTAAATCTATCCATTCCTTATTCATCGATTCATTCTTTCATTGAAGCAAATATTCATTGAATTCCTATTACTATCAGGCACTATGCTGGACGCAGAGGTATAAAGTTGAATAAAACAGACACTCAGTGTTTCTAGCCTTCTGACTCTAACCAGTTCTCGACTTTAGATGCACATTAGAATCACCTCGGAGGATTTTAAAACAATGCCAATGCCAAGCCCAGCCTGCAGATATTTTGATTAAATGGGCCCAGGCATCCATATTTTTTCAAAATTCCTCAGGTGATTTATATATGCAGCCAGATTGAGAAGCACTGCTCTAAATGAAATTGGGCCTGGTAACCAGAGTTACAGTTGAGCTTCAAATGAGAGTAAATTACTCCAGGTATAGGTAAAAAGACCACTATGGCTGGAAAATTAGGGAGGCTTTTTAGAGCTTCATCACTCATGGAACTCTACTATTTAAATCTCCAATTATCCTCTTTGCCCCTCCATCTGTGGATTCCTGGGATAGTCTCCCATTTTCTTTTAGCACCTACTCCAACTTTTCATGATCCTATGTAACTTCAACAATCATGTTAAAAAAACTCTCCCAGCACACTTGTCAAGCTTCTTCAATCTCCACAACCCCAACAACATTCATTCCCATTCTTAAGTTGTTACTGACTAGCCTGGGCAAATCTTGTAGTTAATCATCTTTGAAAACGTCCCCAAACTTCTGTAGGAGCTTAGAGAGCCCAGGGAATTCTTGTTTTTCTTTTATCATAAAATAAGGGAATGGGAAATTGATTCTTGACATCCCAAGCTGAAATTTGGAGTAAATTTTCCACTGAAACTGTCAAGTATACGTTAAATATGTTTTGTTGAACTGGCTTTGAAATCTATTTATTATTATGCCATTTCTATAGTAAAATGCATTCTAAGTTCAAAACAACCAACTTACAAATGGCACATTTGAAAAACAACCTATCCACCTCTTTGAGAACTTTGATATGATATCACTTTATAAATATGAATTATGAGCAAAATACAGAGCCAGGGGACCCATCCAATAAGCTCTAGTATACGCCTGTGAAGCCACAAATTAAATCTTTCCAGCTAGAAACATATAACCTGAATATCTCTATTAACTAACAGCTGCTTCTAGCCTCTGAACAGGAATCTACTATTGTCACTCACTTTTTCTCATTTTCTGAGGAATGAGCCAACCCATCCTTACTTTCAATTAGAAATACATTTTGACTGTTAAGTCTTCATACTCAGTGAAATGATTATGAAACAATCCACCCACTGCTGATGTCCATCTACTCTCTTAGCTTCAGATGATTTGATTCCTTAATTTCTAGTTGGTTCTCTTTCTTTTTTAATGCTTCTACACATCCTTCATTGGTGAGTTCCTCTCTTCCTTTCTCTGATTCTGTAGACATCAACATGTTCTTATCATTGTTCAAATGCATGATGGGAATTGTATACAAATCATTGTGGTAGTTTGAAACTGTATGTATCCCCAGAAAAGCATGTTCTTACAGTTAATCCATTCTGTAGGTGTAGACCCATTGTAAGTAGGATCTTTTGATGAGGTTACTTCAGTTAAGGTGTGACTCATGTTAATCCTTTTACTGGAGACCTTTATAAGAGAATGAAATTCAGACAGAGAGAGAGAAAGTCACAGAAGCAAGAAGCTGAAAACAACGAAACCTGGAACCTGGAAGAGAAGGGGGAGACCAGCAGATGCTGCCATGTGCCTTGCCATGTGGCAGAGGACCCAAGTACTGCCCACAGCTAGTCTTTTGGGAAGAAAGCATTGCCTTGATAATGACTTGATTCAGACATTCTCACAGGCTCAAACTATAAGCAAATAAACTCCCATGGTTTAAACCCAACCCATTTCATGGTATTTGCTTTAAGCAGCCTAGGAAATTAAAACAACCATGTTCCCCCTCCTTTGCATAATGTACTCCAATGTTTCATGACAGTAAACTAGGGAACAACTGAAATACTGAAAATGCCTTTTTTCAAAAGTTACTACTATATTGCATTATTTGGTAAGAGTCAAAGGTAGGGAAGGCAATTAAGAATAGATGATGGACGGATGGATGGACAAATAGGTGATAGATTAACCTTTACTTTTTTATAATTATAAATGCAGTACATTTTGTAAATTAAATTACAACATTGGAGAAAAATATAAAGAAGAAAATAAAATCACCTGAGGTAATTACTATTAATATTTTGGTGTATCTCGTTTTGGACATTTTCTATATAGAGTGAATGTGGTAATCTGCTTCTATTATTGGACATTTAGGCCATTATCACTTTTTTGTTACTATAAATAATGCTTCATGAACATTGTTTCACATTAATCTATGAACATTTTCATTATAAAGTCTCCTAAAGTGGAGTTAATGGGTTAAGCAATTACCCAAATGCTTTCCAGAAAGATGGAATCAATTTATGTTCCTACTAGTGATATTTGAGAGTACACTTCTCCCTATACTCCTGAAGCCCTATTTCTTTTTGTAAGTATTTTTATAGTTGATATATAAGAAAGTTGTTATAATTTCTATTTCTATGATTAACAGAAATCATATTTCTATTGTGAGTTGAACTTTCACAAATGCTTATTGATCTTTAGTAATTCTTTTCCTTCTTTGTCCATTTTTATTAGGATGTTCCTATAAATAGGAAGAAGTAGAAACAGTGTAGTATACTAAAACCTTTCCAATGGAAAGAAGAGAGATCGTGTGCTAGAAGACAACAAAGTTGAAGGACTTGTACTTTGATTTTGTTTGAATTTTTTTTTTCAAGACAAGAAGATGGGCTCATATCCTCAGACTGTGGGGAAGAAGTAAGCAGAATCAAGGAGCTACAAAATTCAGGAAGTAGAGTAAATAACGGATGGAGTAAGGTCCTCCAGGAATAGAGTTGATGGGATTACTTTAGATTAGAAGAAAGGACTTCTCTGCCTCTAAGCAGGTAGGAAGAGATGTAAGTGTTGATATAGATGTTTGTAGTAATGAGAGGGAAAAGTGAAAAGAGCTTAATCTTCGTAGCATCAAATTTCTCTATAAAATAGGAGGCAAGATTATTGCTGTGAGAAAAGGGGATTTGAGAAAAGTGATCAAGACACAGAAGAACTAAAGAACAGTGCCGAGAGGTGATCTGAATTGAAGACTATAAATCTTAGAGGCAATTATCCCATAATTATACTCTTTCCTCTTACAGGACCACGCATCCTAGGTGAAAGAGCTATAAGTGAAAGCAGATGGTGGGAGATTTTCTGGGGAATTCAACATAAAGTAAATCCAGGACCAAAGGGTCTGGCAAAAGAGACAGAATGATCACCATAGAGTCTAGTATGGATGGGGAAGAAAGTAAAATGATAAAGGACATGATAGACTGGAAAGAAAAGGAAGAGGCCAGGATGTAGAGGTTGAAGAAACTTGCTTGCTGGTTGGACTATCCACAAGGTCATTGAGATTACCAAAGATGGCAAGAATTGGAGTGGAGAAATATTAAAATGCTCAAAAAATGAAAGGCATTGCCAGAGAGCTGATAAATCACAGCAATGACAAAAGGCAATAAGTGGTTGAGTAAGATGGCAAACCTCAAAAAAAGGAGCAGTTTTTGCATGAGAAAAGAAAACTAAGCTTCAAAAGAGAGAATGAAGAGTTATTGCCAACACTACCGCTAGAGGTGGGGGAAAAACAGCAGTAGCAAGAGGGACCTTGGAAGAGAGACAAGTATCAAATATAGCAAGGAAATGAAGGAAACATTTTGTGAAAAGATTTGAGGATAAAAACAAATTTATTTACAATGGAATGAGGGCCCTAAAGAACATAGTAGAAATGGCTAAAAGGCTAATAAGAAAGTATCATGTCATGGATAATCAACTACAGAGGAATTTAGGGGTAGAGAGAAGAACACCACAGGATGGTTAATTCTTGTTGGAGGGTGAAGCTGCTACACAGCACATTTTGCTAGAGACCCAACTTAATAATGATCAATTTTCCCATAACAAGAAAAATGTTCTAAAAAAGACATGGCCCTGGGTTGTGGATGTAGCTCAGTGGCTGAGTGCCTGCCTCCCATGTACGAGGTCCCAAGTTCAATCCCCACCAGTACCTCCTTGTATTAGTCAGCCAAAGGGGTGCTGATGCAAAGTCCCAGAAATCTGTTGGCTTTTATAAAGGGTATTCATTTGGGGTAAAAGCTTATAGTTACAAGGCCCTAAAGAGTCCAACTCAAGGTTACTTCCTTACCAATCTCTGTTGCCACGTGTTGAAGCAAGATGGCGGGCAACATCTGCTAGGGTTCAACCTTCCTTTTCCCACTTACAGCCCCATGGACCACCTTCTCCCGATATCAGCTGTAGGCTGGCAGAGGGCTTGTCTCTCTTCCTGGGGCTCATTTCTTTCCAGGCTCAGCTGCCCTAGTCTCTTCACAAGGTCAGCTGTAAACTATCAGGTGAATGGCTCATCTCTCTTCCTGTGGCCTCTGCCATGTCTATGGAGCTACCTCTTTTCCTCTATGTATCTACTTCTCTGTTCTTGACTGAGCATCCATTTATATAGCTCATTAAGGGGGTGGGGAATCAAAGTCCTAATCTTGATTTAATCAAGTAAACATAAAGCTTTAGAATTTAAATCAATCAAAGGGTATCATGCCCAGAGGAACAGACCAGTTTACAAACATAATCAATATCTCTTTTTGGAATTCATAAATACTATCAAACTGCCACACTCCTAAAAAAAAAAAAAGACATGGCCCTATATTGGTTGTTAACAACATTACTTACTAGGAGGAAGAAGTCAACCCTTAAGAGCACATGAATTAATATCCAGTATAGAAAAATAAGGGCCTGTATGAATGGTACCAGTGCTCTTTTATTTTTTTGCTTACAATACTCAGATAAAAAAAAAAAAAACCTTTTTCTTTTCTTTATAAAAGTGTTTGTATAAAAGGCTGCTCAATTACATTAAATTATTCAGGTGGATTTAGATAAATTAATCCTTAATTTCTCAAACTATTTCAAAAGCCATTTTGTGATAACACTGAAACCAAGGGTCAGCTCATAAAATGGTGGAATCTGGACAGTACAAAAAGCATCTGGTGGAAGAGACAAGTGGGAGATAAATTCCAGCTCATATTTGCCTTACCCTCAGGTCCAACTATCTGTCTTGGCCCAGGGAAATCATTCAGCTGCAGTATGGGGGTAGGAGTACCCTGTTTCTAATTAATTGGCCTAAGGAGAGCACCATTTTCAAATGGACCCAAAGGGATTGTATAGGATAATAAAGGCCCTTCCTAAATATAAAAATAAGCCAGGGAATAAGTTGCTAAAGTCTGAAAAATATAAAAACCAACTATTGTTAAATATATGTCTGAAAGTTATTGCAGGGGTAAATGCTAATATTTTCCCAAAGAATTTTTTTTTAAATCAAAGAATTATTAGTCTTCTTCTTTAAGTCATTAAAATTCATGATTCCATTTACAACTTAGTCACTTTAAAAATGCTTTTGTTTTGAATGACATTATTCTAGAATGTTTTCTTTCCAGATAATGATTGAGAAGCTAGTAAAAATGGTGCCAGGTATCATAATAGTAACAGAATTTGCTGTTTTCTGGGATTTTTGTTTTTAACTTTTTTTTCTTTTTTTTAATGGAGTATGCGGGATGTCTCTAAAATTTTGTTAAGATGACTGCAAAACGTGGAAAACCTATTGCTGCTATTGATGCATAACATACTGCTATTGATCTTTAAATATTATATAAATATATATTATTTATTATCTGTGTGTATATATAATTTGAATTTTTGGAAACTTTAGCTGTGCTGTCAACTTTGGAAAAAGTAACCCAGTTATACTGTGTTGAGTTGGCATTGTACAGAAATTAACAGCCATATTGGTCTAGAAATATTAAGCTTAATTTTTTCCCTTTTATACAGGAGTAACACACTGTATTGAATATGTAAAGTATCATCTGCATGGGTTTGATTACAGAAACTAATAAAGTACTCTCTAAATAATGAAAAAAAGTGCTTCTTTCATATTTATATAATCTTAGAGGTAAAGGAAAATATTCTTAGCATAACAGCAAAGCAAATACCATAAAAGAAAAGATTGACTACCCAAAAGTTTTAAGTTTCTGTAGAGAAAAAAATAAAACATCTTAACAAAAGTTAAACATCAAGCAACCAACAGGGAGAAATATTTTCAGCTCTATCATTATTTTTAATCAAAGCAGCAGCACTACTAATATTATATACACTTTGCTAAGTACTTTGTGCATTATTTTATTTAAATCTCACATCACTGAGGTAGGTAATAAACAATCTCATTTTTTTATAAAGGAGAAAACTGAGGCTTAGAAAGATTACATTATTTGCCACAAATTACACAGAGTTTTAAAGACAGACCCAGGACAGCATCCAAACAATGGTCAGTTTAATTCAAGCTCTGCTCTTACTCCCTACATCATACTAACACACACACACACACACAGAGAGAGAGAGAGAGAGAGAGAGAGAGAAGCACACACGCAAAGTTAATAAGCAACTCATAAAAGAAAAATTATGAATAGTCAATAAATAGAGATGAAAATGCTCAACCTAAATGTAAAATTAAAGCAATGAGATTCTATTTTGCATCTACTTAATTGGCAAAGAAAATAAATGTATGGTAATACCCCGAGCTGGTCACTGTGTCCAGAAAAGATAATATTATAGATAACTGGTGAGAATGTAAATTGGTACAATCTTCAGGAAGGTTATTTTGCAATAAAATCATGTCATAAAAATGTGCAGATCTGTAACACCACTCTTCTTACAGGTTCTAAAATGCAAATGCATAAAAGAGTAAAGATAAAGCTATCATTTTGGAGATACAATGCTTAAAGATATAATTGGTAACAAGTACAACAAAAAGCAGGGGAGATGAGGAATATAAAACAGTATATGTGAAGGCTAAGCTGGTATCAAACCAAACATGCGTTATACATTTAAGAGGTTAAATTTCAGCACCATAGTAATCAGAAAAGAATATATGAAAAATATATCCAGAAAGAAATTAGAAGATACTCAAAATGGTCCAAGACAAAAAAATCAAATAAATATGGAATTAGGTATTCACAGAAGAATTGAGTGACAAAAAAGGAATAAGACTTACAAAAACCAAATAGTAAAATGGCAGAAGAAAGTTCTGCATTCTCAATAGTTACTTTAAATGTAAATGGATTAAATACTACAGTCAAAGGCAGAAAATGGCAGAATGGTTAAAAAAGCATGTCCTAAGTATATGCTGTTTAAAAGCAACTCAAATTCAAAGACACAAGTAGGTTGAAAGTGCAAGGATGGAAAAATATTTCATGCAAATAGAAACTAAAAGAAGCCTGGGGGTCGCTATACTAATATCAGATAAAATAGACTTTAAGTAAAAAACTCTTTCAAGGAACAAAGATACTATATGCTAATAAAGGGCTCAAGTTAACAAGATTACAAACTACAGATAAATATGCACCTCACAGCAGAGCCTATCCCCCCATGAAGCAAATACTGTCAGATATAAAGGGAGAAACAGTTTTACATTAATAGTAGGTGTGATGGTTAGGCTAATGTATCAACTTGGCCAGGTAATTGCGCCCAGTTGTTTGGTCAAGAAAGCACTGGGCCAATTGTAATACAAGGACATTTATGGACTTTAGCCATCAGTGAGTTTACTGAATAGATGGCTATTACATCTACATCAACCAGGGAGATTGCCATCAGCAATGAGTGACACTTTATCCAATCGGTGGAATGTCTTAAAAGAGGAAGTGATTTCATCATTCAGAAAGAATTTCCCAGCTTGTCTTTGGACGGCCAATGACTCCCAGAAACTCATCAAGGACCTTCATTGAACTGTCATTGGAACCCCTGGTTTGCAGCCTGTCTGCAGCCTGGACTTGTGCATTCCCACAGTCACGTGAGAGACTCTTATAAAATCTCGTACTATTTACAGATATCTCCTGCTGATTCTGTTTCCCTAGAGAACCCTGACTAATACAGCTTAGTACCAGAAATGAGGTGGTTCTTGAGGAACAGAGTCTTAAACATGGGATGTCTGAGGGGGTTCTGGGGACTTTTGCAACTGGCTCTCTACTCTGATTGGACTCAAGGGTATAATGACTCCCTTTCCAATAACAAAGAGGCTGCTAACAGTCCATGGCATGAGATGGCAATGGAGATATGCAAAATATCATCACTGAATTCTGCTACTTCCATGCTTACAAGAAGAAAGGATCTGGGTGAGAGTGTTTTCAACACCTTAACAGAGTTTTGTGGAGTCAAAAGCTATAATGATGTTGGCTGGCTCCTCCTAGATACTCTGGATACAGTTACAAAAGAAAGAGATGAGCTAAAGTCTTCAAATTTGCAACTTAAATGACGCATGAATGATATGAAAGTTTTTATGTGTGCTCTGAAAGAAACTCTTGTCTCCTACAGCCACAGGCTTGAGGTATCTGAGAACCAAACTCAGACTCTCATTGTACAGGTAGAAGAGTTACAAAGGAAACTAAAATCTCAACCCCGCAGGGTTTTTGCAGTTAAAGCGAAGGCATTGACTAGAAAGGAGACATATGTGATGATGATAATATTGGTGGGGTCATTGGAATCCTAAATTCTGTTGAGACTTTACCAGATAAATCTGCGATGGCCTGTCCTGTGGAGGCCACACCTTGTCAACCTTGCTTCACCCAGCCTCCAGCCTGCCCCAGGGAGTTTGGACTTCCTTCTAGCCCTGATGCAGTACCAGTCAAACTCCAGCATGCACTGCTCAGCCTCCAGCCTGCCCTGAGAAATCTGCCTTCCAACCCCTACCTGAAGAGATTAATCCTGTCTCACCAGAAGAAAATGCAAACGAATGCCCTGAGGTCATTAGCTTGCAAGACATTTCTAATCCTTCTCCTTACCCACCACCACCACCCCTCTTCTCTTTGAGACCTATTACTAGACTAAAATCAGAACAAGCCCTTAACGGTAAAATACAAAGTATGACCCATGAGGAAGCACACTATACTCTGAAAGAACTGCATGGGTTTTCCAACTTACATAGACAGAAATCAGGGGAATATATGTGGGAATGGAACCTAAGGATATAAGGCATGGGTTTTCCAACTTACATAGACAAAAATCAGGGGAATATGTGTGGGAATGGAACCTAAGGATATGGGATAATGGTGGAAGGAATATAAAGTTGCATCACACCTAATTTATTGAAATGGGCCCACTAAATAGAAATTCTAGATTCAACACAGTAGCTTGAGGGGTTAGAAAGGGCTCTAACAGTTTGTTTGGGTGAATGACTGAAACATGGACCAAAAGATGGCCTAGCATGTCTGAGGTTGAGGTGCCCGATTTTCCCTCTTATACAGTAGAAGATGGAATTCAAAGGCTAAGAGAGATTGGAATGCTTGAATGGATTTACCATTTAAGACCTGCCACCAACCCCAGGAATGTCCAGAGGACACACCTTTAACCAGGACTGTGAGGAATAAATTTGTAAGACTAACTCCATCTTCCCTGAAGAGCTCTGTGGTTGCTCTTCTCTGCAGTCCAGATATTACCATAGGGAGGGCTGTAATGGAATTAGAATCCTTAAACACTACGGGAATGATCGGATCTTGGTCTGGTAAAAGTCAAGTATCGGCAGTTAATAGCCAAAGACAAGGTGGGCGTGGCTACCGCAATGTAAGGCAGATTCAAAGCAGCACTCAAAATAGTCTGACGCATAGAGTTATGGTGCTAATACATCATGGGGTACCTAGAAGTGAAATAAATGGACAGTCTACGAAATTTCTTCTGGATCTGTATAAGCAGAAGAGTTCTAGGTCAAGTGAACAAAACCCTAACTCAAATTACAGATGCAGATAATCACAGCCCCTCAGTCAATTCCCAGACTTAAGACAATTTATAGACCCAGAGCCCCTTGAATGAGGAGAAGGCCAGGTCCCCTTGGGGAAGGATCCTGTTAAACTGTCAAAACTTATACTGTTAATCTTCCTCCCACTTTTCCCCAAGGAGACCTTTGGCCTTTTACAAGAGTAACCGTGCATTGGGGAAAAGGAAATGATCAGACATTTGAGGGATTATTAGACACTGTCTCAGAAGTGACAATTCCAGGAGACCCAAAACATCACTGTGGTCCACCAATCAGAGTAGGGGCTTATGGAGGTCAAGTGATTGATGGAGTTTTAGCTCAGGTCCATCTCACAGTAGGTCAGGTCCCCGGGCCCATTCTGTGGTTATTTCTCCAGTTCCAGAAAGCACAATTGGAAAAGACATACTCAGTAACTGGCAGAATCCCCACATTGGATCCCTGACTTGTGGAGTGAGGCCTATTATGGTTGGAAAAGTGAAGTGGAAGCCACTAGAACAGCCCCTACCTAGCAAAACAGTAAATCAAAAGCAATACTGAAGGAAGCGGATGTGGCTCAAGTGACTGAGCTCCCACCTACCACATGGGAGGTCTGTGGTTTGGTTATCAGTGCCTCCTAAAGAAGACAGCGAGCTGGTGCAATGCGCAGTGCAGCAAGCTGACACAAAAAGATGAACCAACGAGACACTAGAAGAAAAACCTAATGAGAGACACAACATGGAGCAGAGGTTCCTGGTGCCTCCTAAAGAGGACAAGCAGGACAGCGAGCTGGCGCTACAGGCAGGCACGGCGAGCTGACGTGACAAGATGAGACAACAAGAGACACAAGAGGAAAAACGTAACAAGAGACAACAAAGCAGGGAACGGAGGTGGCTTAAGCGATTAGGCGTCTCCCTCCCACATGGAAGGTCCCAGGTTTGGTTCCCGGTGCCTTCTAAAGAAACAAAGAAGACAAACAGACACAGCAAGTGCAAACAAGAGAGTGGGGAAAGATAAATAAATAAATCTTTTTTTAAAAAAAGTAATACCAGATTCCTGGAGGGATTGCAGAGATTAGTGCCACCATCAAGGATTTGAAGGATGCGGGGATGGTGATTCCCACCACATCCCCATTCAACTCTATTTGGCCTGTGCAGAAAACAGATGGATCTTGGAGGATGACAGTAGATTATCATAAACTTAACCAGGTGGTGACTCCATTTGCAGCTGCTTTCCCAGATGTGGTATCATTGCTTGAGCAAATCAACACATGCCCTGGTACCTGGTATGCAGCTGTTGATCTGGCAAATGCTTTTTTCTCTATTGCCATTAGTAAGGACCACCAGAAACATTTTGCTTTCAGATGGCAAGGCCAGCAGTATACCTTCACTGTCCTGCCTCAGGGGTATATCAACCTCCAGCCCTATGTCATAATATTGTCCACAAGGACCTTGATCATCTCTCCTTCCCACAAGACATCACACTGTTCCATTATATTGATGATATGATGTTGATAGACCTAGTGAAGAAGTAATAGCAAAGAATTTAGACATATTGGTAAGGCATTTGCGTGAGAGAGGATGAGAGATAAATCCAACAAAAATACAGGGTCCTTCCACCTCAGTGAAATTTATAGGTGTCCAGTGGTGTGGGACATGTCGAGATATCCCTTCTAAAGTGAAGGATAAGCTGTTGCATCTGGCCCCTCCCATGACCAAAAAAGCAGCACAATTCTTAGTTGGTCTCTTCAGATTTTGGAGACGACACATTCCTCATTTGGGTGTGCTACTCTGGCCCATTTACCCAGTGACCAGAAAAGCTGCTATTTTTTTTTTTTTTTACCGGGAGGTCCCGGGTATTGAACCCCGGTCCCTCCATATGGGAGACAGACGCCCAACCATTTGAGCCACATCCGTCCCCCTGCTAGTTTTGATTGGGGACTGGAACAAGAGGAGGCTCTATGACAGGTCCAGGCTGCTGTGGAAGCTGCACTACCACTTGGGCCATATGATCCGGCAGATCCAATGGTGCTGGAAATTTCAGTGGCAAATAGAGATGCTGTCTGGAGGTTTGGGCAGGCCCTATAGAAGAATCACAACACAGACCCTTAGGATTTTGGAGCAAAGCCCTCTCATCCTCCACAGATAACTCTCTTTTGAAAAACAAAGAGAGTAGTTTTGGCCTGCTACTGCTACTCTCCTTTTGAAAAAGAGGAGAGTAGTTTTGGCCTGCTACTGGGTCTTAGAGACTGAACACTTAACCATGGGCCATCAAGTTACCATGAGACCTAAGTTGCCTATCATGAGCTGGGTATTGTCTGGCCCACCAAACCATAAAGTTGGGTGTGCAAAGCAGCACTCCATAATAAAGTGGAAGTGGTATATATGATAGGGCTCTAGCGGGCCCTGAAGCCACAAATGAGGAAGTAGCCCAAATGCCCATGGTCACCACCACTGCCATGTTACGTTCTCTTTCCCAGCCCACAGCTTTGGCCTTTTGGGGAGTCCCTTACAATCAGCTGACTGAGGAAGAGAACATTCAGGCCTGGTTTACAGATGGTTCTGCACAATATGCAGGTACCACCCAAAAGTGGACAGCTGCAGCACTGCAGCACTTTTCTAGGACATCCCTTTAGGATAGTGGTGAGGGCACTACCAGTGGGCAGAACTTCAAGCAGTGCACCTGGTCGTTCATTTTGCTTCGAAGAAGAAATGGCCAGAGGTGTGTTTGTATACTGATTCATGGGCTGTTGCCAATGGTTTGTCTGGATGGTCAGGGACTTGGAAGGAACATGATTGGAAAATTGGTGACAAAGAGGTCTGGGGAAGAGGTACAAAAAACATGAAAATATTTGTGTCCCATGTGAATGCTCACCAGAGGGTCACTTCAGCTGAGGAAGATTTTAATAATCAAGTGGATAGGATGACCCACTCTGTGGCTAACAGCCTCGTTCCCCAGCCACTCCTGTCATTGCCTAATGGGCTCATGAACAAAATGGCCATGGAGGTAGGGATGGAGGTTATATATAGGTTCAGCAACATGGTCTTCCCCTTACCAAGGCTGCCTTGGCAATAGCCACTGCTGAGTGCCCAATCTGCCAGCAGCAGAGACCCACACTCAGCCCCCAATATGGCACTATTCCCCAAGGTAATCAGCCTGCTACTTAGTGGCAGGCTGACTACATTGGACCACTTCTACCATGGAAGGGGCAGCGATTTGTTTTAACTGGAATAGACATATACTTCAGATATGGGTTTGCATTTCCTGCACGCAATGCTTCTTCCCAAACTACCATCTGTGGACTTACCAAATGTCTTATCTACTGCCATGGCATTCCACACTGCATTGCTTCTGATCAAGGAACCCATTTCACAGCAAATGATGTGCGAGAATGGGCACATGCCCATAGAATTCACTGGTCTTACCATGTTCCCTGTCACCCTGAAGCACCTGGATTGATAGAACTGTGCAATGGCCTTTTGAAGAATCAATTACAGTGCCAACTAGGTGGCAATATCTTGCAGGGTTAGGGTAATGCTCTCCAGGAGGCTGTGTATGCTCTAAATCAGTGTCCACTCTATAGTACTGTTTTTCCCATAACCAGGATTCATGGGTCCAGGAATCAAGTGGTGGAAATGGGAGTGGTACCACTCACTATTACCCCTACTAACCTGCTGGGAAAATTTTTGCTTCCTGTCTCTGCAAGCTCTGCTGGTTTAAAGGTCTTAGTCCCAAAAAAGAGGAGTGCTGCCACGAGGGAACACAATAATGATTCCATCAAACTGGAAGTTAAGCCTGCCACCTGGCCACTTTGGGCTCCTCTTATCTCTGAATCAACAGGCAAAGAAGGGAATTACTGTACTGGCTGGGGTGATTGACTATCAAAAGCAAATAGGACTACATCTACATAATGGGGATAAAAGAATTTGCCTGGAATATAGGAGATCCTCTAGGATGTCTTCTAGTATTGCCATGCCCTGGGATTAAAGTCAGTGGAAAACTGCAACAACCAAATCCAAGCAGGACCAACAAAAGCCCAGAATCTTCAGGAATGAAAGTTTGGGTCACCCCACCAGGCAAAGAACCACGGCCAGCTGAAGTGCTTGCTGAGGATAATGGGAACATGGAATGGGTAGTGGAAGAAGGTAGCGATATATATGAACGTTGACCACATGACCAGTTACAGAAACGAGGACTGTAATAGTCATGAATGAATCTTCCTTGTTTTGTTATGAATATGATTGTATATGTGCACAAAACAAATTTCTGTATTTCCTTACCCAACCTTTTCCCTTATCATATGACAAGTTGTATTAGTTTCATGTCATAATATTTAAGGGTGTCAAGTTTAAGACAGAATATTACCTAAAGACTTGCACCCTATTCTGTAGGAAATAAACGCGTTTCCAGTTGTACGTAGGAGTGTTGAACATTGTTAGGCAGAAATATATATATATATATATGCATGATTGCTATTGTTTTTACTTAGAGATTAAGTATGGTTTAAGGTAACATGTATGGTTGCCAAGTTGACAAGGGGTGGACTGTGATGGTTAGGTTAATATGTCAACTTGGCCAGGTAATTGTGCCCAGTTGTTTGGTCAAGCAAGCACTGGGCTAACTGTAATACAAGAACATTTATGGGCTTTAGTTATCAGTGAGTTTACTTCATAGATAGCTATTACATCTACATCAACCAGGGAGACTGCCATGAGCAATGAGTGACGCTTTATCCAATCAGAATGCCTAAAAAGGGGAAGTGATTTCAGCATTCAGAGAGAATTTCCTAGCTCATCTTTGGACAGCCAATGACTCCCAGAAACTCATCAAGGATCTTCATTGGACTTTCACTGGAGCCCCTGGTTTGCAGCCTGCCTGTTGAACCTGGACTTGTGCATTCCCACAGTCACGTGAGAGACTCTTATAAAATCTCATACTATTTACAGATATCTCCTGTTGATTCTGTTTCCCTAGAGAACCCTAATACAGTAGGAGGCTTCAATATACCACTTTCAATAATGGACAGCACATTAGGAGTATTGTGGGAAGATGGCAGAGGTCTCAGCCCCTCTACCAGAACAATGATAAAACAGACAGGAATGTCTGAATCAACTATTTGGAAACTCTGGAGTCTAGTGGAACACGGTACAGCATCCATGGAAGACCAGGAGAAAGAGGCTGCAAAATTTCAGTAACTTCCAGCAAACTACTCTCTCTGCAGCAATATGCCTGCATCCCAAGCTCTCACAGCAGGCAACAGTGGGGTCTGGCCCCTGGTGTTGTTTTCTGGTGCCATAAAGGGACATAAAAATCTCATTCCCCAAATCCAGGTAGTCACAGGCTGATGACTGAACATGGCTTTTGATTAGCTCCTTCAGATTGCTGGGGCCCTGGCTCTGAGGGTAGCCATTGTTCAAAACCACCCCAGAAAAAGGAAAGGAGACATAAAGACAGTATGTTTCCTCAGAGCTGCAGAAAACTGTTGAAGGGTTGCATTTGCTGGGCAGGTCAAGAAAGCACACTTTGAGGAGATGTGCAAGTAGTTCCTGGCATCCATCCTGGCCTGTCCTCATCCTCTCTCCAGGGCAGTTTGGAGCCAGCTGGTACTCCCTCTGTGGATCCCTGGCCTTGTTCCAGTTGGGAAAGACTGACTTGGGAAACTCCTGTCCAATATGCCACCTCTCCAAGAATTTGCCCTCCAGGCAAAAGCAACTTCAGTCAACAAAAACAGAGTTAAGAAACAATTGAGGCAGATGGCCTGGGGGAAAGGCTTACCTGCTTTAAGTCCCACAGTGGAATACTCAGGAGAGGGAAAAGGTCTATCTCTTGGGAAGTAGAGGCGGCATTCAAATACCTGTGAACAGGGGAACTCCTAAGGCCACTAACAAGCACAAGCCCAGGACAAGACACAGGCCCAGAAAATGCAAGGAGGACCCGGCACTTTGAATTTGCCTTGGGTGGACCTTTCTGATAGGAGGGCTGAAACTCAAGAAAATCTGTCATATCACCAGCTGGTTACAAACTCAAGAAACAGATATCTCAGGGAATAAATCCCCGAGTTAACATCTTAAAATACAAAAATGTACAGTGTGCAACAAAAGATTACAAGACAAAGAAGAAAACAGGAAATGACAGCCTATTCAAAGGAAGAAGGTAAAAATCCAGAAAGCCTCAACAAAAAAGGACAGACTGTGGACATATTAGGTTGGTGCAAAAGTAATTGCCTTTTCGTACTGTGAATTTCAAATCATTATAACTAGATTCAAACACATATTTACTAATCAAAATAGGAACCATTACAATCAACACATTTTTGACAACAAGAAACAAGTTTGTTTATTTCTGTAGTGTAAAAAATCCATGCTTCAGGATCCAACGAACTCTTGGAAAGCATTTTCTGCATCCTGCTGGTTGTGGAAGCGTTTTCCCTGCAAAAATTTGTCGAGATGCTTGAAGAAGTGGTAGTCGGTTGGCGAGATGTCAGGTAAATATGGTGGATGAGGTAAAACTCCATAGCCCAATTTGTTCAACTTTTGAAGCATTGGTTGTGCGAAGTGCGGTTGGGCATTGTTGTGGAAAAGAATTGGGCCCTTTCTGTTGATCAATGCCAGCTGCAGGCATTGCAGTTTTCGGTGCATCTTATCAATTTGTTGAGCATGCTTCTCAGGTATAATGGTTTCGCCAGGATTCAGAAAGTTGTAGTGGATCAGACCAATAGCAGACCACCCAACTGTGACCATGACCTTTTTTGGTGCAAGTTTGGCTTTGGAAAATGCTTTGGAGCTTCATCTCGGTCCAACCACTGAGCTGGTCATCAGTTGTCATATAAAACCCACTTTTTGTGACACATCACAATCCGATCAAGAAATGGTTCATTGTTGTTGCACAGAATAAGAGAAGACGACACTTCAAAATGACGATTTTTTGGATTTTCGGTCAGCTCATGAGGCATCCACTTATTGAACTTTTTCACCTTTCCGGTTTGCTTCAAATGCCAAACAACCAGAGAATGGTCGTTGTTGAGACCTTCAGCAACTTCTTGTGTAGTTGTAAGAGGATCACCTTTGATGATTGCTCTCAATTGGTCGTTGTCATCTTCCGATGGCCGGCCACTACGCTCCTCATCTTTAAGGCTCTTGTCTCCTTTGAAAAACTTCTTGAACCACCACTGCACTGTACGTTCATTAGCAGTTCCTAGTCAAATGCGTTGTTGATGTTGCAGTTCTCTCTGCTGCTTTACAACCCATTTTGAACTCAAATAAGAAAATTGCTTGAATTTGCTTTTTGTCTAACATCATTTCCATTGTCCAAAATAAATATAAAATAAACAGCAAGTAATAAGTCATTAGCAAAAAAACATATAAACTGAGAAATGCACATTAAATGATGTATAACATAACCACATTTATTTAAGAATGTATTTCAATATCAAACAGCAAATTTCAACAATGTAAAACTGCAATTACTTTAGCACCAACCTAATACCAGACAAAGACTTTTAAAAATTTTATTTTCAATATGCTCAAGGAAATGAGAGAAAATATAGAGAAAGAACTGAAGGATAACAGGAAAAAAAATGAATGAACAATATGAAAATCTCAATAAAGAGAAAGTCTTAAAAAGGAACCAAACAGAACTACTGGAGTTGAGGACCAAAATAACTGAAATAAAAAATTTCCAGGAGGGTTTCAACAGCAGATGGGAGCTGGCAGAAAAAAAGAGAATCAGTAAAACTGAAGACAAGGTAATTGAAATGAGTCAGTATAAGGAGCAGGAAATAAAAAGAATTATAAAATGTGAAAACAGCCGAAGAGACCTCTGGGAAACCATCAAGCATCACAATATAAACATTATGGGGGTCTCAGTAGGAGAAGAAAGAGAAAAAGAAGGAATATTCAAAGAAATAATGACAGTAGGAGCAGATGTAGCTCAGTGGTTGAGCATCTGCCTCCCATATACAAGGCCCCGGGTTCATCCCCCATACCTCCTTTAAAAAAACAGTAATGACAGAAAACTTCCCAAACTTAGCAAAATATGTGAATATGCACATCCAAGAAGTCCAGAAAATACCAAACAGGATAAACTTGAAGAAAAATGCAACCTATCACATTAAGGATCAAACTATCAAATGCAGCAGACAAAAAAAGAGTTCTGAAAGCTTCAAGAGAAAAGCAACATGTCTCAATTAGATAAAGTACCAATTTCTCATCAGAAACCATGGAGACAAAAAGGCAGTGGGTTGAAATACTTCAAATGCTGAAAGAAAACAATCACCAACCAAGAATTTTATATTTTATATCCAGTAAGACTTTCATTCAAAAATGAAGGAGACATTAAGACATTGACAGAAAAACAAAAGCTGAGGGAGTTCATCACCACTAGAAATGCCCTACAAGCCATGCTAAAGGGAGTTCCTCAGACTGAAAGGAAAGGACACTACAGGGTGGTTCAAAGCACCATAAAGAAATAAAGATCTGTGGTAAAGGTAACCATATGGGTAATTATAAATGCCAGAACTATCGTATTGTTTGGTATATAACTCCACTTCTTACTAGAGGTGCTAAAATGCAAATGTATAAAAAGTAATGATAAATCTATGGTTTTGTACATGCAATATTTAAAGTTAT
This sequence comes from Tolypeutes matacus, assembly GCA_026826555.1. Classification (NCBI taxonomy): domain Eukaryota; kingdom Metazoa; phylum Chordata; class Mammalia; order Cingulata; family Chlamyphoridae; genus Tolypeutes; species Tolypeutes matacus. The sequence continues at coordinate 12,068,226 of JAKSZT010053801.1, read as the reverse complement.
AAATCCACAGAGAAATGATAAGGGACTCTATATGATACAATATGAAAAATAAAATAAATATGAAAGTAGGCATTACTGGAAGAATTGAAGGATAAAAAAGGTGTAAGACTTAAAAGACCAAATAGCAAAATGGCAGAAGAAGGTTCTTGCATTATTAGTAGTGAATTTAAATGTAAATGTATTTAACTCTCCACTCAAAAGTCCGAGATTGGCACAATAGATGAAAAAGCATGACCCAACAATATGCTATCTACAAACTCAATAAATGTCAAGACCAAGACTAAATTTAGGCTATAATGTGAAAAATACATATCCTAATATATTAACCCAGGTATTGTATTCAATCTGCTCTTCCTCAATATTAGATATTTGCTGCATAGAAAAAAAAAAATGCTTAGTAAGTATTTGTTGAAGTGCATATTTTCAACTGTACTATACCTAACAAATTTTTTTTTCCTGAAGAGGAGATTTTTAGCAAATGAGTTACAAACTAAGTTCAAATCATATCTCTAAATTAAAGCAAAGGAGGGCAAGATGGCGTTGGTGTAGGAGGGCGCACACTGCAAGCTCCCAGAGCAAGGCGGATTGGGGACGGAGTCCTGCCCGGGGGTCTGTGCTGTGCACGCCTGGAGTGAGAAGCTTGGGACATCTATCTGCGCGGATCGGCGGCGTGGACCGAACGGTGGAGATTCGTGAGTTTTGAGGCTGCCGGTGGAGGTTGGCACAGGCGGCTGAGCCCCGCGGTTACGGAAAAAAAAAATAAAACGGCCATTTGGAGCTGTGGGCGGGGCGAAAAAGTTTTATTTTCTGGGGAGCTGGCTGCCTGGCGCCCCTTGGACCTTGTGTAAACAGAGCAAACGAGCTAGTCAGCACCCGGTGAACCGGAGGGGGGATTTTGGTCGGGGAACGCAGCTGATTTCCCTAGCCACCCAGGGATAAGACCCGGGCCGCTGCGACGCCAGGAGGAAGGGACACTTCCCAAAGAAGGGAGGGTTCGGTTGGAAGACAGGGAAGGGTATTTTATATTTTTAGACATCGATCTGGCTGCCTGCACCGCCCCATAGCTTTGGGGAGCAGATAAGCCGACCTGAAGCAGCATTAGGCTGAGAGCAGACGCGAATCTGCACTCAAACTGATTTACTGAGCAGCCCGGTGACGCTGGAGCTCGGCGCCGGAAGGGGCGGAATCCGCTGTCTTTAGCACTCCTCACTGACTAACATCAGAGCTTCAGCTAACCTGGGGAGTCCGGAAAGTGGGACGTGCTTGATTAATTTCCACGGACCCAGCTAGGGTCCCTTCCGTAAGGGGGTTGGTCTAGAGGAGGAATTATTTTGGGTCCTGCATTTGGCTAAAAAAAAAAAAAAAAAAGTGAGGTCACCTCAACAAATGAAAAATAAATTCTTTTTAATTTAGTTTAATAGCTAAAAGCTGCTTCAGGACCTGCATATAGAACCCTGTGGGGAAATTCATTGATAAACACAAGTAGGCAGGAGGATCCACGTGGACCCTAGGGGAATCATTGCCCCCCTTAGCTCCGTTTGACTGCTTGCCTGTGTGGATCTTTGGTTTCTCTCTGTTACTTTCTGGTCTATTGCTATTATTCCCATTTTCCTCCCCCCTTCCTTTTTCCTTCTATTTTTTTTTTAAATAGGTGCTGCCAGCTGGTCGCTTATTTGCTGGGCTTCTTATTCAGTAATTTCCCACTCGCTGTATATATCGATTCTGTATTACAAACTATCGCTTATCCTTCCTGCATGTTTCTGCCTTCTGTTTTCTGTTGTGGCTCTTAGAGACAACATTTTTTCATAGGCCCACAACTTAAGGGTGTCAATTTCTATCCCATCTATTTTGTTTTCTTCTTCTTTTTTCTTTTTTTTTTTTTTATTAGTATTAACTTTTTCCTTTCAGACCTTTCTCTACTATTTCTCTACCTCCTCATAATTCTAGCCTTCTAAATCACTATATATATATATATATATTCCTCCATTTGTTTTCCCAGTCCATTATAGGAACTCCAAATTTTTTCCTAGTACTCTACACTGCCTACACAAGTTAAATATTCATCTCATTAAGTCTCATTTTGCCCCTCTTCTAAATTTTATCAATATTTCTATTATCCTTCTGCCTTCCTTACATCTTTTGATTCCTCTGGCCCTAACCTTTTGCCTTCAAGGGAACATAGAAAGAAGTAAGGAAATAAAATATGAAGAAAAACTGCCAAAGAGAAAACTTAACTCACACGCAGAACCAACAGCTAAATAAAATTCTAGAGCATAGAGAAAAGCTAATCAACTGAACAAACCCATCAAGATAATATGATGACCAGAGGGCAACAGAAAAATACAAATGACTCTGAGAAACTGGAAAACATGGACCAGTCCAGTGCACAAAATAAAAACCAGGAAGCAATGCAGTACATCGAACAACTAATCAAAGCTATCCAAACAAATATCATCGACCAACTTAAAGATCTGAAGGAAGAGATTAAGGATATAAAGAAGACACTGGGAGAACATACTGAAGAAATAGCTAACACACCTAAAAAGGTAATGGATATGATGGCGAACAAAGACACAAGTCAAGAAATGAAAAAGACGCTGGACTCACATGGCAGCAGAATTGAACAGGCAGAGGAAAGAATTAGTGATATGGAAGACAATACAGTTGAAATAAAAGAGATTGTAGAAAAGATAGACAAAAAGATAGAAAAAATCCAGTATGGTCTCAGGGAATTAACCGATAATGCAAGACGCACAAACATACGCATTATGGGCATCCCAGAAGGAGAAGAGAAGGGAAAGGGAACAGAAGGAGTGTTGAAGGAAGTTATGGCTGAAAACTTCCCAACTCTATTGAGAGAGATGGATGTGCAGATCTAGGAAGCACAGCGCACCCCAAATAGTATAAATCCCAACAGGCCAACTCCAAGACATATACTTGTCAAACTGTCCAATGCTCAAGACAGAGAGAAAATACTCAAGGCAGCAAGAGAAAAGAGAACCATCACATACAAGGGAAGCACAATAAGATTAAGTGCTGATTTCTCAGCTGAAACCATGGAGGCAAGAAGACAGTGGTATGACATAGTCAAAACACTAAAAGAAAAAAACTTCCACCCACAAATTCTCTATCCAGCAAAATTGGCATTCAAAAATGATGGAGAGTTCAAAATATTCACAGATAAACAGCAATTAAGAGAGTATGTCAAGAAGAAACCAGCACTTCAAGAAATACTAAAGGAATCTCTACAAGTTGAAAGGAAAAAACAAAGGAGAGAGAGTTGGAGGAGAGTTTAAAAACAACTGAAAACT
>JAKSZT010053801.1:11894444-12054915 GCA_026826555.1 Tolypeutes matacus | reverse complement strand
GGAGGTGGGCAACATGGGAATCCCAGTGGGTTCCGTGTAATATTTTAGGTAATCTAAGCACCTCTTAAAATATATGTATATATATATATATATATATATATATATATATATATATATATAACATTTTTGTAAGCAAATACACATATATGCATATATATTTATATATCATTTTGCAAATGTTTGTATGTATTGTGAGAATTTTGATTTTTACCCATAATAAAAAAATAAAAAATAAAAAATAAAGATAAAAAAAAATAAAAAAATAAAAAAATAAAAAAAAATAAATTAAAGCGAAAATTTTTTATCATTTAAAAGGCAAAAAAATGTCTACCATTAATGGAAGCACATGCAAAGATCTCAGTCCTCTTCACCAATTCTATTCTTTAAGAATAATAGTAGTATGTCTTCTGCCTTGAATCCTTTTTGGTATCATGAGAAGTAGAAATAACTTTTTTATATATATATATATCAGTTTGCTATCTACAAGCATTTCCAAAAGAATACCCAAATAAATACTTTAGCAAAATGAGAAAATATAGACACAGGAGACAAGAAAGTGTGTTGAGTACATAAACAAGTGAAATTAAATAGTTAATTCAATAGTAGTTAACAATATGGCTGTAATGCTTAATAGAATTCATAAGAAATAGTTTTTAAGCAGGAAAGGGATAATACAAAGTCCAGGCTGCTATGCAAGCTGCTCTGCCACTTGGGCCATATGATCCAGCAGATCCAATGGTGCTAGAAGTGTCAGTGGCAAAGAGAGATGCTGTCTGGAGCCTCGGGCAGGCCCCTATAGGAGAATTGCCATGTATTCTCTTAAGATTTGGGAGCAAAACCTTCTCATCCTCTGCAGATAACTACTCTTCTTTTGAAAAACAGCTTTGGCCTGCTACTGGGCCTTAGTAGAGATTAACCATGGGCCACCAAGTTTCCTTAAAACCTGAGTTAACTTGAAATTTGAGTTGTTTATCATGATCTGGGTGTTGTCTGACCCACGAAGCCATAAAGTGTGGCATGCCCAGCAGCACTCTATGATAAAATGGAAGTAGTATATAGGAGAGAGGGCTCCAATGGGTCCCGAAGGCACAAGTAAGTTATGTGAGTTAGTGACCCAAATGCCCATGGCCCCCCCCACACACACCGCCCACATTATCTTCTCTTTCCAAGTCCACAGCTATGGCCTATTGGGGAGTTCCTTAATATCAGTGGACTGAGGAAAAGAAAACTTGGATCTGGTTTACAGACGGTTCTGCACAATATGCAGATACCACCCGAAAGTGGGCAGCTGTAGCACTGTGGTGCTTTTCTGAGACGTCCTTGAAGAACAGTGGTGAGAGGAAATCCTTTCACTGGGCAGAACTTCAAACAGTGCACCTGGTTGTTCATTTTGCTTGGAAGAAGAAATGGCCAGAGGTGCATTTGTACAATGATTCATGGGTTGTGGTCAATGGTTTGGCTGGATGGTCAGGGACTTGGAAGGAACATGATTAGAAAAGAGGTGACAAAGAGGTATGGGAAAGAGGTATATGGATATACCTTTCTGAGTGGACAAAAAAAACATGAAGATATTTGACCCCATGTAAATGATCACCAAAGGGTGACTTCAGCAGAGGAAGATTTTAATAAGTGGATAAGATGACTGATTCTGTGGAGACCAGTTGGTCTTTTTCCCCAGCCACTCCTGTCATTACCCAATGGGCTCATGAACAAAATGGCCATGGTAGTAGGGATGGGGGTTATGCATGGACTCAGCAACATGGACTTCTACTCACCAAGACTGACTTAGCTACAGCCACTGCTGAGCTAAGCAGCAGAGACCCACACTCAGTTTCCAATACGCCACTATTCCCCAAGGTGATTAGCCTGCTACCTGGGACAGGTTGATTACATTGAACCACTTCCATCATGGAAGGGGCAGTGATTTGTTCTAACTGAAATAGACACATACTTCGGATATGGGCTTGCCTTCCCTGCATACAATGCTTCTGTCAAAACTACCATCCGTGGACTTACAGAATGTCTTATTTGCTGGCATAGTATTCCACACAGCATTACTTCTGACCAAGGAGCCCACTTCACAATAAATGAAGTGCAGGCATGGCCACATGCTCATGGAATTCTCTGGTCTTATCATGTTCCCCATCATCCATCATGCAGCTGGATTGAAAGAATGGTAGAATGGCTTTTTGAAGACTCAAATTACGGTGCCAACTAGGTGGCAATACCTTGCAGGCTGGGGAAATGTTCTCCACCACAGCATCCACTCTATAGTACGGTTTCTCCCATAGCCAGGATTCATGTGTCTAGGAACCAAGTAGTGGAGATGGGAATGTCACCACACACTATTACTCCTAGTTACCCACTAGAAAATTTTTTGCTTCCTGTACCTACAACCTTAAGCTCTGCTGGTCTACAGGTCTTAATTCCAAAAGGAAGAGTGCTTCTGCCAGGTGACACAATAGCAATTCCATTGAACTGGAAGTTAATATTGCCAGCCTGACCACTTAGGACTCCTTATGCCTCTGAATCAACAGGCAAAGAAGGGAATTACTGGCCTGGCAGGGGTGATTGATTCTGATTATCAAGGGAAATAGGATTGCTACCACACAATGTAGGTAAAGAAGTGTTTGCCTGGAATACAGGAGACTCCCACGGCGTCTCTTAGTACTACCATGCCCTGTGATTAAAGTCAATGGAAAACTGCAACAACCCAATCCAGGCAGGACTACCAATGGCCCAAAATCTTCAGGAATGAAGGTTTGGGTCACCTCACAAGATAAAGAACCACAGCCAGCTGAGGTGCTTATTGGGGATAAAGGGAACATGGAATGGGTAGTGGAAGAAGGTAGTGATAAATATGAACTACGACCATGTAACCAGTTACAGCAATGATGACTGTAATGGTTATGAATATTTCTTCCTTGTTTTGACTATGTTTGTATATGTACATAAAGCAAATATCTTTCTTTTCTTCCCTATCTTGTCCCCTTATCATATGAAATCATTTGTATTAGTTTCATGTCATAGTATTTAAGTTATCAAGTTTAAGAGTGACTATTACCCAAGGACTTGCACACTATTCTGGAGAGATTTAGTGCATTTCTGGTTTTATGCAGGACAGGTGAGTATTGTTACATGAAAAATATTTCCATCATTGTTTTTTATTTAGAGATTAAGTACGGTTTAAGTTGATGTGTATAGCTGCCAAGTTGACATGGGGTGGACTATGACGATTAGGTTCATGTGTCAACTTGGCCAGGTAATGGTTCCCAGTTGTATGGTCAAGTAAACACTGGCTTAATTGTTAAAATCATCAGTAAGTTGATTGCATATATGGCTCATTACACCTACAATCAACTGAGGAGATTGCTTGCAGCAACAAGAGATGTGTCATCCAATCAGTTGAAGGCTTTAAAAGGAGAAGTGATGATTTCAACATCGGAAGAGAACATTTTCATCTCTACTTCAGCCCACCAGCTTCTCCTGCAAAAATTCATCAAACACCTTCATCAAAGTTCCCAGCTTGCAGCTTGGCCTATGGAATTTGGACTCATGTATCCCCAAAGTCATGTGAGACAATTTTTTTTAAATCTCATAATATTTATAGGTATTTATAGGTCAGATCTGTTTCCCAAGAGAACTCTGACTAACACAATGATAAAAATTCCAGAATATAAAATTGCCAAGGGCACAGAGTTCAAAAAGAAAGTAAAAGAGCACTAAAATTCTTAAACTGGAAAAAAGGAAAAAATAGATATTTATTAATTCCTAACATTAACAGAAAATACAATTCAAGTAAGTTTGTTAAAATTAAATGGTAAGGGGAAGCAGATGCAGCTCAAATGATTGGGCTTCCGCTTACTACATGGGAGGTCCCAGGTTCAGTCCCCAGTGCCTCCCCAAGAAGGCGAGCTGGCTCAATGGGCAGGCACAGCAAGCTAATGGAACAAGATGATGCAACAAAACAAACACAAAGAGGAAAGACAGTGAGAGATACAACAAAGCAGGGAGCTGAGGTGGCTCAAGTGATTGAGTGCCTCTCTTCCAAATTTGAGGTCCCAGGTTCAGTTCCTGGTGCCTCCTAAAGAGAAGATGAGCAGACACATTAAATAACAGAGAGCAGACAGCAACTACAAACAATGGGGGGGGGGATAAATAAATAAAACAAATCTTTAAAAAATAATTTAAATGGTAGGGAGCAGATGTGGCTCAAGTGGTTGAGCTCCCACCTCCCACATGGGAGATTCCAGGTTCAGTTCCTGGTGTCTCCTGAAAAACCAAAATCAAACAACAAGCAAAACAAACAAATAAAAAACCAACTCAGGGAAGCTGATGTGTCTCAGTGGTTGAGCATCAGCTTCCCACATACAAGGTACCAGATTCAATCCCCAGCACCTTCAAAAAAAAAAATTGAATGGTAACCATTAGATAAATAGAATGTTTACATAGCTAAGAAGTTTTTTGTTGTTGTTGTTTTGTTTTAAGATTTTATTTATTTATTCATTTATCCCCCCCTTGCTGCTTGCGCTCGCTGTGTCCACCTGCTGTACGTTTCTCCGTGTCTGCCTGTCTCCCCTTGCCGGGCCGTCCCGCTGCGCCAGCCCACCGCGCCACGCAGGCTGGCTTGCCCTCACCAGGAGGCCCCGGGAATCGAACCCGGGGCCTCCCATATGGCAAATGGGAGCCCTACTGATTGAGCCACATCCACTTCCCAGAAGTTTTTTTTAATGGCAAAAATTTAATCAATCCAAGTAAAAGATGAAAAGGAAAGAATAGGACAAGAAAGTATAACAAACAGAAAACATGATGGCAGAACAATACCAACTATATTAGTTTTAACAATAAATTTAAGCAAGTTTAACTCTATTAAATGACAGTCTCTGATTAGTTTAAAAACATAAAAATATAGTTATATGCCATTTAATCAAATATATTATTAAATTCAAACAATGGAAAAAGCTTAAAATGAACCTAATGACAAAGCTATCCAGACAAAATAAAGTGAATTGGGCAATATTAAAGTAGACAAAGTAGAATTCAAAATTAACATCAAGGGGACTGAATGAGTTATTTTATATTTAAAGAGTGAATTCCATTAAGAAGAACTATGTTACTTTAAGAATATAATCTTAATGATTAATTCATTTGGCATTGACAAACATTTATTCAGTCACTACTATAACTATTTGCACTTAGGTCTGTGGATAAACATAGTAGATAAATTAAACAGGGCCTCTGTCCCAAAAGAGATCACAGTATAGTACATTCAAGAAAGTTGTTTCATTCAATTTTATGGTTTTTAATTTTTGAAATATTTAAAAGAAGGCAATATATTCCTTTTTTTATACTGGAATTATAAATTCATGTGCATGTCTTTCCAGAAAATTGTGCTATATCTGATTAAAAATTAGCTTCAGATTTCTATTACAAATCAATGCAAGTTTTCATAAAAATGGTATGTGGGTAGTAATGAAAATAAAGAAAGGCTGCAACAACATAGGGGTGGGGGTGAGGTAAGTCCCTTAAATAGACACAATCAGAAAAATGTATCCACTTTTTACAAAGTTTAGAACTAGTTTGTATAACCTGCAACAACATAGTTTTGCTTTGGTTTTATCCATCCCCCTTCTTCTCCCACCAAACAAAATGAGTATCACTATTTCTCTCAAAGAAAGGCTGATTTGTTGGTTTAAGATGAACGGTATCTTTAGACAAAGCAGACTATCTTCCATTTGCCATGTATTTACACTTAACTTCAGTGAAGCAAAAAAAATGAGAGATTAAAAAGACTTCCTCTGTAAATATGACAGGGACTGAATACACATCATCTCTGGATAAAAAAGACAGGGCAACTACAATCAATGGCTAAAAGTACAACATTAGTAGTTAAACTTGCCGCCTATATGCACACAGAAAACATATAATCTAAAATGGCCCATTTCCAAATGATGAAGATTTGCATGGTTGTAAAGAGAAAAAAAAAGAAATTATGTACTGACTGAAGTGCTACCCTGAATAATTGAAAATAATTTTAGCTCTTTTATAATTAACCTAATAAATATTAACACCTTAATGAATATATAAAATAGCACAAAAGCTATATTTTGGTTAAAATTTGGTTTTACTTTATGCTGTTTTGGCTAAAAAAGCAGGCACAATGTGATAAGGTAAAAACAAATGTAAGTGGATTATGAATGATATATTTTTCCTATAAGAATTTACTAATTATAAATTTTAAGCTAGAAAATTAAGATAGTGGTCATGTCATATAAGAACTCAAAGTTTCTTTTCTCACCAGCTATATGGGCGGGGACAGAGGAGAGACGAGCACTGATATTTATAGGTGGTAAAACAACGTTTTGTTTCATATATGAATTTGGATAACAAGTTTCCTGTTTAGAGCAGCCTTCATTTCCATAAGCACTACTATGGAATTATACTATACTCTCTACAAGAAGACATGCAATGCCTTACCCAAGCAAACTGGCTAGCACCAAAACACGTAGAGTAAGCGATGCTGACCACACCAGAGATGATGATAGCTAAAGAAGTAGAACTCAGGTAAAAAGCATCAAATAATAGACTATTTTTCCTCTCAAAATCCTTGTCAGATGAAATAGAAACAAACAAAATAACGATATATAGAGTATATATTATCACAAAACAGGTTGATCTAAGAAATATGCATCAAACACTTTACCCAGCAGAAAGTACACTTTTCAAATCACAAAAATTACACCTTACAAATTACAAAAATTAAATAGGTAGTTCAAAAAATAAAACTTTAATAAGTACTTACTAAAAAGTACATACATTACAGGCCATATTCTTTGACCATGAAATGATGAAAATGAAAATTACTTATAAAAATAGAAGAAAATTTAGAAATTTAAAAATACTTTCCTAAAGAACTATTGTGTCCAAAAGAAAAGAAGAACTATAATTGCTTAAATACAATATTAAAGGGAAGCGGATGCAGCTCAAGCAACTGAGCTCCCGCCTACCACATGGGAGGTCTGTGATTTGGTTCCCGGTGCCTCCTGGAGAAGACAGTGGGCTGGCACGATGGGCAGGAGCAGCAAGCTGACATAGCAAGATGACACAACAAGAGACACAAGAAGAAAAACCTGATGAGAGACAACAAAAAAGCAGGGGGCAGAGGCTCCCTGGTGCCTCCTAGAGAAGACGGGCAAGACAGTGAGCTGATGCAATAGGCAGGGGCAGCAGGCTGACACAGCAGGATGACACAATGGGAGACAAAGGAGGAAGATACATGGTGAGAGACATAATAAAGCAGGGAATGGAGGTGGCTTAAGCAATTGGGCGCTTCCCTCCCACATCGGAGATCCCAGGTTCAGTTCTCAGTGCCTCCTAAAGAAACAAAGAAGACAAACAGACACAGCAAGTGCAAACAATGAGGGGATAGGAATAAATAAATAAATAAAATAAATCTTAAAAACAAAACAACAAAAAAACAAATGCAAATAGCTAATAATTTTTTAGAAATACAATATTAAAACCTCTAGAATTCAACTAAAGATATAATGAAGGAAATTCATAGCTTTAAATGCTATAATTCTAAATAAGAAAAAGAGAAAAGAAAATTTTAAGTAGTGACAATGGTGCACATGAGAACCAGTTGAAAACTATTAGAAATTAGGAGAGGCTTCACTAAAGTCTGTTTGATCAAAAACCTCTCGTGAGCCACTATGCCATACTGCTTCCTGGTCTTTAGGTTAGTTTATAAATGGAGGTGAAGGGCTATGTTTCCTCTACTTGTTTCTACACGATCAGGTGAAATTATTATAAAGAAGGCTGCCTGCTTTTTCAGGCCAACCTTGGATAGAATCCTGTGAAAAGCAAACAAAAAAAGGGAAGAAGGGAGCAACACTCATAAACATGTCATGGTTCTCTTCCTAAGTTAATCTCCATTAATGATAATCAAATGTGAAATGTCACTCTAGTAAAAGTTATAGAAAAGCTATACACTAATCATTTACATTATTAGGCTGTTCTCTTAAAAGTAAAAATGGATAAGAAAATGGTATGGTTTGAAATAAAGTAAAGAAGGACAAAACTGTCAAAACTTAAAATATGTCAGATTATGTTTAAATATCAAGAGTTCTTTAACTTGCCATCAGGATCTAAATTTAAGCTGTTAGGCCTCCTCAGCTAAAACTTCAGAGAAATCCATGAGAATTTATATAATGGACTAACTAGCTGTAAAATTCCATGACAGAAGCAATTGTATCTATCTTATTCACAGCTATAACTTCAGCATCTGGCATACAAAATACACAATAAATGTATCTTGAATAAATGAATGGATGAACAGTCAATTTTTTCCTGGTTTCTATTAATAAGTGATGCCCCAATATGAGTTTCAATATTCTTATAAAGACATATTTTATTTCCTTACTCTTCATTGTTCTGAGACCTTCCAAAGTTTTAAAACGCAAAATAATGAATTGTAGCAGGTAAAAAGTGTTATAAACATATTCTCACACTTATAAGATCTAAAAATATTTTCCTTATTAAAATTTCCTGAGAAAGGTTTACCATGTCAGGCAAATTATCTCATTTATTAGTAAGCTTTTAAAACTCTAGTTCTGGTGTATTCAAATTCCTTATTTCCTTTCAACTCAGTGACTACTCTTAAAGCCCACTCAGTTTTTCACTGCTCTTAAGTTTTTGCCTCAAGCTTTAACTGATTGTATTCTTTGATTTCCTTACCCTGGTGTGGATTCCTTTTAAACCAAAGATCTTAAAAGTGACACTAGCTGCTTTTTGTTCCTTAGCAGGTTTTTTTTGTTTTTCTTTTCTTCTCTTCAGGATAATTATATTCTGTTGTACCTCTTACTACCGTGTCTTTTAGGATCTCCTAACCTTCTACACTTTAATAGTAAGCTCCCTTCACCACTCTCCACACTAAAGAATGCTCATTAGGTTTCTTAATCCTCCATAATTTCCTTTCATGAAACCTTATACCTTTGCACTGCTGTGTTCTATGAGCCCATTTCCTGAGTTTAGCTATTTCAAGCAGTCCAGAATCAACAAGCACTAAACATAAGCTTATTCACATTCTCAACCAACATGACTCTATAGGGAAAAAAAAATTGTTTGTAATGTTTATGGACCATGAAACTATACAATTTAACTTGGTATTTCATTTTCTCACCCAAACATTACCTGAAAAGGTTAGGACTGAGGAATTAGACTATAGGTAGTCTTTAACTTACAGTTACTAATTTATAAGCTTCAGGTTCTTCTTGGTCAGAAAGCCATTTAATTATAATAGAAGAGAAATAACAATATCTTAACGTAATGTCAGTGAACTAGTAAATTTCAACTGTATCTTAGTCTTATACCTGGAAATTCAGGAGAAGAGTAAAAACATATCTTTTCAGTAATTCAGCAAAAGTTCTGCTATTCCAAATGGGTTGTTTTTGAAAGTCATATGCACATCCTCTAAATTTGACTACAGAGCCAATTCTGGGTCTTTTCAGCAGTTCAGTCTCTGCTTTCTCTTCCATTCAACTCACCTTTCCTGAAGGGTATGTATAGAAGAGCCAGGAGAGCATATACTGTGGATTTTTTTTTTTTTTAACTTCCTAGGGACCTTGTTATTAAAAAAAAAAAAAAGTAGATTGAAAGAGTTAACAAAGCTTCCAAAGGTGCCCAGCTTATTCAAGCAAAGTTTATATTTCAACCCTGTGCTTGTTAACTTGTGATCCTCCCCATCCAGATGATAGAAAGCAAAGCCAGTATGTTATTTAATTGGTTTGCATCCACACACTGACCTCCAGGGCTCTGTTTACATAGCCTATCATGCAATATGCTTCACAGTTCTCTGCCTCTTTCAAAAGCATGTTTCTCCTGAGATTTGATATATGGCTTTCATGTTTAATCACTGCATTAAACTCAATGCTCTGCTTCCTCCAGAGCATTTCTCCTTCCTTCTTAGGAGGTGGAGAGAAGTGCACAGCTTCTTACTACTTCTGAACATAAAAGAAAGTCTGTTTTACTCTATTAGTAAAATCACCAATTCTACATGATCCTAGGCAAGCAACTCAGAAAAAGTATTAAAGCGGAACCCTTAAAACTTCTTTAGAAAGAAGCTAGGCTGTTCGGTCTCAAAAGCCATATAACTAGGTGATTGAGTTATAAATCAACAGAAAAGGTTTCAAATCAATATATATAACTCAATACATAGAGAACATGACTAGATAGCAGCTGAAGTTTTAACTAAAGAAATCTTGAGGATAGAACATTCCTGAGGGTCTCAGAACAGAATCAATCCAAGTGCCTTTGCCTTCAGGTTGAACACAATTAACCACAAAAAGAACTCTGAAAGTCTCTTTAATTGAATGTGCACATGGTGATGCCACAATCCTTTCCATAAAAATGTGTATGTGACCCAAATTTCTAAGATAGATGAAACTTCAAAAAATTGACTGACCCCTTTCAATAAGTCAAGACAGTCTATAATTTTCTGGTTTTAGAAAATCACATGGAATGTATATATTTTACTTTAAAATACTTCAAGCAGAAAAAGAAAGGTGAAACAAATATGGCAAGCTATTAACACAAGTAAAATCTAGATGATGGATATGTACGTGGCTCTTACACTAGGCCCCATGTTTTTGTATGTTTGAACATTTTCATTATAAAAGTTAAAAAAAAAAAAAAAAGCACAAGGAGGCTGTTTGTGGATTTGCTTTTGTAGAGAAAATTGATACAATTCTGATAAGAAAAATATTTAAATCACTTAATAGGTTGATCATTTTGGTATATATTCAACACCTGAAATTTTTATCATGTGCTGACAATGCCAACTTTCCTTCTCCTGAATATCACTCCGGAGTCTGAAATTCATTTATACAAGCTACAAATGTTGTGTAGTAAGCTCTGCATAAGTTGGGAAACTTTCTTTGAAAATAAAGCATTTATACTTTATATATATATATATATATATATAAAGTTCTCTTTCAAATCTGTGCCCTGAACCTTTTATCCTCTTTTATTCCTATAATGTAAATAAAATATACTCAGAATAACATTATATATATATATATATAATATATATATATATATATATTTGAGTTTGAAATTTTTGCCTTTATGTCAAGTCATCAACTATAGTATTTATTTTTAAAGTTTTTTTTTTCTTTAGGAAGATTAGTGTCTTCCTTTATTTAAATATCTTACTTTGTCAGGAACACTATTACAGCTGTAAATAACATTAAACAGAGCTAGTTTACTTTCTGCATTTGATGAGCAATAGGGAATCCAAACCTATTAAGGTCATACATTTAATTGTTCCAATATGCTACTTTATTTCTAACCAAAATTTGCAAGATATAGAATGTCAAAAAATAAATTTCTAGCTTTCTTTGTCATGATTCCCTCATTCACTAGTAAGCTAAAAGAGCTTAAAGAAAAATAATTACCTGCTTCTTAATTTGAAACCATCTAAATTCTTCCCACAACATATTTAAATTCAATATTAAAAGAAAAAATAAACTTTTAATCAGTATTCTCCATAAGACTTCCCAGAGTACAGAACTTTGTAGTTTTCAAAGATAGGCAGATGTTGTCCATGACAGACATTTTTAAAAAAATAGGAAATGAAAAAAATAAGAGTCATGGGTAAAATCTTTGGTCACGAGAGTGAAAGATGTGTGCCTATACAGATGTTTTAACTATTTTCATGATAAATACTAACCCTCAGTACAGGAATTTAATAGCACACTTCAATTTAGATTTGAAAATTTAACATAAATTATCTGACTTTGACAATGGCTCCCTAATATTTCAGTTTTATATGCTATTTCCATGTTTTGCTTTAAAAATGAACCTAGTGGGCGTTTTTATTTTTAAAAGCTATGTTCCAGATCCTGTGCACCAAGACCAGTTTCTGGCTTGATATTTAGAGATTTAAGTACATATCAGATGATAATAAAGTAGGTTCTTAAATATTTGGTGATCACCTGGCAATGATAAAGACTTGTAATTTTTATGTAAAAATCCATTCTCCATCAGTTTTAAGAGGTATTTAGCATTCATTTATTTTTATTATACTTAAGATTTTTAACCAGTAAAAACATGAAAAAGATTTCTCACCCTATTTTAAGTCACCTTCTGTGAATCAGAGAATCAAATGGTTGATACACCATGTCTTCAGTATCCAAACAGTCAATGTTGTTAGAAATACTTATCACGGGCACATGTGATTAAGAAGCCCAAGAACACATAGAATGGAAAGATTTCTGGAACCACGGTGCTCAAATTTAGGTGAAATAGTTAACTCAACTGAACAGATTTCTTATTTAAACAGTCTCACCATGGTGGAGAAATTCATAAAGTTGTTCAGTAAAAGAAAGATGAAGCTTAGGATGAAGAAGGAAAAGCATGTTGGCTCCTTAGCACCACTATCCAAAAGAATACACATACCACTTGGTTCCTTTGTGAACATAATAAGCAAAAACATTTTTTACTCAAAATATATGGAACTGAAGCCAGATGTTTCTTTAAAATTCAACAAGTTCTATTTTTCTGAAATTTATTTTCTCCTGAAATTAAAAATTAATGTCTATGTGTCTATTAAAAGTTCACAAAGTACATTAATTTTTTGTACCTAACCTGAGACAACTTTTGTGCTTTAATTGTAAACACGGTTAGAAACTCTGAAGCACATAAATCCCAGCAAATCCGAGGATTATATGGTTACATTCATGCTTAAAAGAAGAAAACATCTAATGAGCCTGATTTGCCACTGCTCATGAGAATGTAAGTTTTGCCTGATAGATACAAAATAACGGCTTAAGGTGAACTTAATTTTCCATCCCTCTCAACAACAACAACAAATAATTAAAAACTAATAAGACAGACAAATTTCTATATCTATTGGCTGAAACTCTTTATGATTAAATGCATCTGTGTCACCCACGTTTGATGACAAATCATTTACAGAAAATCTTCAAATTATTCAGGATGTTCTGTCCACTGAGAAAAATATTCTATTTTGAACAATGAGTATGTACAACCCCCATCTCTGTTTTTAAAAATGAAATTCTGCAGTTACAGAGAATTTAATGCCTATTGCAGAACCAGCAAGAATCCCAAAGTGTACTTCTCAAGTTATGATTCAAAGCAGCCAATAGTCGTGCTTTCAGGTGGGGCTCATGTTTTGAAAAGAAACTTCCCAGTCTGTTTAAACTCAAAATGGTTCTCAATCTGATGAATCACTCCTCAGAGAATAATGTAAATAAAATATACTCAGAATAACATTATTAATGTAAACATACCTGAACCGGAGTCAAATTTGGTTTCTGACCTGAAAAGAGAAAGAAATTTTTTACAATATAAAAATTGTTTGTAAAAGATCAATAGTTATTTTATGGGGGGGGGGTGGAATAGGTAATATTTATAGATTTCAGTACACTGGTCAATAAATAAAATAGCTTTCTGCAATGTAAATACTTATTTATTTTGACCATTTTAAAAGCATGCATTACCTGAGGTCCCCTAAACATCCACAGAGCCATACAAAGAGCACAGTATGGAAAAGATATTAACTTTTTAGCTTATTTTTTTGGATAAATTATGTAAAAACAAAAAGCACCTGCTCTCTTCAAATTAGCTTGTTCAATAATAAAATAAAGCAATAAAAACAAATTTATAATTATCCTCTGTACTTGTTATTAAAGATTTTTAATTTATCAATACCAAGTCATTTTTCACTAAGCTCTTAGCAAAGAGCAAATGAACCTTATAACCCCATACATTTAATAAGAAGAGAGAAAAAAATCTAAGCCCTTGTGGGAACATTATGTTTCAGATATAGGTTAATACTGATTGCAAATTCAGAAGCCTTTGAAGGTCTCAGTTCAGCTGTGGGAAAACTTCTTTTGGGTAATTACTCTCAAGATGCTGCTGATGTGCTGTCAAGCAGAATTAACCCTATGACTAGGCCTATCTACACAAACTACTATAAGACAGCATTGTCTATATCTAGCTCTCAAACCAATTAGTGAGTATGTTCCAGTCGGATTTATATCACACATTAGCAATCAATAGTATATATGTTCACAGCTGCCACAGCAAGATACAAGAACCAACCAGCAGGAGTCTTGTTAAAGGATGTTACATTGACAGAGAAGGTTTTTTGTTTTTTTGTTGTTTTTTTTTCCCTGTAGAAATTTAACTAAGTGGGAAAAGAAGTTTCTTTGAAATTATGCCAGAGTATAAAGCACTTTTGGAAGCAGTGGCTTTCTTCACCTAAATTAGCTTCAAGTCATCAAAAGAAAGAAAAAAAGAAAAGCAAGAAGAAAAGATGATGATAAAAAAATAATTTCTCAAGTATTTCCAAATAAAGATTCATCTGGTGCTTAAAGTCAACAATTATTTTTGAAGAAAACTATTATTGCAATCAATGTTATCAATAGCCACGATGATTACCCAGGTCTACATTTTTCCCAAGCCCTGGCACTACCAGAGTCCTCATCTCAGTCCTCTTAGAAGTCTATGTCTCCTATTCCAGGTACAAACCCATTTTACTTTTTTCCCCCTCTCCTATTCTGGAAAGCCTTGTCTCATGCTCTCCCCTGTTTTTCTGCCATCCTGGAGCCTCACTATAAATGACACTTAACACACTTTATATCCTGCTGGTTTACTTATCTAGCTTCCTCAGTAGACTATAGCATTGCCACAGCACCTACAGTGCTTGTTTCTGTTTAACAAATGCCAACTGAGGGAAACTTCTGTATCCACATACTTCTTCATTTCCTTACCTCAGGAAAGCCAAGAGTGTTCTTCCTTCTGTCTAAGGTCCCCTCCACATATGTCCTAAAATGCATTCTCTCATTTCCCCTGAAACTAGGCTGTATTAATTATTCCTCTCTCCTGTGTCTTCATCATCTGGGTCTCCATGGGTTCCTCTTCACTTCAGCATATTAGTACTCCAGAATTAAATAAAAGCTCTCTTTCAAATCTGTGCCCTGAACCTTTTATCCTCTTTTATTCCTAGCTTTACAATCAAGCTTACTGAAAGGATAAACTATACTGTATGTCTTCATTTCTGTCCTCCCAGAATATTGACTCCTCCTACCACTATAACATGCCTTTGCTAAGGTTATCAGTGGCCTTCAGCTCCATCTCTAATCTGTCTCCATAACCTTCACTTCCACCAAATCGAACTATTGCCATATCATTTCACAGCCTGTGTCCTATACTCTCCACCTCAAGTGCCCTTCTTCCAGCTCATCATGCACAAACTTTTACCTAACTCTCTAGACTCTCCTCAATCACGTCAGCAATCCTGCCCACCCCACCTTTGCCTTACAAAGTGTCTTGCTCTCCTTGGGTCACTCCACCATGTGGAATTGGGAACTACTCACATTGTGTGGCACCAACATTAAGCTCACTAAGGAAAAGACTGGTTCTCATCCATCTTTGTATTCCCATACATAGCATAGCACCTGGCACTTAGGAATCATTAAAAAATTGTAGTGGGAATTAATTAATGAACCAATGAATCCATAAATTAACAGAAGGCCAAAATAAAACACAATGACCAAAAACTCTACAAAATGTGTTTTGAGATATGAAAAATCACACCAGAAAACTTCCATTCTTCGGACATTCTTATCTGCTCCAAGAATAGATGGTCAATATGTATACACATAAAATACAGAGGAAACATTTTCACAAATCAAAATGACCTCAGATATTAGTTTAAAAATGCTTTCAGAAATAGTACTGAACCTTCAAAATAATAAAGCTACTCTATTAATAATTAAAACTCATAACAACAGAAGTTAAAAATGTCAATTTGGGATGAGGCAAAATTGGTTCTATGGTATAAATTAATTCAGATTTCGATCAGATTTTACAAATACACATACATACATACACAGAGACACAAATTACTCCTTTATCATTCTATGATCTTTTATCATCTGTAATCATAATTCCTCCTAGGGAAAGTACATAAAATATAGACAGGAAAAAACAAATGGCAAGTGTTTTTAAAAAAGAAAACACAAAGACACAATAAAACAGATTCTATAAGGAAAGCAAAGATGGATGTTCATTTATTCATTTCAAATGCATTTCTTGAGTGCTTACTTTCAGTTGTTTACTGCGCTAGATGGTAAAATACAAAGATGCATAAAACATAAAACAGGCTATAAGATGCATAAATGTAAGTGTTTCCGCAGACACCCATTTTACCCCTTGATTACATATTTATATAAAACTTAAAACTGTTCAGCCAGTTCTTTTAGCAATGGCCAAAAGATGGTGATTATGGTAGAGACCGTCTTCCAAAATCCATTCACCTCTTTTTTCTTTAGAAACAGAATCTTTGAGTTTTAGCCAGGTATATGCTCCCTAGGTAAGAGAATATTTCCACAATATCTTCTACCTGCTTTGTAGTATGTGACTAATCCTTGCCAAAAGGGGTGAGAAGCAGTAATGTGTGTAACATATGAGTTATGCCATTAAAAGAAAAGATGACATCCTTCCCCTTCTCCTGTCTGCTACCCCAGGTTGGAATGTGGACATGATTCTAGGAACTGACTCTTAAATCTCATCTTAGATCATGAGAGAGAACCTGATATTAAGGATAATGGAGTAGTAAATTAGATGAAGCCTTTGAAGCCACCATATCACTTCTAAACCATTATTTTGCTTAAGTCACTATTATTTTGGAGACTTGTCACAACAATTGAGCCAGTATCCTTTCTATAAGAGCAACACTGCCAGATTTTTTTAAAGGCTTAAATGAAAACTTCCAAATTTTTAAACCTCATAGTGAAGTTTATATGAATTTTTAAAACCAGCAAGTGTAGATATTAGAAGAATTCAAGTATCACTGATGCTTTTTAAATAACTAAAATATGTAATATATGCATTCATTTTATAATAGAAGTTCAGAATTTCAAAAGAGGGAAGTTTTAGTCATTGGTTAGAGTTGTATAGTCCTGGAAAATTTAATAAAACTCATTTTTTCTACTTACAGGGAAAAGTCCTATGTCCATGAAAGTCTGTGTACTGAAGTCAGGGGTTCTTTTTATTTTATCTTATTTTATTTTCTCTCTTGGAGACCCACAAAAACTCAGAGAACACTGTTTTCTGTTCATTGCTTAATTATATAAAAATTTTGGAAATGGAAATTAGATAAGTACGAAATACAGGTAAACGAAATTAGTGTTCAAAAAGGTTTCAGACAAGATGTAGAAGAGTGAGGGTACTGTTATTATTTTTAACTGATATCAACTAAAGATTGTAGCTGCAGAAAATTAATAGAGGAAAGGAGCAGGAGAGACAGACTGAATTTTGCCTGTAAATGCATTATATATGGCAACCCCATACCAAGACTTTACTAGAACAATCCAATTCAAATAATCTGTCCTGTTGACCCTTTAAAGCATGTAAAATTTTCAGAAATTCCACTATTTCAGGGTCCTACTTATATGTATAAGAATTTCTCCTACCCCTAGAAGTACTATAAAAGTCTTCAAACCAGAAACTAGTAATAAGAGCAGTGAATATTTAGGTGCTTTCTTTCAGTTCCACAAACACAACATGCTCCTTACATAAAAACTTACGCATTCTCTCCTTAAGCCAAACTCAATATATAAACTCACTACCTCCCCTCCCCCAGTATGGGACGTGACTCCCAAGGATGAGCCTCCTTGGCACCGAGGGATTATTACCAAGTTCCAACTAGTAATGTATTTGGAAAAAGACCAAAACCAAAAGGGGAAAATATTAAATACAAATGAACTTTTATGGCTAAGAGATTTCAAAATGAGTTGGGAGGTCATTCCAGAGGTTACACTTATGCACATTTCAGGAGGATCTCACTGACTACCACAGTAAACAGTGCCTCAAGCAGAGGTGCTCTTGAGTGCTCTATAGGCATCTAGATACTACAGGGAGGGCAGACAACCCAAGGAAATTGGCACCCCATTGGTAGGCCTTACTTTGGAATATATGATAACCTATCACCCCAATGTATCAGAGTTAGATTCATTTATAATTTTCCTACACATGGTTCTTTTGCCCCTTTTATTCGTACCTATAATTAGCACTATACTCATCAAATATATGTCCCAGAGACTTAAATCTTCTGGTTGTTCATATGCTGGTTGAGCCCTGACTCTCAGCAGAGTTGCAGCAAACACTTACTCTCCAGTTCATCAAATTTACCCAGGACAACAAACAAAAGGATGATGAAGGACAATGCCCACCACAAAAAAAAAACAGATAGTCTACAACTGCAAGCAAGACAATTCTATCCATATGCCCCATGGGATCTAAGCCCCCTCTCAATTGAAAGCAGAGTGGGCATCACCATCCCAGAATCCTCAAGATTGAGGAATGAACAAATATAAGGGGGGAATGCAACTATGGAACAAAATAGACTTATTATTATTCTAGTAATGGAAGAATTTGTAACACTGATATAAAGACAGTGGTTCTGAGGGAAGGGAGAGGGAAGAATAGGTATAACATGGGGCATTTTGGAGACATTGGAATTGTTCTGCATGACATTGCAATGACAGATAAAAGCCATCATACATTTTGTCAAAACCTATAAAATTGTGCGGTGCAAAATGTAAACCATAATGTAAACTATACACTATGCTTAGTAGCAATGCTTCAATATGTGTTCATTAATTGTTAATGGGCAAAAATGTGAGAGGGGGAAGGGGTGTGGTATGTGGGAATCCCCTATATTTTTGATGTAACATTTATGTCATCTAAAGCTTCTTTAAAAATAAAGGAAAAAAAAGATATCATAAGAAATGGTGGAAAAGGGTATTGCTACTTCTGTTATTTGGAATGCTCTCTTCCTACCCCTCCACCCTATTAGATCTTAACCCCTTTGCCTACTTAACTTATAAAACTTTCTTCACATATTAGCTTAACTATCAATTCTTAAAGAAGAAAAGTGACCAAAGTTAAATCCCTTTATAGTTTCGTAGTCCCACTTTATTTTTTTTTTATTTGCACTTATCAGATTTATATTCTCTCTTTGTTCATGTGGTTGTTTAATCTTGCTAAAGGAGTTCAATAATTGTGGCAGACACAGTTGGCTGCTTACTGAGCAACAGTCTTCTGTTTTCCTTCAAAAGAGAATTCCACTTTTGAAGGGAACTAAAAATATGCCCACCCAGTTAACAAATTCTGATTGGGCTAAGCCAATTATGGCAATCTAATTCTCCTTTGTTAGTAATTGGTTCAAACATAAGCATGTGACCCAGTACTGGGCAGTAAGAGGTAAGGAGAAGTTGGTTGGGGATACTTCTTGGAAAGATTTTTCTCTATGAAAAGGAAACAAGTGATTTAGGGACAAGGCCCTTTTTATATAGTCTTCCTTGTTTCTGCCTTGGAAATTATCATGCAAGGGTATGATGCTTAGAACTGCTGTAGCAGTCTTGAAAGAATGAGAGGAAGGCCAGCAGAATCATTCTAAATCCAGAACAGCCTTTCTCTAGAGTTCCTGCTGAGTTAGATAGTCAAGTCTGGCATTGTTAGGGCATTTTTACTGGAGTATTTCTGTTATTTGTAATCCAACATGTTCTAACTGGTACAGAAGTAGTAGGTTAAGAATTATCTACTTATTTTGTCTAAAATTTAGGCCTCTATTGCTGTATTTTGATTATAATGGTACTACAAATACAAAAGACAATAATACACAGAAAGAAAAAAATGAATTTAAATGTGTTAAAGACAGGTTAGTTACCATAACTAAAAAATGAAAAAGTGATACAAATAAAATGTGCCCATTAACTACATGCTTAATTTTTTAAACTGAAAAATACAAGCCAAGAAAACATAGATATTTAGAAATCAAGAAAATCATGAGCAAAAAAGTAATAAGAATTCAGCCAACCCCTTTGAAACATCATACAATTACAATTACTTTGACAAATCATGTGGTTTAACAAATAATGTACTAAACATCTGTCCCTCTCATGTGAAAATCAGATTTATCGTTGCTAGGTTAAGGACTGTTACAAAATTAAAACCTGCTTAAAAGTCTTAAAACTTGCCAATATTAAAAGGTAATAAATTGTGTTCAAAAGAGAAGTCTCAATTCATTTAAAAATATTAATATCTGTAAGAACACATTGAGACATAAAAATTATTTAAAGAAAACATGGATCAAGTGCTATATAACAATATATTTGGTGGCCATGTGTCATATTTATTTTTGAACAAATATCTGTTGAACACTTAGGAACTAGACTCTGTATTAGGCACTAGAGGTATACACGGTAAGCAAATAGATATGTTCGTTGTCCATATGGTGGTAACAATCAAGGAAAAGGCAGCCGATGGAGACAGACAGACCAGTGCCAAGCTCCGGGTCTGCCAATTTCTACCCTTTTGACTTTAGAGAAGTTAGTTACTACTCTAAGCCTCAATTTCACTATCGGTATAATGGTGATTATAAATTCACCTTTTAAAACTTTTGGGTAAATTAAATGAGATGGCACTATAAAATGCTTAGGTCAGGCTCTGACCCATAGTACAAGTAGAGTGAAAGGTAGCTTTTATCTAAGCAACAATACTAAATAAAGTTGAGCTATGGTTGTAAATATAACTAAAAATTTTTAGCTAAGTGAATAATAGTATTATATTATAAGAAGAAAATGTATTACTCTGGTTAAGATCTTATTTGGGGAGCATTTTAACATGGGTGCCAAAATGAAGTCGAAAAATGAGAGAACAGCAATAAAAATAAATGAAGAGACTGGATTGGAAATGTTTAAGAGGGAAGGCTAATAGAAAATAATATAATGACCTGACTACACGATATAGAAAGGAAAACTTATTTGTCCTTAAAACACAAATAAAGCGTTCTCCAACTAGGATAGTAGTATAATGCACTTGGTTGGAGTAAGAATCAGGAGACTGGATCCTAGTTCAGAAACGGGGCCAAGTCATTTAACTTGTGAGTCCTATTTTGTTAAATGCAGTGTCTAAAATAATTCAATGCAGCTCCATACAAACTATCCCATGGAGAGGTAAGCTATCTATTTTTTTTTTCCTGCAATTCCCAAAAATGAAGAAAAAGAGAAAGGGAGAAGGCGAACAAAGGAAAAAGTGTGAGGTGATAAAAATTTACATCTGTGGGACTTGAACATACAGTTATAGAAAGCTGATAAGATAGATAAATCCTAAGGCCATTTTCAGCTCCCAAGGTCTATAGTTCTTTTCTAGGCTGTATTCATATCTACCTTCTCTGAATTCCAATATCATTTCCTGTCTGTATGACTTACAGCAAATAAACTTATGTTTCCTTTAAAATAATTTGTTTCTTGTGTAGATTTACATCTCCAGAGAGAATGGGGTTTTTAAAGTTAAGACCCTTTATCTATTAAAAATAAATTCAAAATGCTAAAGAAAGCAGCATTAAAAGGAATAGAAAATGACTTCATTTCTTTGAGTCAAATTTAGCAACTTCAAATCTCAAAGAAAAGCCAAAAACCTAGAAATTAGCTGGAAATAAAAACTTTTACAACTATTCTATACAGAATTAACACATTGTAGGAACAAAACATATTTGATTTCCTTATTACACATCACTATTTTTAACCAAGTTCTGGCAAAGTGCTTTACCTGTGATTCACAGCAGCTGCTTCTGTGAATCACTAGAGACCACCAATAGGAATGCCATAAGACTCTAATCAATGACCTCTTTGTTTCTTCATATCGCTTTGGAAGAATGTTTCCAGTGGTTTTGCCTGGTACTTCAAGTCTGGTGTTATATATACATTTTTCATGTGCTCTCTGGGGGATGAGGCAAATTTGGGAGGTAGTAAACATTTACTGCCCCACATGAATTTTTCACATATGTTTTTTTTCTTATATTCCCTGGAAATTTTTATTTCTACTCTAAGTTATAATCAGAAATAGAACAACAGAATTGTGCTTAGCAGGTTTGTCTTAGAAACAACTATTGGCAGGTCCTAAAAGTTTAATTACCAGAGAGATGACAAAAGAAACTCAAACAAGAGCAATCTAGAGTCGACTAGTGTAGAGGCAAAGACTCAATATACCTCAATAGCCTTTGAGGATGTCAATGGGAGATGAGATGATAAAGTAGGAAGATCCTCTACATGGTACAGAACCAGCAGGAATTCTGTAGAGGGCTAGCAGAGACCTAGGTAGCGCTTTAAAGTCTAATTATAATAATGTTTCATAACACAGTTTATTAACTAATATTCATAATGATAGCTACAAGTCATGACATTAATAATTAAATCATGCAGTTTAGTAAGTAAGATAGTATATTATTTAAATCTGACTACATAAAAATCATTAGTTAAAAATTTTAGGGTTAAAATATATTTTGTTTATCTAGAGAATGTTTTCATCAAAGTCCTTCACATAACTCTACACAAACACAGGAAGCAACTCAAAATTAAGAAGAGAAAACCATAAATTAAGGTTAAAGAGATTTTGGAGAAAAGATTTGATTTCCAGTCTTAAGTCTATTCCCTGATTCTTTGAAGGCCCTAAAAAGTTATTTAAGCCTTAAAAAGTGAGTTATAGTTTTCTTATTTGTAAAATAAGATGTTATCTGATATTCCATACAGCTATTTTGAGAACCAAATGAATAATGGTTGAAGCACAACAAAGTATTATAGTAATAAATTTTACTTGAGAATTTTAGGCTTACTCAAATAGTTAAACTGAATGTAAGAACTAATTTTCATGAGAATCCTAAATTCATTCATTATTTCACTTAAAAAGAACATATCTAGCTGGAACAATTAAAGCCCATACTTAGACAAATTTTCAAGACAATTTGGGAGAGTCAGGTATTAAGTGTAGCAGTTCGAGATTATTTATGAATTCCAAAAAGGGATATTGGATTATGTTTGTAAATTGGTCTGTCCCTCTGGGCATGTTCCCATTTGATTGTATTAAGTTCAGAGGTTTCACTTTTACTTGATTAAATTAAAATTAGGGCTTTGATTTGGCCAAGTGAGTAGGACATTGAGTCTCGGACACATAGAGAAAACAACACTGCAGGGGGCAGAGTTGGAGTTTTCATGCTAGAGCCCCAGGAAATATATGCACAGGAGAAGAAAACAGCTCCGCAGAGGCTCCAGGAAGAGAATGAGCCTGATAGCCTATAGCTGCAGCTGAGCCCAGGTGAGAGACAAGACTCTTCCCAGCCTACAGCTGATATTGGAAGAAGCTGAGACAACAGAGCCTTAAGAAAAAGAGGAAGGCTGGACCCTTGCAGATGTCAGCAGCCATCTTGCTCCAACACGTGGTAACAGACTTTGGTGAGGGAATTTACTCTTTATGGCCTTGTGACTGTAAGCTTCTACCCCAATTAAATACCCTTTATAAATGCCAACAGATTTATGGTACTTTGCATCAGCACCCCTTTGGCTGACTAACACAGTAAACAGATAGCTGTTTACTAGGTAATGTATAATATGTATAGACGAGATTCCGCCGCGGCGCAGCAGGAAGCGGAGGCGGCGGGGCGGGGAGGCTGCGGGGACAAGGGCGCCTGCCCCAGGGCTCCCCCCACCACCCTCTGGCGGGAATGGTTCGCAGCCCGTTTGCCCCAGTCGCTTGGCCCTATCCGTTATGGGACCTCAACGGAAACGGGCAGGAAAAGCACTGCTGCCGCCGGAGACAGCGACCGCGGCAGCAGCCACAGCAGGAGCAGCAGCAGCGACGCAGCAGCGGGAGGGAGCTCAGCAGGCAGCCCCGGCGCCCTCCACGACCCGTGGCGGGGCCCGGGCGACGGAAATTTTACAAAGGAGATGAGAGCCTTGAAGATGGAGTGTAGTGACCGGCCATGGGAAGTTGACAATGACCAATCAAGAGCAATCATCAAAGCTGATCGTCTTACAACTACACAAGAAGTTGCCAAAGACCTCAATGTCAACCATTCAAAAGTTGCTCAGCATTTGAAGCATATTGTAAACGTGCCTCATGAGCTGACCAAAAATAAAAAATATCATCATTTTGAAGTGCCGTCTTCTCTTATTCTATGCAACAACAATGAAACAACAATGAACCATTTCTCAATTGGCTTGTGATATGTGACAAATAGAGGATATTATACAACTGGTGACTACCAGCTCCATGGCTGGACCAAGAAGAAGCTCCAAAGCACTTCACAAAGCAAAACTTGAACCAAAAAAAAGTCATGGTCACTGTTTGGTGGGCTGCTGCCTGTCTGATCCACTACAGCTTTCTGAATCGCAGTGAAACCATTACATCTGAAAAGTATGTTCAGCAAATCTATGAGAAACACCAAAAACTGCAACAGCTGCAGCCGGCATTGGTCAACAGAAAGGGCCCAATTCTTCTAGACAACACCTTCTCGCATGTCAGACAATCAAGGCTTCAAAATTTGAATGAATTGGGCTATGAAGTTTTGCCTCATCTGCCATATTCACCTGACCTCTCATCAACCAACAACCACTTCTTTAAGCATCTTGACAACATTTTGCAGGGAAAACACTTCCATAATCAATAGGATGCAGAAGATGCTTTCCAAGAGTTTGTTGCAACCCAAAGCATGGATTTTTATGCTACAGGAATAAACAAAATTATTTCTCATTGGCAAAATGTGCTGGTTGTAATGGTTCCCATTTTGATTAATAACAATGTGTATGAGCCTAGTTATAATGATTTTTTAATTCATGGTCTGAAACCACAATTTTTTTCCACCAACCTAATAGTTCACCCAGAATTTCCAACAGGAGTGAAATAACTTAATTTCATCTCCATTCTCATCAACATTCTTAGATTTTTGACAGGACTTGCATTTCAGAATTTGGACATGGATCACATCATAAAGACCACCAAACTGGCAATCTTAAGTCAAGAAAACAGTAGGATGCAACTAAAGCAGTATTTTATCATTTACTTTTTTTGCTTAGAAATTATTTTTCCTTTACATTGAATAAAGTACCAACTGACCTTTTTCTGGAGAAAAAAAAATATATATATGTATAGACATATTAGACTATTTCTGATAGAGGTAAGCTTCCACCTTGAATAAAATTTAAAGTGGCAATAGGATATACAGAATTCCCCGGCTGGGAAGAAGCTAATTTAAATAAAGTGGTCAAGGACGTGATTTATGAGATGACATTTCAGTTGATACCTGAAGAATGAAAAGAAGCTCACACCCAAAGAGCTGGGGGTAGATTCCAAAGGAAAGGAAAAATGCTAAAGCACAAGCTTAGCATATTAAAAAAAAAAAAAAAAAAAAAAAGGCCAATTTATCCAGAAAGGAATGAACAAGAGAAAAAAGGTAAGAGATGAAGTCAGAGAAGTAGGCAAGGACAGATCACTATTTTTAAAGTTAGGGTAAGGAGTTATGATTTTTAAAGATACAATGATAGATCATCACAGGTTTTTAGGGGAAACACTGTAATCCAATTTAAACTGCTTAAATCTCCACACTGCTGTGTGGAGAACGAACTACAGTGGGACAAATGCCAGAGCAGACATCACACCTAGCACCCAGATCTTGTTTATAAAACCATTCTCTATTAATAGGACCAAAGTTTTCTTTGAGATTTGACTGATTCTAAAGTGGGGCAGTAAAATAAACAAGATAAACTTGGGCATCTTGTGATCCCAGGAATAAGGAAAAACTAAAACAAACAAACAAAAAACCCCTTACATTGATGGGGGTATGTCAGAGAAACACAGGAGCCAACTGAAAGAGCTCCCAATAACCAAAGCTGGAACAATTTGAAAAACAAAATAAATAAGATAGTATTGGATTATAATCCAAAGTATGAAATAAATTTCCATAAGTATCCATTAGTTCACACTGATGTAAAAAAAAAAAAAAAGAAAAAGAAAAACAAACAAAAAAACTGATGGATTAAATGAATAAATGAGGACAAATCTCTCTTGCAGAAGAATTCCAAATAATTTATGTAGATACTCTATCCTCAAGAAGGGAGGATATATATCCTACTCCTTAAGTGTAGACTGTGCATAGTGACTTCCTTCCAAAGAGTACAGTCAGGAAGGAGATGGGGGAAAGAGTAACTCTACAGTATAAAAACCTAACAAATACTGTCTCAGTCATGTGATCAAGGTCGATATCAACAGTGATATGATGTGATGAGAATGGTACTTTACTACTGTGACTGTCCATCCACAAATCCATATACCCAGTCTAATCATGAGAAAAACATCAAATTCCAATAGAGGATGAACTTCTGGTCAGCCAAGATGGCAGTATAGGACACTCCAGGGTTTTATTCCCCCAGAGAATCATTGAACAACTAGCAAAAACTGGCAGAGCCATCTTCCTCAGAGCCCAGGAAAACAGGTTTAGGATTGTAGCAACTGGACAAGAGCCAAGTCAAGAAAACTTTTGCAACTCTAAAACAGTACAAGAAGCTACGATACCATTGCTGGTCCCTTTCCCAATCCTGCTCAGCATGATGTGGAGCTGACCTGTGTTTTCATTGTGGGTTCCTGGCCCAGTTCCAAAGGGAGCAAAGTAATCACTATGCACATACTGGAGTGACTGTGTGTTGGTACCAATCTACTGGGTGGCAGATAGAAGGACTGAACCAGGACACTCATCTCTGAAGCCCTGTCCTAGAAGCACTTGCAGACAGCTAAAGCAATGTAAGAAACAAATCAAAGAGGCCTGGGGCAAAAGATTACTGGTTTTAAGACATACAGCAGAGCAACTAGGAATAGGGGAAAGTCTTTTTCATAGGGAGTAGAGGGGGAATTCAGACCCAGGTAAACTGGGGAATTCCTAAGGCCCCAAGTGCATGCCCAGGAAAGACACATCAGATGGAGAGGACCTTGAGCTTTCAACTTGGGCTGATATTTTTGGTAGGAGAATTAAACTATGAAGTAGAGCACTAACCAACATAGAACCAATTTGTAAAGAATGTGAAATGTGTTTTTTGAGTCAGTTTGTGTGTTTTTGTTAATTCCTGGCACTCAAGGAAATCTCTGTTATATCACTAGCTGAATACAAACCTAAGGAATAGACAGTTAGGACTAAAATTCCAAAGTTAGCATGTAAAATAGTAAAATGTACAATATGCAACTAGAGATTACAAGACAAACAAAGAAATAAGAAATGATGGTTCATCCAAAGGAATAAGATAAAACTTGAGAAAACATCAATGAAAACTATCGAACTTTACACATACCAGAAAAATACTTTAAATAAATGCTCTTCAATATATTTAAAGAGCTAAAGGAAAATATGGAAAAAGAACTAAAGAGTATCAGGAAAATGATAAATGAACAATATAAGACTCTCGGTAAAAAGACAGAAATTATAAAAAGGAAACAAATAGAAATACTGACATTGAAGACCACAATAACTGAAATAAAAAATTCCCGAGGGTTTCAATGGCAGATTGGGGCTGGCAAAAGAAAGAATCAGTCAACTCAAAGATAAGACAATTGAAATGATTCAGGACGAAAAGCAGAAAGTAAAAAGAATTAAGGGAAAGAGAGCCTAAGAGACCTATGGGATACCATCAAGCATACCAATACTCATTATGGAGGTCCCCAGAAGAAGAAAGAGAAAAAGGGGAAGAAGGAATATTCAAAGAAATAATAGCAGAAAACTTCTCAAATTTAATGGAAGACATGAAAATATACATTCAAGAAGCTCAATGAAACTCTAGAAGGATAAAGTCAAGGAGAGTCATGCCACACACATTAAAGTAAAACTGCCAAATGCCAGACAGAGTGTATGCTGAAACCCGCAAGGGAAAAGCAATGTGCCGTGTATGAGGGAGCCTTGATAAAACTGAGGGACAATTTCTCCTCAGAAACCATGGAGGCAATTGGACTTCTGGGGAAGATGGCGAAGTAGGGAGCTCCAGGACTCAGTCCTTCACAAAAACAACTATTAAGCAGGCAGGAACTGTCTGAAACAACTCTTCTGAAACTCCAGAGGCCAGAAGAACACTGTACAGCATCCAGGGAGGAATAGGATGATAAATTACAGTAAAGAATTGTAAACTGCTCTCTTAGCACCGGCGGCTATAAGCACCCATCCCCCACTTTTGCAGAAGGTTGCCATGGGATCCAGTCCCTGGCTAGCTGAACTGACTACATTAAAGGACATAAAAAGCCTCTTTCCCAAGAAGAGGGGTGGGCATGGCTGATCACTGATCACAGTTCTTGATTAGTGAATTCAGATCACTAGGTCCAGGCTCCGAGGGGAGCTATTGTTTCAATGCTCCCTGGGCAAGGGTGGAAGCAATGGAGATTTAAAGATATATGACTTCCTTAGGGCTTCGGGAGGGAAAGTTAGCTGAAGGACTGCACTTGCTGGGCAGGCCAGCAAAGCTCAGCTTTGGGGGGCCATGGGAGAAATGTTTGGTATCCTTTCTGAACCCCTCCACAGGGCAATTTGGAGATGGTGTGAATGCCCTTCCTGGATCCCTTGCCCTGTTTTAACTGGGAAAGATCTCCCTGGGTGACCTTCCTCCCAGAATTTGCCCTTTAGGCAACAGCAACAAAAGTGAGACAATGAAAGGAGTATAAAAAACTACAGAGGCAGACAGTCTGGAACAAAGGCCTGCCAGCTTCAGATACATTAAGAAAGGGAGAGGGGACAACCAAACTCTTGTAAACAGGGGAATTCCAAAACAGCTAACAGTCTTGGCAGTTAAGACAAGGAAAACCCTGCACAGTGCATTCACCTTAGGCAGACCTTACTAATAGGAGGA
The DNA here is from genome assembly GCA_026826555.1 of Tolypeutes matacus. NCBI lineage: Eukaryota > Metazoa > Chordata > Mammalia > Cingulata > Chlamyphoridae > Tolypeutes > Tolypeutes matacus. The sequence goes on along the minus strand of JAKSZT010053801.1, from coordinate 12,026,173 downwards.
ATGAAGATCAAGAAAACCAGTCTTATAACCAGCTGGTTACAAAACTAGGAAACAGACATCGCAGGGAGTAAATGCCAGAGTTAACATTTTAAAATATTAAAATGTACAGTGTGAAACAAAAGAGTACATGACAAACAAAGAAACAGGAAATGATGGACAATCCAAAGGAAGGGGCAAAAAATACAGGAAAACACCAATAAAGAAGATGAGAATGTGGACATATTGAAAAAAGCCTTTTAAAAAATTATCTTAAAAATGCTCAAGGAGATGAAGGAAAATACAGAGTAAGAACTACAGGATATCAGGAAAACAATGAATGTACAATATAAGGGTCTAAGTCAGGGGTTCTTAACCAGGGGTCCACAGACCCCAAGGGTCCGTGAGCTTGAATTGAAAAAATCAACTTATCTTTATTTTCTCTGATCTCCGATGATGAATGTCATAAAACTATCTGCTGCTACATTCTGAGAAGAGGTTCGTGGTTTTCACCTGACTGGCAAAAGGGCCCATGGAACAAAAAAAAAAAACGTTAAGAACCCCTGGTTTAAGTAAAGATATAGAAATTTTTAAAAGGAACCAGGGGGGTGGATGTGGCTCAAGTGACTGAGCGCCTGCTTTCCACATGGGAAGTCCCATGCTCAGTCTTTGGTGCCTCTTAAAAACAAAAACAAACAACAAGCAAACAAATGAAAAAACCAACTCAGGGGAGCTGGACTGGCTCAGTGGTTGAGCGTCGGCTTCCCACATACGAGGTCCCAGGTTCAATCCCCAGGCCCGGTACCTCAAAAAAAAAACAAAAAAAAGGAACCAAACAGAGCTACTGGAATTTAAGTCCACAATAACTGAAATAAAAATGCCTAGGAGAGTTTCAAAAGCAGAATGGAGCTGGCAGAAGAACGAATATATGCATTATAGGAGTCCCAGAATGAGAAAAAAAGAAAGAAAGGGGCAGAAGGAATAGTCAAAGAAATAATGACAGAGAAATTCTCAAATTTAGCAAAAGACATGAATATACACATCCAAGAGGCTCAGAAAACACCAAAAGGATAAGCACAAAGAAAAATACACCCAAGCATATACTGATTATACTCTCAAATGCAAAAGACAAGGAAAGAATTCTGAAAGCTGCAAGACACAAGCAGCATGTTACATACAAGGGAGTCCCAATAAGATTGAGTGCAGATTTCTCATCAGAAACCATGGAGGCAAGAAGGCAGTGGGTTGAAATACTCAAACTGCTTCAGGAAAACAACTGCCAGCCAATAATTTTATATCTGGTGAAATTTTTTAAAAAACTAGGGAAGATTAAGACATTCTCATATAAACAAAAGTGAGGGAGTTCATCACTACTATACCTACTCTACAAACAATGCTAAAGGGAGTTCTTCAGACTGAAACAAAAGGAACTAGATAGTAGTTCAAAGCAGCATAAAGAAATAAAGACCTGCAGTAAAGGTAACACCATTTGAGTAATTATAAATGCCAATATTATTGTATTGTATTGTTTGGTATAGAACTCAACTTATTTCCTACAGGTGCTAAAAAATGCAAATGCCAAACAAGTAATGATAAATCTAGGTTTTGGGGGAGCAGATGTGGCTCAAGCAATTGGGTGCCCCTCCCACCTGGGAGGTCCCAGGTTTGGTTCCCAGTGCCTCCTAAAGAAGACAAGCAGATGCCGTAACCACTGCAACAAGCAGATACCACAACCAGCAGACAATGCAACCAGAAGACAATGCAACCATCAGGGAGCTCTAGAGGGTGGGCACTCGCCTCCCACATACGAAGTCCCAGGTTCAGTTACTGGTGCAGACAATGTCTGCAGACAATGAGCGAACAGATGAGGGAGCCATCTCAGGGGTGGGGGTGGGGGGCAGTTGGTAAAAATAATAAGAAATAAAATAAAAATAAAATGCTTTTTAAAAATCTAGGTTTTGGACATACACTGTACAAAAATATCAGTAGTAGGGAAGCGGCTGTGGCTCAATCAGTGGGGCTCCCGTTTACCATGTGGGAGGCCCCGGGTTCGGTTCCCGGGGCCTCCTGGTGGGGGCGGGCCCGCCCGCACGGCGTGGTTGGCTGACCCGGCGAGCACGGGCAGCAAGGGGGGGATAAATGAATAAATAAATAAAATCTTTAAAAAAAAAAAAAAAAAATATCAGTAGTAGCAAGTACAAAAAATGGTGGGGGACAGAGGGTTATAGGGAAAATATGTGCATGCTACTACTGACGTTAACTTGGAATCGAACCAATATAACTGTTTTATATATATAGGATATTAAATTGTAACTCTATGGTAACCACAAGGAAAACACATGAAAAATATATACAGATAGAAATGAAAAGGCACTCAATATGTTACAACAGAAAAAAGCAAATAAATATAAAAGCTGTCTTTAACAGAAGTGAGGGACAAAGGCTAAATAGAAAAAATGGCAGAAAGACCTGTAGTGAATTTAAATGTAAATGGATTAAACTCTCCAGTCAAAAGGCAGAGATTGGCAAAATGGATAAAAAAGTATGACCCAACTCTCTGGAAGAGACTCACCTTTAAGTCAAAGATACAGGTAGGTTGATGGTTAAAGGATGGAAAAAATATATACCATGCCAGTAGTAACCAAATGAGAGCTGGGGGTGCTATACTAATATAGGGTAAAACAGACTTTAAGTAAAAACAGTTACAAGGGACAAAGATGATCAATACATACTGATAAATGGCATAATTCAACAGGAAGATGTAACAATTGTAAATATATATGGACCTAACAGCAGAGACCCAAAATATACAAAGCAAATAATGACAGATTTAAAGGGAGAAATAGACGGTTCTACATCAACAGTAGAGGTCTTTTAACATACCACTCTCAATAATGGATAGAACATTAGTCAGAAGGTCAACAAGAAAGTACAGGACTTGAATGATATACTAAACCAACTAGACCTTACAGACATATATAGAACACTGCACCCAACGAAAACAAAATAAGCAGAATATTTCTCAAGTGCACATGGACCGTATCTTGGGTCACAATACAAGTCCCAATAAATACAAATAGTGAAATCATACAATGTATATTCTCTGGCCACAATGGAATGAAGTTAGAAATCAGTAACAGAGGGAGAAATGGAAAATTCACAAATATGCAGAAATTAACACATTCTTATATAACCAATAAGTTAAAGAAGAAATCAGAAGCAAAATTAGGAAATATCTTGAGGCTAATGAAAATGAAAGTACAATATACCAAAACATATGAGATGTAGTGAAGGCAGGCTGTGAGTAAATTTTATAACTCTAATGCTTATATTAAAAAAGAAGAAAGGCTTCAAATCAGAGACTTAACCTCAAAACTGGAAGAACTAGAAAAGGAATAGCAAACTAAATTCAATACAGAAGGAAGAAAATAACAAAGATTAGAGCAGAGACTGATGAAATAAAACACAAACAAAAACAATAGCGAAACTCAACAAAACCAAAAGTTGGTTCTTTGAAAAAAGCAACAAAATTGGCAAACTTTCAGTTAGACTGACAAAGAAAAAAAGAGAGAGGAGACAAATAATGAAAATCAGAAATGAAAAGGTGGGCATTATTAGCAACAACACTGAAATAAAAAAAGGAATACAAGTGGTTACTTTGAATAACCATATGCCAATAAATTAGATAACCTAGATGAAATAGAGAAATATTTAGAAACATACAAACTACCTACATTGACTCAGAAGAAATAGAAGATTTCAACAAGCCAATTTCCAGTAAAGAGATTGAAACAGTAATCAAAAACCTCTCAACAAAGAAAAGCCCAGGACCAGATGGCTTCATAGGGGAATTCTACCAAATATTCCCAGAAGACTTAACTCCAATTCTGCTCAAACTCTTGCAAAAAATAGTTGAGGAGGCAACACTCCCTAATTCTATGAGAGCAGCATCACCCTCATACCAAAGCCAGGTAAAGATACCACAAAAAAAGAAAATTAGACCAATATCTCTTATAATTATGCAGAATCTTCAACAAAATACTAGCAAACCAAATCCAGCAGTATATTAAAAGAATTATACAACATGATCAAGTGGGACTTATCCCTAGGATGCAAGGTTGGTTCAACAAAATATAATCAATTAATATAATACATCACATTAACATAATGAAGAAAAAAACCAAATGATCATCTGAATTGCTGCAGTAAAGGCATTTGACAAAATACAGCACCCTTTCTTGATAAAAACACTCTGAACACTAGGAAGAGAAGGACACTTCCTCAACATGACAAAGGACATATATGAAAAGTCCGCAGCTAACATCTACTTAATGGTCAAAGACTGAAAGCTTTCCCTCTAAGATCAGCAACAGGACAAGGATGCCCACTGTCACCACTGTCTTTTAATCATAAAATCCTACTTTATAACAGAAAATTATATGCCTTTCTTGAAAAGAGATGGCTTAAAATAATTTCGTCTTAATTTTGGGACAAAAATTAGTACTAAATCATTGGTTCTTTATGCCCAAATCAGTGGTACTAGAAGATGTTTATTGGAATCATGCCAAGCTTTTAAAAAGCATGGATTAAAGGGTCTGGAAATATAACTTTTAAATTTTCCAGATGATCTTGAGAACGACTGACCTAGATGGCATTCCTTTAAATAAAAGCAAGCCTCCCCTATTTAAAATAACAAAGCATCCCACATTTCTAAGTATTTCAATTTGTTCATATTTTAATTTCCAGAGAAATTTTTTGCCCATTGGGGAAGTAAAAAATTTTGCTTCACATTTTATCCACTTCCATCTTCAAAAGTTCTTATACATCACTGTCAGGATGTGGTGGGAGGTGTGGGAGGTGGGCAACATGGGAATCCCAGTGGGTTCCATGTAATATTTTAGGTAATCTAAGCACCTCTTAAAATATATTTATATATATATAAATAACATTTTTGTAAGCAAATGCACATATATGCATATATATTTATATATCATTTTACAAATATTGGTATGTATTGTGAAAATTTTGATATTTACCCACAATAAAAAATAATTAAAAAAAAAAAAGTTATCTTTGTGAAAAGCACTGAAGTAAGCACCAAATAATTGAAAATCTGTCAAAAAGACTGAGTCCCATATAATGAGGGCATATAATGAAACATTTACCACTTTTTTGGTGAATTTATTAAAACTATTGTTTTATTTTACAGCTATTGTCTCTGGCCACATGAGTCAAACTATAGAGCTTTAGGTCCTACAAATTACTCAGACTGGGCTAGTAACCAACAAATCATCTAAAAACATTCATCACTGAAAAATGTGCTACACTCCATTAAAACACAAAGCAAAAATAATACTGAAGACAAAGATTCAATATCAATAAGCCTTTCCTCAAATCTGAAACCATGAAAAGAACTTCACTGGAATACTCAAACTTTCATTAAGTCATAGTCAGTCAAGAGCATTTATGGAGGGATCACTATGTGTGAAACACTCTATTTGAAGGAAGAGATCTTATTTAAAGTGACCATAATTCAGCCCATAAAGACCTTGATCATTTAAGAGCAAATGGGTAGCTGGTTCATACTGAAGGATGCAGGAGTAATTTGGTCAGTCAGCACTGTTTGGGTGCTTAAGTTGAATGGGTCCATTGCAGTTTGTGTAAATTCCAGCTCCTGGGTGGTTTTCCAGAGTAATCTCAAAGAAGATACACCACAGAGGTACAAGAGTTAATTTATGCTTGTGCAGACTATGAGTCATGCAACTACCTTTAACACCATATACTTAAGTGAGTACATAGAAATAAAATGTGTAAATCTCCAGCAGCATAAAGCCAACTTTCCTTAGAGTAGAAAACTTGTAATCTGCAACTGAACCACTGAAAAACAAATCAAGACATGAATTAACAAAGTGTCGTTTGTACCATGTATAAAACAAGATAAAAAAGATAAAATATAAATAGCAGAAGGAATCATGGGCTACAGACATCTAATTCTAGATAATGAAATATAAGAATGATAAAGAGAATGTAGTTATTGGTTTTGATTTTATTTGACTCTCTTTTCCCTTGTCTACTCAATGATGGTAGTATGAGCAGTAGTTCAAACAACTGAAATAACCACAACACTAATAATAGCTGCCATGTATTGAATTCCTACTCAATGACAAGCATTCGTGGTACTTATACACCAGCAAGGAATTTAGCTAATCCAAAAAACTGAATATTGAAAACTCATCTCAAGATGTAAAATTACTAATCAGTAATTGTTTTCTTTTACCTATCACCCAGAAGAAAAAATATAATCTTTTCTAAATCTTATTGTTCTACCTGTGCTTTAAATCTTATTCTCTCATTTCTAACACCTTAAATACATTCCTCTTTACACCTTTCTTCAGTTCACCAAAAAAAAAAAAAATAGATAAAAATTTTCCCTTGAGTATGCTCTCCCCACCAGTTATAAGGGGTTAGCCCCATCCCTCACTCCCTCTTTAACTGTGACTGTATTTTCTGGGATTATTCCAATTTCAAATATTTTTGTCCCATTATCTCCACCTCAGTTTGCGGTTCTCATTTTCTGGTTCAAAGACATGAGATTGTATCCTAAACTCTTTGCAATCTTACTTTTCACTACTGCTTCTACTGAAATTGTTCTCTAAAATTGCCAAACCTAATGACATGGTTCTTGTCCTTCTTAAGTATGCAGTAGTCTGAGCAGTTAAGTCTTGCCCATCCATTCTATGACATCTATATATCTCTGATCTTTGTACTGAGCTTAAATATTTTCCTTGTCTACCTTTGCGCCATCAGCAACATTAGCCTCATAGTATGTTCCTCAAGAAAATATCCTGTGGACAAGAAATGCTACATATTATATACTAACTCCTCAAGCTCTACAATGCACATTGTTGTGTTGTGGGCTCCTTAAGCCATATAATAGAGCAACTGTTTTTTATTTATTTTAATTTGGTATTTCCCAATAAAAAATGCTGTATTTTACTAGCCCATAGAACTTTTTTATTTCAGAATACATATTAAATGCATAGAATTAGTACTATGCAGAAGCAGTATTCTGATGAAATAAATATTCAGTAAACACACTTTGGAGAACACTGGTGCACCTGAAATTTCAGGTTAAAACCTCAACTGTATCATGTTTCCAAAACTGAATTCATCATCTTTCCTCCCAAGCCAGGCTTGAAACATCACATTAATCTTTAGTAACAGCCTTTCCACCAATCCCACACTGACAATTGATAAATCTCTTCAGCTATCACTGCCTGTTGTTTCTAGTGTTTGTTTCTGCCTTTATATGGCTACTGACATCACACTAATGCAGATCTTCCTGGAGACTCATCCAGACTCATGGTAATCAAGAAAAAGAATTATTTGGGAGAGCTTTTAAAAAAAGCAAAATAAATTCTGGGCTCCACTTCAATCTTGTTGAATCAGAATTTGGGAGAGAGATCCTTGGAATTTGTGGTTCTAGTGGGCAGGTAGATGTGCAAACTGCTGAAGTGAATATAAAGGCTCCAGGACTTTTCTCTTTCCCCAAGCTAAACACTTTGAGTTTTCGCCATCATTCCTTCAATTGACATGGTTTTGAGTCTCCTAACCATCAGTTACTTTTCTCTGAACATGGTTCATTTTGTCTTTAAACCTTTTAAAAGGATCTTACACTGAACTCATACCCAGAGTACTCTGGATATTGGCTTGTAGAGATTAGAACTATTAATTATGTATTGTTTACTGGGTATCTCTAGATCTCTCCTTATTCTGGAAAAGCAAAATCATTCTCTTCCCCACCTCACCCCCTGCAGCAAATTACTACTAGTTATCATCAACACTAATCTGCAATAACCACCAGAAAATGAACCACTCAACAAACAGGACAAATGTCCCAGAATTTTAAAGCATTATTTACCTAATTGTCCTGGTCTCTGTTCTGATTAAGTGGCATACATCCCTTTCTCTGATGAACTTTACTTCTGAAATCTGCTATTTATGCCAATCCTTATAGTTTTAGTTATCAACAGCTCACATTTACCAAGTGTTTTTTCCACTTACAAAACACTTTAATATTATTTATCTAATTCTCTCAAAAGTTCTTTTGACACAGGTTTTACCTTTATCTTACAAATGAGAAAATTAAATCTTATAGAGGTTAAGTGGTTTATTCAAATCACACACAGTAAGTAGGAAAGTTGTGATTTTAGCCTCACATGTATTATACCTTTCTTATAACTTTCTCCACTTTAAAATCTAAGTATAGCCACTTGGCCAACATAGGAATATTAGCACAATTAATACTAGAGTATGATAGCTACCAGATGGTGAATTACTCAGCAAAAAGAATAATCAGCCAGAATACAAGGAGGCATTAGAGCATAATATAGGAGAGAGGGACAGGCAAACCTGAATTTGTATCCTTGCTCACCTTGTGAGCTTTGATTTTCCATTTAAGTTATGAAGAATAAAGGAGATGATTGTTTTTCAAGTGCTTAGCAAAATGTTTGGTACATGGTAAGCCCTCAATCAAAGACTGCTTTAAAATATCCCTAATTCACACACTGATGATAAGCAATAATACTATCAATAAGAACATTTAAACAAGTCTCGGTTTGGAATAAACATACATCTTCTGACTTTGGGTGCCCCATCCTTTATCAATTACCTCCAAGTTTCTGGGGACAGGACCACATGAGGACTATAGATATATGGAAGCTAGTCATGAGGAGGGATGGAATTTGAAATGGTGCTTGCATTAGAGATCAAGACAAGAAGGTTTGAAAAAGTCTGAGCTCCAAGTGGCTGCCTTTCTTGTGTTATCATCACCATTACCACTCAGGGGTAAAAGTGAAAAGAAAGCAGCAACAACTCAGAATAGAAGATGGTGGGAAAGTATCTATTTGGGATTATAAGCAGATTATTAAAATGAGCAGGAAGAATTCTGGCCCTCAAAAATCATGGACTACAGTTAATAGTACAATTATAATATTCTTTCATCAATTGTAACAAATATACCACACTAATGCATGGTGTTATAATGGGGGGGGGGAAGGTTATAAATGAACTCTATATTTTCTGCATGATTTTTCTATAAACCTACTTCTATAATAAAAAATATATAAATATATAAATAAATTTGGAAAATGCAGTAAGGGACAATAATTAAGAGAATCAGCTATAACCAAGAATCTATTAGGATATGCAAAGTCCTATCACTTGCACTGGGTGGAATAGGGATTATGAAAATCCTTAAACCATGGTATGTCCTCTCAAGAAGTTTATTGCTTTGCTAGGGAGATTTGCAAATAACTAATGTACTAAAACTCTTATTTACTTGTCCATATCACATTATTTGGGGAATTTAGAATCCAGATTAAAATTTTTGCAATTATTCTATAGAAACTTAAAATATTTTGGATGAGATGGATAATTAGGTCAAAATAGTATATTACAGGGAACTGGATGTGGCTTGAGCAGTTGGGCACCTGCCTACCACATGGGAGGTCCCAGGTTCAGTTCCCGGTGCCTCCTAAAGAAGACGAGCAAGACAGCGAGCTGATGCGACAGTCTGGTGTGGTGAGCTGATGCAATGAGGAAACACAACAAGGAAACAAAATGAGAGACACAACACACAGGGAGTAGATGTGGCTCAAGGGACTGGGTGTCTCCCTCCCACATAGGAAGTCCCGGGTTCAGTTCCCGGTGCCTCCTACAAAAGACGAGCACACAACAAATAGACACAGAGAACAGACAGGGCGTGGGGGGGGGCAGGGGTGAGAAATAAATAAATAAATCTTTTTTTAAAAAGTATATTACAGATTGTGGTAATGTTAGAATTTGAAAAGCAAAATACACTGACTTAATTTTGAAATTTGAGATGTGCATATGGTTTATAGTTTACTTATGTTACCCCATGCAAATTTATTTAAAGTTTTTTTTTAACAAACTTTTATATTTCTTACAGTATGTTTATGTAACTATTTCATTAGATAGTCAGAAAATTGATAAGAACAAATATTTAAGTAACTTGCTTATGATTATGCAGCAAGTCCATGTTGGAACTTTCCAACACTACGTTTCCACTTAGTAACCTGGATGGCTTCTGCACTTTTCTTTGATAATGTTATGTGATAGGTTGTTTATCCATGTATCAGGCACATTGAAGACATATATCAGAATTAAAAGTTTTCCAGTTCTCATTGAATTAGTGACAGCTTTTCAAAAAAAGAATTGTTCATTTACCAGAAGGACAACTCTGTGGATTCTCAGAAATACTTTTATTTTTTTCTAAATTTAAGTAATTTCAAATTCTGTGAACTGGAATAATAAATATTCATTAATTTTCTGATTCATGTTTATTCAGACAAGATAAATTACAGTTAAACTTTTGCTTAATGTTTCCCAGTTTATTTTAATTATCCACTCAAGCTCACTAAGAAATATTTAGTCTTCTATTTCTGTCTACATTTTCAAAATGAACTAAAGAACTAAGATTATGACTTAAGTAATAAAAAGACTGCTCTTCTCCCATTTTCCTCCCCCTCAAACCACACCTATTTATACACACACACTCATACACATACACACACCTTCAATTATCTAGGAAGTTTATGTCTAGTTATCGCTTCAATTTTCGTGTGTGTGTGTGTGTGAGAGAGAGAGAGGGAGAGAGAGAGAGAGAAACTTTTAACTAGAAAAAATGGAGTTATAATTGTATTTGTATATTGATAAACTTTGAATCATGTTTGCTAGTTTTTCAGTTTCTTAACATGGAGTTTTTCTTTTCTTTTTTATGCTATGTGCTTATGTTTTCTATGCTTTTATTTATTTATTTTTTTCTTGATGGCTTAATGAGGAAGGAATTATCAGTGTTTTTTTCTTCCCTATCTGCCAGTAGCTCTGGAAGTCCTTTTCTTTCCGTCCACCTGTGGTTTTAGCCTAACTAGTTCAGATGAGTTGAAGACAGAAATGTAACTTTCTCTGTTACAAATACTTTTTCTGTAAATCATTGCACGTGGAGACAAGACAGGAAGGGTCACTGGGATGAGAGAAGTCAATTTTACATTCTTTTCAAAATAACATATGATTTACTCAGATATAACAAAAGTTTAAGCCACTATTCAAAAATCTAGTTCATTTCAGAGAAGTTTAATTGTGCTGGAAGGCTTACTTTGTCAAAGGCTTTAGAGTAAGGTGAAGTGCAATTCAAATCTTTTCAAATTCAAGTTAAATGCACTTTGTTCAAAGTTAAGAAACATCTGCTGGCATTATGAGCAATTTCCAGCTGGAGTTACATAAAAAGAAGTTTGAAGTTAAGTTCATGTTACTCTCCCTAGTAGAATTCCACAGTGACTGAAATGGCTTATGAGCAAATATAATATGGACAATGTTGAAAAGGGTTAAGATGGGATTTGAGTAGAGAGAAAGAATGGAAGGCTCTATCCCGCTCTCCCTTGCTCTTAAACCCTTTTATACATACATAAAAGTTGTATCAAGGGGAAAAAGTTCATGTTGAAAGTCCCTTTAGTAGTTAATGGAATAAGCATTCATGAAGTAGCATAGTTAAGTAAATTGTGTGTGGCACTGGACTAGAATTTCTTCAGTGAAAGAGCTTATGTTCTTAAAGAGCTGAAAAATGGCTTAAATTTTCTGGTAGCCAAGAATAAAACTGCTACAGGATGCTCATGTGAAATGTATATTATGTGAATAATTTTGCAGCAGAGTTCTATTTGATATGCAGAAACACAGCTGGGGTAGTGACTCAAGACACTAACATCTCATGTTAACAGACAGACTGTCTCTAATAAGGCCTGTTGCTTCTCACATTATAAGGAGTTTCTTAGGCTTCTGTGATAGTAGGATATGTTCCCAAAACTTGGTCAGACCACTACTATTTAGCATTTGTTGAATACCCACCATATACTAGGCATTTTCCCACCTTTAGTTCTTATAATTCTTTGGTTTATCTTCCCCATTTTCAGATGATGAATCAGAAGTCACGCTTCCATAGTGATGATAAATTGGTTTCACTGAACTGGCTTTTAGCCAGTGCCTGTTATGATTTTTTGATGAAGATGAAGATGAAAAGAAATGTCAAGACAGAAGGAAAGACCTTTAAAATAGCTCCTATCAGTTGGCTTCAATCTTCTCAGAAACATAAGAATCTGAGAATTCAAAAAATGGTGAAAATTTGGAATACAGCTTCTTGAGAAAATATGATAGGGAATCAGTAAGTGAAAATAAAATGACCTCTCAGTTTCAGTAAGTAGAATCCTGCCCACGAATACAGCTGTTGTCCTACCTTCCATATATGGAAAGGCCTGATGGCTTCCTGAACACTGGCTACATCTTCTTGTCAGGATTACACAGGACTTCCCTAAGGATAACAACCAACTTGAAATTGAGTCCTTCTTGATAACTTGCCATAATGAATCTATTTACTTTTGGTTTCTAGCCCTTCCTAGGTTGAAATAGTCTTCAACCTTCAACTTAAATACTGTGACAAACAGATTTTTCAAGGAATGGAAATATGTGTGTGTGTGTGTGTGTGTGTAAGTTCATGTTCCATTTGTTCACTGATGCTGGAGCAAAATAACCAGATTATCATGACCAAAATAAAATATTAAAATATAGTTAATGGTTTAAAGCTATTTAGCGAAAATACAGGTGGTATAAGTGATTTTGAAGACAGTCTATTTCCCTATAATTCCTTAACTTTCTTCTTTTTTAAAGGTTTGATTGTTATTACTCTAAATCTATTTGTATATAGGCTGTGTGATCTGTACAAGTTTTTTATCCTCTCAGTTTCCACATCTGTAAAATGTGTTATTATGAAGATTAAATGAACTAATATATATAAAGCATTTAGAACTATTCTTGGCACATTGTAAGTGCCATGTAAGTGTTAGCTATTGTTTTAGTATTATTACCATCATCAGTGGGCCTTCTTTTTCTTTTCATTTTTATTGTGGCAACATACATACAATACAAAATTTCCTATTTTAACCACTTATATGTGCACAATTCAGTGATGTCAATTATATTAAAATGAGCTATTAATTCAGTGCAAGGATTGATTGATGAACCCTACTTGGTTCTTTAAAGTTTCAAACAAAATTATCAGAAGCTGACTGCATGTGGATAATGTGACAACAAGGAAAAAAAGTTCCACTAAGGCTATTTATTGCCTTCTCTTTTCATCCCTGGCAATCTATCTTGTATATTGCTATGGCTTACTTCCCACTTTATCAAGCTATTACCTTTTTCAAAATTGCCCCACAAGCTATCAAAGTTCAGACACACATGCAATTAAATAATTATTTAGTGATTATTACATACCAGAGACTAGAAATATAAATATGACTGAGGCATGGCCTTAACATTGTGGAGTTCACATACTAGTGGGCAGACAGGCACATGAACAGATAATTACAAAACCAAGCAGTGTACAATGATGAAAATACATATGTGAGGCTATGGGAGCATAGATGAGGAACACCAAAGTTCACCCTGGGAGAATGAGATAGCTTCTTGGAGGAAAAGATTTCAAGGCTTAAAGGAGTTCAATTAGGAATTTAAATGTTTTCTCTAATATTCAAGGACTTCCTTAATTGGTCCCATTTGATCCTCCAGCCATATCTCCCGTTACTCCCAACATAACCCTCCTCCCTTCTCCTATTAGACCAGTTTCCTACCTATTTCCTTTAAAAATCTACTTTGATCTTATCTCTAATTCCTTTTTTCATATGGCATTCTCTACCAGGCATCCTCTACTTCAGAAAAACAGACCCCTTCTAAACCTGGTAAACTGTGGTCTCATCCTCCATGAAACTTTGCCCCATACCTTGATGCAGTCCTATATCCTCCAATTACATATGAAAGCATTTCCAACAGGCACATTCAGATATATGCTAACATTATTTTCCCATATTTTCTAATTGCTTATTGTGTTTTTCTTATCACCACAACTAAACTATAAGTACCTTGAGGAAAAGGATTTCAAAAATTTACTTTATTTTTCCACAACACCTGGCCAAGTGTCAGGCAAAAGCAAAATATAAGTGGCAATAAATATATTTTTAATTTAATTCTTTTAACAATGCCTTTTCTGGTTTATCTGATGCACAATTAATTCATTTTATGAAATTTTAGAAGTTCAAATGACCAGAGGAGAGAATATGCTGGCCTCTGTAGGTTAATTCACTAACTGAAAGTCAGTAGCATTATATTTGAAATAAACTAGCTTGGTAAAATTTGTAAATGTGAAGAAAATGTGAACCATGGAATAAATTACCCATTGGGTTTATAAGAAGCCTGTGAATAAGGTTCTTGTACTTGGTAAGCAGTAATAAAGCATCATATTGTTCAGAGAGTAAATGTATTTAGGGTAGAGTAAAAGTTTGAAAGTGAAATGAGAATAATTGAATGGCCTTTTTTTGTAAGGAAGTGTATGCTATATATATATATATATATGTCAGTTGAGTAAATAGTGCACACACTCACACACTGTAAGTGTGAATAAGATAACAAAAGGGGCATTTAGAAAAACCACCTTTTCACACTGCTTATAACTACCCATTTTCAAATTCAGTACTTCTTTTCTTATTTCTTTGCCTTTCTTATCTGTTTCCCTCCCACTGTTATCTTTCATACCGTTCCTCTATTTAGTCTTTTCTAATTTTTCTTCCCTCACTCTTTTCTCTCTAACAAAAGCTCCCCTCTCTCTCTCTCTCACTCTCTCTCGCTCTCCCTCCCTCACACACACACACACTCATTTCCTATACTTTGTGCTCAAAGCATGAAAACAGCTATCTCAAAAGAGGCCTATTAAGTCATTAGAATAGTAAGTGGTTTTCAAACTTTTGCTTATGATCCTCTAAAAGAATTTTGAAAAATACATAGACTCTGTGCCAGTTATCAATTTGTTGCCTCTCCCTCCAAATCCTCTTTCCTTGCCTGCTCTGCTAAAATTAAGTTGAACCCTTTAAATGTTTTACTTTGTCAGTTGGCATGACCTTAAGCTTTGTCAGAAGAGGTGTGGGAGAGAGACTGCAGGAGGGAAAGAGTTTTCCTTCCTGGTTCCAGGATGCTTGCTCAATAGGCTCCTGCAGTTCATGAACCTTCTCTAGTTCCAGGCTCCTGCAGAGTGGACAGCTTCTTCAGTGCCATGCTCCTGCACTGTGAATGGTTTCTCTAGTTTCCAGTTTACTTCAGTGTATGCAGCTTCTCCAGCCCCTGGCTCTAGAAGGTTCTTCAGTGCCAGGCTCCTGTAGCACGGGAGGCTTTTCCAGGACCAGGTGCCTACAGTGCACAGGATCAGCAGCACCTAGCAGCCAGCAGCTTCCCGCAGCACTCCTTGCTGGTGGTTCTGTAGTGGAGTGCCTCCAGTGAGACACTTCCCTGTGAATAGCTTTCCCTAGCACCCCAGAAGGGAGATTTCCAGAGTTCCAGAG
This sequence comes from Tolypeutes matacus, assembly GCA_026826555.1. Classification (NCBI taxonomy): domain Eukaryota; kingdom Metazoa; phylum Chordata; class Mammalia; order Cingulata; family Chlamyphoridae; genus Tolypeutes; species Tolypeutes matacus. Next base: position 12,010,739 of record JAKSZT010053801.1, on the reverse strand, counting down.
GTCAAATTTCCAGCAAGTTCTACCATCATAGAACCACAGTGACGTCTCTGTTATTAGTGAGCTACAGTCATGCCCTCTCCAACCAGGTCTAGATTTGAGGAGTTACAAGTAAGAGGCTTTTCCTTGGCCTCTCTATCTCAACCTTAGGGGGTAGTGGTTGCTCCTTATATCTGATATTCTTATATTCTTCAGAATCTCTCTTTACCTCTTTCTAGCTAATCCCTCATCACCACAATCCCTGTTATAGTTAATAATTCTTTATATTAAACTTTACTATTCAAATTACTGTGAGGTGTTTCCTGATTGGGTGCTGATACACACTCCTTCACATATTTTAAATTAACAACTAAAATTTCTTATCAAAAACTTAATTGCAAAAGATGAATTTTCTGGCATTCTGTATATATTATAATGCTTAAAATATATTATTGTTGAAAAGTTAAAGCTACATATTTAGATAGATTAATGAATAGAGTCAGTCTAATAAACTAATTTTCAAAGCCAGTCTCACTGTCAAATCAGTCAACCAAATTAGTTTATACTCTGTCAAAAAATTGTTTTTCACTTTTTTTCCCAAATAAACACATTGATACATATTCTTGTGGCAACCTTCTCACTTAGGCAAGTTTTTAGAAAATGTATAGACAGCAGATGGAGAGAAAGATAAGTAGACAGACTGATTTAGCCTTGCCAGGAGCCTTTCCAAGATGAAATACTATTTCAATATTATTCTATCAATGCTTCTTTGCCTTGCTTTCATAGGCTCACCTTCAGAAGTAATGCATTCCCAAACTTTCATTTTGTGTGATAACCTGAAGGTTTTACCCCAGGCAATAAATTATGGTAAGATTTATGAAGGGCAAAAGGTATGCTATCTTTCGCAAAGTGGGAAAAGGGAGATTATGAAAGAGGAGATGGGAAAGAAGTGATGATTCACAAAATCTTCCTCAGATACATCAGCTTCAATAAAGTATACATATAGAAGGTGAGGAGCAGAAAATTGAAACACTCAAAACTGTCCATGCCCTGCAGCCCTTGGAAAGTCTTTGTGGACTCCCAAAGCACATATTCTCCAGTCCAAAGAGACCAATGAATTACTCCAATCAAAAATGAAGAATCAGATTGTGGGAAGATGGCAACGAACTAACAGGCAGAGCTGAATGCTCTCACAAAAACAATGGAGAAAGAACCAAAAGCTGTCCTAGGGACCTGCTTTGGGAGTCAGCAGACCAGGACAGTGCTACACAACTCCCAGGAGGGTGAGGGACAAAGAGACAAAGTAGCCAAAAAGACAAACGTGAGTTACCAAGCCCCTGTGGCAGCCAGGAAGGGCTCCCCTCCCCCACTCCAAGATAGTAAGCTGGTGTAAAACACCTAGCTCACCATAACCAACTAAAAGGGGAACACACATCTTCCTCCCTGTCAGCTGTTTCAAGGGAAAAAGGAGGGGAGGTCAAGGTGCTTTTTCTTCAGTGGATTCAGCCAGGAGAGAACACTTTGAATCTCTAATGTAGAGATTAAACACAGGAACACAGGAAAACCAAGCCTGAAACACCTCCGTGGAAAGGTATGCCTACTAGTGCCATCTGCTGGCTTATCTGGAAACTGCATGGACAAAAATTTCATGCTGTCTGTATCCAACCCTGGGGAGAAAATCTGTGCCCACTAGTGAGTCCCTGGCCTGATTTTGAAAACTTAAGCTGGGCATTTTCAAAGACTGAGAATAAGTTGAACCAAATATCTTAGAGGAGCTGTGGGGAAAAAAAAAATAGCAAGAGAGAGAAATTAGCCATCAGAGTAAATACACCAATATATTCTGATGCCTAGACATCAGCAAAAAATTACAAGCCATACTAGGAAACAGGAAGTGATGGCCCAGCCAAAAGAATGAGGTAAATATCCTGAGGAGAGAGAGGATTTAATACAATTCATCAGTAATAATCACACAACTTTCCTAAATCACTTCAAAGAATTTAAAGAAAATATGACTAAAGAAATAAAGGATATTAAGAAGACACTGGGAGAGCATAAAGAACTATTTGAAAGCCTGCAAAGAAAAGTAACAGACCTTATGGAAATGAAAGACACGATGGACAAGATTAAAAATACATTAGAGGGGGAAGCGGCTGTGGCTCAATCAGTAGGGCTCCCGTTTACCATATGGGAGGCCCCGGGTTCGGTTCCCGGGGCCTCCTGGTGAAGGCAAGCCCGCCCGCATGGCATGGTTAGCTGACCCAGCGAGCACAAGCAGCAAGGGGGGGATAAATGAATAAATAAATAAAATCAAAAAAAAAAATACATTAGAGGAATATAAGAGCAGATTTGAAAGATTTGAATTGCTTGAAGACAGAAATCGTGATTTCAAAGACAGAACATGTGAACTGGAAAAGACAGGAGAATGGAAAAAATGGAACAGAGTTTCAGGGAATTGAATGACAATGCGAAACGCACTAACATTCGTGTTTTTGGAGTCCCAGAAGGAGAAAAGAATGGAAAAGGGGCAGAAAGAATATTTGAGGGAATAATGACTGAAAACTTCCCAACCCTTATGAAGGACATAAATATCAATATCCAAGAAGGACAACACACCCCAAACAGAATAAATCTGAATAGACCTACTCCGAGACACCTACTATGCAGAATGAGAAAAATCAGAGATAAAGATAAAGAGAGGATTCTGAAAGTAGCAAAAGAGCAAAGCAGCACATACAAGGTGCCGACCTCTCATCAGAAACCATGGAGGAAAGAAGAAAGTGGTATGATATATTTAAGATACTGAAAGAGAAAAACTGCCAGTCAAGAATTCTGTATCTGGCAAAGCTGTCCTTCAGAAATGAGGGTGAGTTCAAAGTCTTCAGAGACAAACAAAAACTGATAGAATGTGTTACCAAAGACTATATTTGCAAGAGATACTAAAGGGAGTGCTGCAGCCTGAAAAGATAAAACAAGGGCAAGAGATTTGGAAAAGAGTTTAGAAATGAAGATTATTAGGAAGGGTAAACTAAAGGATAAGCAGACAGACAACAGAACAATATGACAACAGAGAGCCGATGGACAAAATGGATGAAGCAATTCGAAGTTTTCAAGTAGCCCTTCACATCTATACAATGAACCCTGAAATATGGAAAGAAGACCTTCATTGGGTAAGAATACTCCAGAAGCAATAGGAAGTGGCACAGAGGATTAAAAAGAGTGAATCATCAGCAGAAGTAATAAATTTCTCACCAAAGTCAATTCCTGACTATACTTTGAAAGTAATGAGATTGTTGTTGTTTGTGCAGCTATTGATGAGAAATAGAAGAAGCTTCAACAAATAAAACAGTGGTTATTGTGTCTGCTTCTAGGACTGTAAAGACTGTAACTGAGAAGGAAGATGGTGCTCCCACACCAGATGGCTCTGTTTTTATCAAAGCCTGATGAAGGAAAATGCATAGCATGAATTATTTGAATCTGTCTTTTTTGGTTACCATTTAAAGTTTTAGACATAGGGACATTTATTCTGGAGAAACAGGGCAAAACTCCTGTTTGTAAGGTAAGTTTTCCAAATGAAGAATATAAATCTAAATGGTAGCATTGTTGTATAGTATTTGTACTATGCTTTGAAAAGTTATGGTTTATACTTAAGATTAGAATTCTGAGCAAAATGTTTTTGATGTATAAATTTAATTTAATTCAAATATATGGATGGATACATTTTAAAGACACAACTTGAACAGCAAATTCTTGAATAGTAAATAACTTGGTCAGTGTTATTAAAATGTTGACTCATTGACTTTTGTTTTATGATAAAGGAAATAAGTGATTGCTTTCTCTCCTAGAAATATACTGCTCTTACTAGCCACCATCTTCCTTGCTTCTATAAAGCAAGTTTGTCACAAGACTTAAATGTTTTTAATATTCATTTTGATTCAAAGTTGTAGTTTTGTTATATGTGGAATCTTTGAAAGTTCAGCCAAAAATCCATGCAAATGTGAACATTCTGAAGTTTCTCTTAATTCTGATTTGTGCTTAAGTTTTTGAGTTAAAGAAGTTAAAACAATGGTAGTTGCCTCCTTCAGTATTCGTTAAGATATGTGAATAACTGATAAATGTCACAATGATGGCTTTATTTTTTAGATTACGACTACAGGCAGGTTAGTCCTTACCACAAGGTGAGTCATTTTTTAAATGTGCATTTTTTTAAATGAATGGCTTTTACAGATACATCATAATAAATCGTACTGCTACATTTTTTAAAAATTGGGGAAGATGTGGGAGAGTGAGGGGGGTACATGGGAATCTCTCATACTTTCGATGTAACCTTTCTGTAATCTAAAACCTCTTTAAAAATAAAGTTTATTATATTTTTTAAAAAAAGAAAATTCTGTTGGACAATGTGACAGTTTGACACTTTTTGTGGATCCCAGAAAAGATCATATTCTTGAAGCTAATCCATTCCTGTGACTGTTGGATCCTTTGAATGGATTGGATTCAGTTGGGAGGGTCTTTCATTGGATTACTTCAGTGAGGCATGACCCAGGGTGGGTCATGGTCCGTGTGGCAGTTTGATGTAATTATAAATTCCAAAAATATAATTGAATCATGCTTGTAAACTGATCTGTGAATCTGGGCATGATTAGGTTAGGATTAGGGCATTGAGCCCCACCCCTTGGTGGGTGGGCAATCGAATATAAAAGGCAAGGCAAAGGACAGTTGAAGCAGTCTTTTGAGAAGCAGTTTTGATGTTGGAAAAAGGCCCCAGGAGAAGAGAAGCAAGCTGGTCACCTGATCATCTACAGCTGATCTTGTGGAGGAAACAGGAGCTAAGCCCAGAGAGAAACGCATCCCGGGGAAGAGAGGAACCCCAGAAGCCTGAACCCTGGCAAACGCCAGCAGCTGTCTTGCTCTAACACGTGGCAATGGACTGTGGTGAGAGAAGAAACTAAATGCTTTATGGCCTGGTATCTGTGAACTTCTACCCTAAATAAATACCCTTTATAAAGACCAACCCATTTTTGGTATTTTACATTAACACCACTTTGGCTAACTAATACAGTCCGCTTGCTGGAGTCCTTTATGAACAGAGGGCTGAAAGCAGAGACACACAGAGAAAAAGCCACAGAGATGGAGAGAAGGAACCCAGGAGCTCAAAGAGGAATCCAGGAGAGAGGAAGCTACAAACAGAGCAGCCAGAAACCGAAACAATGAGACTCAGAAGAGAAGCAGATGCCTCCATATGCATTTCCACGTGGAAGGAGCCCAGGATTGCCTGCAGCCAACCTTCAGTGAGATAGCATCTCTGAGGGTGTCTTGATTTGGACATTTTCACAGCTTCAGAACTGTAAGCTTTTTAGCTAATAAATACCCAAATTTAAAAAAGAAAAAAAAAAGAATGATCAGGTATTTGTTTCCCAAAGCAGATAAGAAACCAGGTAAGAAGAAGCAAACAATTAAAAAAAAGAAAAGGGAAAAAAAATTAAACCATATTCCTTAAAACTCAGAAAATATAAGTTTTCCTTTCAAGAATGCTAAAGGAAATTGAGGCACTATCACATCAAATGTGAAACTTGACTCCCATCACTACCTATGCTTGGATAAGGGTCTTTCTTTCAGGATTTGTAACTCAAAATCTCACATGGGTTAAATCCTTCATTTACAATTGTTCTGTTTCTTATTTAAAACAGTGAGCTTTCCTTAGATCCACTACTTGACTGAATCACATGACAGGGAACAGGAAGAAGAATCTTAAACAAAAAGCAAAGGGGATGTGGCCATTTTTTACCATTTGGGATATTAACAAGTTTAACATGGCTCAGAAACTATCTTAAGTGTTATATCAACTATTATGACACAAGCTAAAGGTGTTGAAATATAAGGACATGTGTTTTCTGAGAGGAAATGGGTGACAATTTGAAGGGTCTTTTTTTTTAACATGAAGAATAAATACATAAGAATTCAGAACAGATTCTCAACCAACACTAATGTACAATAAGGCTTGTGCAATTTAAGAAAGGTTTTTAAACTTTAAAAAATTCTTTTCAAGGGAACTTTTATGTCCTGTTATTTCTGGAAAATCTGTAGATGCTAGTGTTTTAAAAGGGAAACATTTATGGAGAGATATTAAATGTGTTTTATGCTATAAATATCAGATTCTTGTATATTCATTTCCCCTAAGAAACTTTCTAATCCTGTTTTAAATAAATGGCATTTATTCTCAATTAAGGTTTCTGTCTTTTTATTCCCCCAAATCAACATTTTCACGGGAAGTTCAGGGCTCCTAGGATTTTTCTCCACCTAAATAAATAAAATTTTGGTAAAGATTTTCCCTTCTTGAATTAGATCCATAGTCTCCAGGATATACCATCTGAATTAAATATTTTGGCAGAAAAGTTATAGTAAATTATTGGGATTTTTAAAATAAAGATTTTGGATCAATGCAAGAACTGTTAACCTTATATTACATAATTTGCTTATATATACCTAAGCATCTGTTATAATTCCCATGTTATGTTCACTACAGATACTGTTCTTCATTGCAGCAGTATGAATAATCTGTTTGGTGGATATTATTCAAACTGAAGAATACACATGACAAACTTTCATTATGGTCCAGCAAATAAATTTAGAGCCATCACTTGAAGACAGAAAAACAAATAAATAAAGCCATCAGTTTCTATGCTCGCCAAAATCTCTTTCATAGCTCTGCTACATGCCATGGTTACTGAGAGGAACAAGATAATGTCGGGTATTTTAAAGATCCAAATAGCACAAGATCTGCCAGTCTATCAAACTGATAATTCACCATGAGAGTCAATAATTACTTTTGTTTTATGGGCAAAAAAATAGAAATAGGAAAATTTAATAATGGAAAGATTCCAACATAAACAAACATAACTAGTTTGTTGTCATTCTATATGTCCATACTCATTAGATTTTAACATACGTACTTGAACAATGGTGTTCCACAAACAACACACTTATATATTCCAGGATCTTTGTGATGTGTATATTCTCCTTCAAAGGCACTGATAAACAATAAACAATGCATTAAAAAAGTAAACAAAGTTAGCATTATTTCTTATAGAAAGCATTGACTTATAATATATTTCTTCAATAAATCTTTCAAGTGCTTTTTGTTGTAAATGGGAACAGACCAAACATATGGAAATCTGAACATTACTAATGTATTTCTAATCTATATAATAAAATATGCATATAAATACTCCAAATCAGTGCAGGTTAAATAAAAAATCAAGCCATCTAGTTATGCAATGCTTAGGGGAAAAAAAAATTCCTATTTAAAAAACGCCTCTAGTTTAGATTTGCCAAAAGAACATTACTACATAAGATTTCTGCTACTCTACAGTATCCAAGAGTGTATACCAGAAAATGCAGAAGGGTCCAAGCCTTCAAGTGGAAGAAGTCTTATTTTTTGGTTTGAAAAGGAATATTGCAGCTTTAAGGGAATATTTTTCTAAGTTAACAATCTTAAAGGCTAGGAGGTCATTCAGCTAATACAAATCAGCTGTGCTAGCCCAACAAAAAGTCTATGTGCTCTGCAGCTTGTTTTTATTATCCTTTCACCCTCTTTATGAGGTCCAATTTTTTTATAAACAGAATTTTTAAGAATGACCTAATCTCTGGTTGTTTGTATGCATTAAATCATTTCGCTAGTCATGTACACAACAGGACGGGTAGAAGTCCTCCTGAGCTGAGAGACAAGTCCACTGCTGGCTCATTGTGTGCTGAGGGTGGACTTTTGTCAGAAGCTCAACGTTTGGTAAATTCAGTAAACACTTTATACTGTGACAGGAAGAGAGTGTTGCCCATTAACAAGGACCCCATGTGTGGTAAAGAGCTCTTTTAATTCATGAATGAAAACAAGAAGTTACATCATTAATAAATTTGGATCAGAGGTAAGTTACAGTCTTGTGCCAAGCTCCATGGTATAAATTAGACAAAAAAATAGCTAGACCTCGGCAAGTTTCCTTTGAGCTGGAATCAGCTGAGACTTTATTCACTAAAAACAGTCTTGGAAGTGAACAAACTCTTTTTTCAGGACTTAGGGCGAACTTCCAAGGACTAAAGCCATGTGAGGGCAGTTATTGAAAATTTTTGACATTCCAACCACAAATGAGCCAATAAATACTTTCTCCACATGTGCTTCAAAAAGAAATTGGAGTGGGGTAGAAAGGAACTAAATTATGCTACCTTCTTTTTGCAGCCAAAACGTCTATACACACAATGGTCACCTTCAAAATTTCAGCATCTTGGCACAGTGCCATGTCCCTCATGGTTTTTGCTTACTGTGATGTCTTCCCAAAAAATGTACCTAAATCGCTATTACTTCCACACATTTTGTAGTAAACCAAAAACAGGCCCTTAACAAAAGCCCTGTGACTGCAGAAGACAGAGGGTTCATTAAATGGGGGAAAGAGTAAATAAAAGTAGTCTTGACCTAAACAATGCCATTTTCAGACTTTTCATGGATTTAATTTGTAGACTTTAGCAAAGAAATGTAGAATTCTTCAAACTAATTGCCAAGAAAGGGGATTCAAAGACAGTGGATGATGAAGACGACTAGCTCTTGCTTAATGACTTTTTCATACAGATCTCCTTACCTTTCGGTACCTTTCTCCTGAGTGACACGGTACTGCAGGGGTGTTAGCCGCTTCCTCAGTTCCTGCTGGGAAAAGACCACCTTACAGTTCTTTTTATCCCTACATGACCCTGGAAAGAGAGAGGATATGGGAGAAGGAGACTTTTTAGCTTGAATCTTGAATAATTGCTTTGGCTGGCCGCCACAGCACAGCTTCTGCATTCACTTGTCAGTGACCAGACCAGTCCCTAATATACTAGAAAAGCTTACCTGAACTGCAGCTGATTATTCTCTAAGTTTCAAAGAAACACTTCTTAAGATCAAGGTGATTCCAATGAGCAGTGACAATGTGCTACAGCCAAAGCCGCTAACGTAATACTAAAAACTCACTGAAGAGTCACAAAATGATAGTATATCCTTTATGTCTCTCAACACCCTGAAATTGTTGTTGTTGTTTTTTTTTTTTTTTTCAAATGAATTAGACTCTATTTACAAGCATTTACACTGTATATACAAGATGATGGGCATATGATGTTAAATCATAACTCTCCATTCAAAATTTTGCAATTTAGTAGAATAGCTTGAAACCTTTCCATTCTGGGTGATTTAACTACCATTCTATTTCTTTTTCTTTACACCATAAAGACATTTTTCAATGACAAGGAATTGCTGTTCTCTATGATTCTGTTAACACTTCACTAGGTTACACAGAATCCTTAAAAACAAAGGTCTCTTTAAAGACTATATGTTACTGTGTTAATCAAGCAGCAAAAAGCTTTCAATATACTATATGAGAAGGCATTTACAATAATGCCTCATTCAAGAAGTTTCAAGGAAAAGGTGAGAAAAAGAGGGAGGGGAAGACAAAGAGAAGAGGAAATGTGGATGTGATTTTATTTAGAATCCTACATTTTCTTTGTGCAAAGTATACCTTGGAAGACTTCAGTGATTAGGTGTATTTGAATGGTGAAATAATTTTAATGTAATTCTAATAACAATGGCAGCTTTTATTTCAACCTATACAGACTGCAGTAAAATGTTCAAACACCTGCATATATATAGTATTTTATTTTTACCTGCACAAATGATTGAAAAGAAATATATAACTCTAGGACAGCACAACCATTACTCACTGCAGTGAAATTGCCTTTCTTTACCATCCATCACAGCAGCAAAGAGGCTTGCAGAAGGTCCTAAATGTAAAGATTTCTTATGATGTTTGAAGTTACTAAAAGAAAGCTTGCTTAATTTCCTGAATATTAAATTCAACTCCTTTTGAAATACAAATATCTAAAAATATATGTCATATATAAATATGATTTAGGAGTGGAAATGCTTTCTACATAGCATGTGGGATCACTGAATTAAACTAGGAAAAAATTAACTAACCAGTTACAGTTATCCTGATTTTAAGACTGAAGTAGGATATCAGCTTCCAGAATCAGGCCACCAAGATAGAATATCTGATTCTCTAGGAGAAAATATGGAGGCAGGAAAAGAGCAAACCAGAGCCAAACAGATGCACACACCTTGGTGTAGGCCTGCCAGTAGCCAAACAGCGCCTCTGCTGACCTTCCACAAAGCACCTCCACCCTGCTCTGGCCTGGAAAGATCCATAAGAACAGCAGGCACATCACTCATGTTGCTCTCATCTCACTGGATCCCATATTAGACTAGTCTGAATCCAAATATCTACTTACCTATAATTTTAATATTGTCATAAGATAGATGGAAATGTTGCCCTGAGAAATATTTGTCCTGTCAAAATAAGCCACTCAACTGTTTGCATGCTGTTTCTTAAAAAATCAGTTGCCTGTGAGAGGTGAGTTTTTGCTCAACTCACTATAGACTTTTTAAGCTATCTTTTTGTTTTTCTTTATCTATCTGTCAGAAGGTTCCTTATCTTTGTGAATTTTGTCAAAGAAATTCATTACTTGCAAATGTAACATGACAAAATATCTTGGTTAAAATTATTCTTTCCAATGGTATAGGTAATTAAAAATCTGTAAAATTAGAAGTAAACAATTCTGTCCAAAATATTTTTGTTAATATATGTTCATTCATACAAAAAGACCAATTGTGTTCCCAGCCTTGCGAGAACTAAGCTACCCATCTGTATGTCATTTAGCACAAGAGAAGCAACTGCAGGTTTAAATTACATGGTATTGGATTGCAATTTCCTAACATTGGATGCTTTTCTGCTTTTTTACCTTGAGTCATTTACTAAGGAGTGTTCATAAAAAGTAGCTTAAAGCACAGATGCTTGCAAATCATTCAGGCAAAATGTTTCTCTCTTTTTCACTCTCTTTCTCTCAAAATCTCTCTTTTTTTAATACAAAGAATAAAACTGTTGGTCAGTATTGATGAACCATGTCAAGTATTTGTACAAGGAGAAAAAGGTAAAATTGAACACATCTGATTGAAGTAAATAATACAAACATAAAAGCTTTGCTGGTGAATACAGGGTATTGAAGAGACTTTTATTTCATAGATTAGAAATTACTTTTGATCTAAACATTCTTAAAAACAGATTATTTTCCAGTATGAACCATCTCATTAACTGTGCTACAGAGACCTCATTCTAATGGCAACCTTTGAAAGCATGCTGCTGTACTCCTTTGTTGGTCTCAGTCTTATTTGGGAGGGGGATAAAGATTTCATTCCAGCTTTCTCTGTTTGTCTTTCAAGCACCACTAAAGCAGTATTTACACAAATTTTGTAGGAATGTGCCCTATGTCATAGCCTACAAATTATTTGGTTTTGGTGCACTTAAAGGTCACCTTCCAAATTAGCAAAATTTTCCTACATCCTGGCATTTCAACCTTAAATATAAATATTGTTTCCTAACTGTAAGTGAGGTTTGTTCTTTAAGAAATTTTAGTGCTTATTTAAAGTTGTCAAACTGTACATTTTTATTCTTTGGTCATACTATATTCTCAAAATAATTAGGCTTTTAAAGTGTATCTAATAGCAAAAGGAAGTGAATGTAGACTAGAAACAATTATTGTGATTTTATATTAAACAGCACAAGGAGAAGTTAGTTAAATTTTAATAAATTTATTGCCACACAGTTTAATAATAATATATTTCTTGGACAATTGAAAGCTATACTATTACATTAGCTTTTCTAGCATCATAACCAAAAAATTGGCATATATAAACAAAGAAAACCTTCACTTTTGTCTCTGATTTCCATTCTTCCTATTAGGCTAACTTTTCTAAAGTCATATGGTGCCACCATTGATTTTGAAGAAATCATTTTATTTTGAAATTCTAGAATAATTCATTGGATGTTTTCCCCCTACTATCTTCGCTTAGGTACTGTAATTTTCTTATTATACAGGGTAATTTCACATTAGTATTATATAACATCTGTTCAATGACCTCTAAATTGGCTTAGAGTATAATAGGGAAAGGTTTTTTCCTTTATTTAAATGTTTAATAGTGTATTTTGAAGGCACATGTGTATATGTTTACACACACAACAAACAGCACATTTAGGGGGTAATATTGCCACTTTGCTATCTAATCATGACAATATTCCTTAAAGAATAACTTGGTATAGATCAGATCCATCTTGAACCTAATGCAAGAGTATTTATTTACTGAAATATGCTCAAAGTCCCTTTTCATATTCAGGCTTGTTTCATCTTGTTGCCTTAAAACCCATGTTGTTTTGAAGCTCCAATGTGAAGCAGTAAAAAAGAGAAATAGACTTACAGCAAGAGTTCACTTTCTGGCTCTGCTTCCCAGCCATGTTACTTTAGGCAAGTCAAGTTCTGTTTGTGCTGCCACACTCATAGGTCTGTTTTAAGAATTCCACAACAATTAACATTTATCAATACTGTTTGAATAAATGCAACAATACACTATCATTCTGATGACAATGAGTCAAAATTATATTTTAAAAGGTGGCTAGGATGGATGTGTTATAATATTTTATTGGTGATTTCTTCTATAATAACTCCTTTAGGACAATATTTTTCTCACAATTAATCCTTTAAAATGATTAAAATAGGAATTGAAGGAAGAAAACTAAAATTTGGGTGTCTATCTGTACTTTCTCATACTCTTATTTAATCATACTAATAATTCTAGGAGGTAGATATTACACCCATTTTATAGATACAGAAACTGAAGGTCAGAGAGGTTATAACATAACTTACCTAAGGACAAGTAACAAATAGAAATATTGACTTTAAATTCAGGGCTGTTTGGCTGCAAAGGCCATGAAATTATATTCTCTGTGAGGAAAATTTATGCTACAGACTCTTCTTTTTTCTTCTTAAATTATGCTATAAATTTCAATTTGAAAACTACCACTAACAACTTAAGATAATAAGGGAGGAAATTAATAATCACCAGAGCACATCCAGGAAACCATGTTCATTTGTCTATCAGCCAATGTCTATTTTCCCTATATTCACTCCATCAACACAGGGTCAATGACAAGGTTCAAACAGGATTCTCACAAAGTCTATAAAACGTTGAAAGGCTTTTTAACTTCCTGTTAAGATGTAAATCAGATCTTTCACTTAAATCTTAGAGCACTTTTAAGTCATAAATCTTTCAGTGTAAAAAATCAAAATAAAACAAAGATCTCGTAACTTTAATTTTGCTTCTAGGGTCAGAAAAAATGAAAGTAATATTTCCCAAGATAATAAATGAATAAGACTATCCGGTTTTGCTTCAAGTTTACTGGTTAAACAGTAAAATTCGTGTTGAAATATCTTGCTGCTATATTTAAAGATGATATACTATAATTTTCACTATAAATTTTTATTTTCATTTGGTTATTAAAAAACAGTTCTTCCAGGCATAGTAGCATTAGTGATGTCTAAAAAGCAAGCATTTATAAAAGTCAAATTTAGTCTACACTTAAAATAGAGTGTAAAATATGTACTATAAACCATTGTTTTGTTGTTTTGGGAGAATTTTGTTTTGCTTTTTTTTGTTTTGGTTTATGGTGCTTTTTTGGTTGGTTTGTTTATGTCATTCCTGTAAATCAAACAAAGGTTTTAAGAAAAAGAAGCAAAGCACAGGGGGAAGAAAAGTTCCATCCTATGGAAGCATATCCATTTTTAAAAATTTCTAAGTTAAGACATATATAGGAAAAATACTCATGAGATTAACACATATAATCTATTATGTCAGGACACTTTTGCTTCAGTCCTCTGGTTTTCATAACCCCAGGATTGCAGGACTTACTTTGAGGACCACTGACATTTTTTCTTATTGCTTATTTAAGTCATCAAAAATGTTGAGTGTTTACAGAGCACCAGGTATTATGCTAAGTAAAATATATTCATTCATTCAAGAATTATTTATTGAGCACTATATGCTGGCATTATTCTAGGTACTTAGGATATACCAGTGAACAAAAATCCCAGCCCTCATGGAGCTCCCATGCCAGTAAAGGTAGAAGACAGATAAAACACAATGGAAATAAATAAGTAAATTATATGACCTCTTAGAAGGTGATAATAAGCATGCAGGAAGAAGAAAAGGAAAAATGGAGCAGGACAAAGAGGACTAGAGTGAGGGTTTAACAGTGGTGAAGATAGAGTTCACTGAGGTAACATTTAAGCAAAGCCCTAAAGTAGGTGAAGAAGTTGGCCAGGCTGTTATCTAAAGGAAGCGCTTTCAGAACATAGAAAGGAAACATCCAACGTAAGAGATGAATACATTAAGAGGCTCACAGACTACTGGTATCTCTAGTGGTAGAGATAGAGACAGATAATTGCAATCCAAGTGCTAAACCTTGAAAGGTAATAAAGTAGATGTGTAACAATTTAAATATGAAAGGAATGTGCTTTTAAACAAGGAAATTTATAACTACCTATCTTAATATAGACATTGGCATTATCTTTTTTTTTTTTACTTCCAAAAGAAATCTTAATGAATATCCTTCCAGTCAAGGGCCATACTCAAAACAGTTGTTACAGAATAGTTGTCTGGCTGAACTTTGAACATACAGAGTACAGGCTCTGGTAATTTGCTTTGTCTACTTAATGTCATCCTTTTCAGACTGTGGATCATCATTCCTAACATGGAGCCATGTATAAAGAGGATATTCAGTAGATGCTTTTAGTGATGAATTTTCGATGAGCCTAATCAGCAAAATCTGTTGACCAAGAAATGTTTTCACCCTTCTGAAACACTTCAATAACCCTACTTCTTCAGGGTAATTTATAGACAATAGCAGAGAATATCCATAACTATACAATTAATACCTTGGCTTAGTTTCATTTTTTAAAACATTCTTAATTTTATTAATTTAGGCTCAGTTTCATTTCATCTGTCCTCCAAGCCCTAAATATAAGACAAAGAAAACAAAATTCCAAGTCTTAAGAGTCAGAAAGCAGGTAATTGTTCCTAAGGTAAAGTTCCTCTATATGTGAGGAAATCATATCTTTATTTGTCATAACAATAATCACATTTCATGCCTTCTTGCTGTTTTTCTATTACCTCACATAAGAACAATTCTACAGATCAGTTTCGGTTACATTCTATTGACATATGCCCAGAGTTCTAATTAATATCAATGGACATTATAAGTATGCCAAGGTAACACCATTTTTAAATTTCTTGAATTAATAAGCAAGACCAAATGTTTTAAAGGTGCATAGTTGAATGATAAAATTAGTTTTCTGGATTCCATACTGAAGGTTTGAATAGATAAACTGAAGTTTATCAAGCAAGTTTTCCTTCCAAGTCTACATACACTGATAAGCTTGCCCCTATTCTGATCACTCATTTCATTTGTATATCCTTGTTACTGAGTATTTACTCTTTAATGTACTATTTACATGAGTTAATATAATATTTTGCAATTATTCTCAAATGTCTTCAGTTGGTTCTGTTTTATTTTCCCAAATTATAAATTCCTTTAAGACATAAACTGGTTGAGCCTAAAATTAATTCATAACTTCTACAAATATTAAACATTTACAGTGAATCAAGAACTGTGCTAAGCACTATAAAGTTATAAATGAGTAAGGCAAGGTTTCTGCCTTAGAAGGGCGCATATTCTAGTCAGAGAGATAAGGCAAACAAACAACACAATGAGCAGCCTTACAGTAATGGTGTGTGCAAAGTTTTGTGTAAAGAGAGTTAACAAAGATGACATTAATACTCTACACTATTGCCTACCTAGATTGACAAGGTCCATTTATAATTAAGATATGGAAACCTCAATCTGCAGAAATAGCATCTTTGGGGTCAGAGGGCCAGAGGGTATCTGAATAGGGAAGAGAACTCCATTTAGACAAGCTGATGGATGCACCGTGATCAAATGAGCACAATATGTAGGTGGCAAGTACCCTATCCTGATGAAAGGACCGCAAAATAGTCTTTCTATATAAGCAGTATCAGCTAATTTAACAAAATGAAAAAAAAAAAAAAAGGATAAAAAGTAGATTCAGATTTGGAAAAGGAGATATTGGGCAGTTTTAAAATTAAGAGAAAAATGTGCAGGCATTTTCTCACCATGTAAGTCAACAGGAGTAAATATATTTCCCACGACATCTAAAGTTTATTAACATAATTTAAAACTCTAGTTTTAATAGTAAGATCTAATTTGTGAAGCTGCATGATTTTCTTCAGAGAAGACAATTTTTAGATAATTTATCTTAAAGACTAGTCTGAAAAGATAGAAACTACATTTTAGATTTTTATCTTTTAGTTGTGTTACTAGTTTTTAACTGTTGAATTTATGTGTAAGAGTCATTTTATCAACATTCTTTAAGTACCCAAAAGAACTGAAGAATACTTTATCAACTCTTCAAAATGTAATGCAAACACTGAGAGCAATGATTTTCATGTTAATATGGACCATAAAGCCTAGAGTTTGGGGAAATATTTAAAACAAGTCTTGATCCAAAGACCATTTTCTTGCTTGCAAAGGAAATGAGTAAAAAGAGAATTTTTTAAAGGCACTGCCATCATCAAGTGACAATAGTGCAAGAGAAAATCATTTAACTTCAAGTTTATCTGATTGCACGTGAAATGTCGGACCAGGCTGGAGTTCCCCGTTTTTAATTTTTTTTTTTTTCTAGTATAGGTCTTCACTAGAACATCATAGCCAATAGAGAAAGAAAAAAATTAAGAACAGGCAGGCTTGTTTCCAGCCTACATTTCACATACAATCAAAAAGTCTTACAAATAATAGCTCTCTGCCATCCTCCCCCTTCCGCTTGGGAGCAGAGACTACAAGGGAGATGAGAATTAACCACCCACAAAAAGGAAGGAAAGGAGCCATCCTTAGATTACCATGCAGAATTTTATTTAAATATAACATTAAATATACTTCATTAGAAAGAAAACTTTCATTGTCTAAAAACCTTCAGCTTTGCAAATTTCCAAAATTACATTATCACCCATATAAATTTTCAAAAATAAATTTAAGCACAATGGACAGAAAACAAGTCTGCAACTGCCACTCAATGTTCAGCTAAATCTTTGAGTCTACACATTCCAGAAAAATCTGAGAGTCTTTGAAGGAAAAAAAACAGACAATTTTATATTTTTCTTTATCATTCAGATAACTAAAGAAAAGGCATAAGGCTTCCCTTAAATTACTCAATATTTCCTTGAGGGAGAGTGTCCATATATATTTCAGTCATTTTTGCAACTCTGACACCTATCAACTTGCCTGAGCAAAAGAGAGTAGGCATTAAATAAGTATTTCGTTTTTTAAAAAATACTTATTGGGAAGCGGCTGTGGCTCAATCAGTAGGGCTCCCGTTTACCATATGGGAGGCCCCGGGTTCGGTTCCCGGGGCCTCCTGGTGAAGGCAAGCCCGCCCGCATGGCGTGGTTGGCTGACCCAGCGAGCACAAGCAGCAAGGGGGGGATAAATGAATAAATAAATAAAATCTTTAAAAAAAATAAATAAATAAAAATAAAAATAAAAAATACTTATTAAAACTCTCCATTTTAATTATTGCTATTTAAATCTTCTTCCTAAAAGATGTTTTCTAAATGATGCCTTCAACTATGTTTCTTAGAACTTAAAAACTACAATAACATTTGATTAATAAATCTGTGAAAAAAATGAAACCGTGAATGATAGAGTAAAAAAATGCCTTTATTACTACTCTGAGTTCTTTACCTAGCTTAGAGTGCCATATTCATATTTTTTATTATGACTAATATTCCATTACTTTCTGATATTAAGACTTTGAGATTATCTAGTCCAGCATTCCCCTGGCTCTCAAAAATTATTAACAGGGGCTCCTCTTAGAGGAGAGAAAAGGAAGGATCCATAGTAAAATCAGATTGGGAACTGGTTATATCAGTTTTGTGATGTAGACCTTCTCAGAGACTTTTTAAATGATGATGTACATTATTTAATATGTGGTATTTTGACACAACATTATTTTATGCTCAACTAGGAAAAAAACAACACTATAGCTTAAACTATGATATATTACTTTCTTATCACAAAGACTTAAAAATGCATCCTGATTACCATAAAGATAAAAATGTAAAAATAGTGCCTCTTAGAATTTATGAAAAATGGTAGTATGGAGAGTTTCTCAAATTTGATGATGGAACCATTTGTATAGGGTATTAGTAGGACTAGTATTCCTCAGATTAACTTTTTTTTTTTTTTTTTAAAGATTTTATTTATTTATTCATTTATCCCCCCCTTACTGCCTGTGCTCGCTGGGTCAGCCAACCACGTCGTGCGGGCGGGCCTGCCCCCACCAGGAGGCCCCGGGAACCGAACCCGGGGCCTCCCACATGGCAAACGGGAGCCCCACTGATTGAGCCACAGCCGCTTCCCCTCAGATTAACTTTTGAGAAGTGATGATCTTCTAGTTCATGAGGAAACCAAGGTACAGAGAAGTTACTTGCCAAGTCCATGGGTCACAGGCCTGGTTACTGAGAACCAGGTTCGTTTGTCCGCAGCCTTCCTCCTTTCATTTATTTATTCATTACATTTTTCTCTTGAACCCATGTTTTATTATATGTTAACATGCCCATCTATCCATTAACCAATGTGCCCCACAGTCTGTTTCCCCTACCCTTAACCCCTATTTCCCACTTCTCTCACCTCCCACTAATTACATCGACATATTACTCCAATAATACTTCAGAAGAACTTCCAATAGTCAAAATCCTATCCCAAGAAGTTAGTCTGCCATTCTGGGCAGAAAGAAGCACAATGCTACTCACTTCTACTCCTTTCCTCTATAAGGCAAAGGAGGAAGTATTTATACAGAATTATAAAATGATCAGGAATACAACTTCCTTCATCCTGCAAATAAAACTCTGACCCAAAGTGGCCATCTTTCTCACTGGAATGTACATTCCTTGAGAAAGAGATCACGTCATTTACAACGTGGCATAGTTTTGATACATAAGATGATGCTACTGATTCACAACCATTCATTCATTCAATAAATATTTATTGAACACTTTTTATGTGACAAATACAATTTCAACTGCTGGCATGTAATGGTGAACAAAACAGACAACACCTACTTTTCTGGAGTTTAGTTTGCAGGAACCAAGGACTTCCCAGTAATAGAAACAGATTTAGCTGATCAAACTCATCACTTTTCCCAGACTTATTTGATCCCTTCCCCTTTTATTTTCCAGTTTGCTCTCCCTTACAGCAAGGATATAAAATTCCATGGAAGAAAAGTTTCAGGAAATGTCAGATAATGTAACACCTATAGCTATGTTTAACTGTGAAAGATTTTACAAGAATGTTATATCATTCTTGGTACAAAACAAAGGTTCCTAGCACAGAAAACAAGTTGTTGGTAGAAACAAACTAGTAAATATAGATTAAGCTTCCAATCTGTTTTTCCACCAATAATATGATGGCAAGCTTTGAAACTTGCCGTTATGTTATCTAAACTTTGCACAAAAATATTAAAATATGAAAACAATATTAAATAAACATCTGTATCATTCTGTGAGCCAACATGCATTTCTGCAACAAAACAAAATCTCACAAAACTGTATCTATACAGTTTTTCTTTGCCTGCTTGAAATTCAAATGATCTATGATTTTAAGCTGGCAATCCATTCTTTGTTTTCATTTATGTAGCTGAATATAATAAATATAAACAGTGTTGACAGAAATGCTTATCATTGTAATAATTGAGCAAATTTAAATTCATAAATATCTAGCTCTTAGGAACCCACCTAAATAACCAGTATCTCCATCATTTCATACTATATTTTTTATAGCCTGCATTTTGAAATGACTAATACAAACACAAATATCCTAATGTTAAAAAAAAAAAAAAAAAAAAAAAAAACCTTAGGGAATTGAAATAAATGAAATGGGGATTTTAAATTTTCAAATAAATGGTTGATTTCAAATGCAAAGGCACAAAAAGTAATTACAGATAACTTGCCATTGTATCTCAATAAAAATCTATTTTAAAGCATTTTAAATTAAAATGAATCTAGCAAAATCGGTCAATGAGAAATTCAATCTCTAAATAAAATGTACAGGATGAAGCTATAAACCAGAAAAGACTGATACGCATCAAGCCTCTATCCTCAATATTATTGAGTCTTTGTGACCTATCAATTCACGCCCCATTCCTTCATTAAACATATTTGTTGAGAGCAAGAGACAGTTCATTTTAAATAAATCATCCTAAGATCTGTTAAGGTACATTACTGTGAACACATTTAGATGAATAACCATCTAATAACTCTACCATATGATTCCCAAAAAGTTCATGATGTCTAGATAATCAAACCCTGTTAGAATTATCATTTGTTTTCACAACTCACAATATGTTTATAATCTTCAAAGTCATTATTAATTAACCAGTGAAGTTCTCAAACAGAAATAAAATCTCTTTGATTTTTTGTTAATGTCCATTTTATCTCTGTTGCTCTGAGGTGTTACTATGCATTTTATAATTATTAATATATAATATGAATAATTTATTCCATATTTAACAAAAATTAACAAAATTCACTTTAACAAACCATATGCCCAACACCTTATTCATACATTGTAACAACAATTGAGCCTTGACTAATATGCATTGTTCACAAATCATTTTTAAAACTCATCTTATAATTAGATACTGCACAGCAACTTTTCAACTTAAAAATTTTATTATCTAATACTAAAACATATTTTTAGAAAAAATATATAGCTTCAAGAGTACACATTAATCAACACTTTAAATATGATTTTTCTTTGTTTCTTAAAATTTGTGATTCATGCAAAAACCTATTCATGCTTAATAGTCAACATGTTAAACTAACAACGTTTTTAAGATTCTATAAAATCTCAAAGCATAGCAAAACAAAATGTGAAATTTTCTTTAAATCTTGGGTGGTCTGCTCAAGAAAATTTTGCTGCATATAAAACTATAAATTACTGTTAAATCAGCTATTTGGATACAAGATATGTTAATATATGAAAACTTGTTTTAGTTTATAGAAAGTCTACACATGAAAGACAATTTTGATGAGATGTCCAAGCATAAGGGAGTTGGAATCCTGTTGAAAATGGAAAAAGGTTTTGCACTTTACAAATATTGTTTGAACATAATATAAGCAGAAAAATTTGCGGTTTGTAAATCCATATGTTCTTAACTGGATATTCTTTACATACTTTATGTTTTCACAATGCACCTATGTGCTAATCTTTTCAGTGCTGTGAAAGAATATAAAACTAGTGCCATCTACTGGAAAAACTGGATACCACTCAATCAAGTAATTGCAGATTATTTTGTGAATTATATTAAAATGTTGAAAATTTTATGTCTATTAAAAAAAACTATGTTTATTTTTTTAAAAAAACTTCTCCAAAGAATTTGTAATAAAAGAAGATAAGATGCACTGTACATGGAAGAATGGTGAAGAGGGCAATATTCTGAATAAGTAGGAGGAAACTGCCATTGGTCCATCACACCAATACATATATCTGAAAAACTGCCTTATGATTGAGTTTTTATATTGATTTAATGTGTATCTTTTACAACAGAGGTTCTGAACTTGGGGTCAAAGAGTTCTTCCTGAAGAATTCAGAAGATCAAAAGAAAAAGAAAAAAAGCACTTGAAATTATATGAAAAATTATGCACATATATGTTTTCTGAGGACAAGGTCATAGCTTTTATTAAAGAACTATGGAGAAGGCCCATCTTTTCAAGACCCAAAAAAGTTTTAAAAAATTATAATACAGAAAGCCAATCTATTCAACAGGTGAAGAACATACTGATGATTTCAATTATTTATATATTTTTTTAAGTAAATACAGTATCAGTTGCTATATAATGAACAGTTGAACTATTGCCAGTTTTAAATACTTCTCATTTATGGTTATTACTTGGATACATATCCATAGTATTTACTCTTTACAAATGAGGGATTTAAAATACAACAAATAATATAAATTTGTTGCAGGAAAATGTAACCAAAACAGTTCATATTCTCGAACAATAGGCACTTACTGCCTTACTCAAACAGTTTATCTATCACCTAAACTCAAATTAGAGAAAAATTCTGGATAATAAATATTGAATCTGTACTACCATTTTTTTTCTTTGCTTTGTTCAGCTATGTTGTGATTTATACCTAAGACATCCACTATAGTGTATTAATGCAATAAAGTGAGAAAACACAAGGGAAATGTTTCTGACAATGTTCAAAAGGCAACAAAACATGGACTTTACTTTTTTTTGTTTTTTGTTTTTGTTTTTGTTTTTTTTTACCAGGAGGTCCCGGGGATCGAACCCGAGTCCCTCCATATGGGAGACGGACGCCCAACCAGTTGAGCCACATCCGACCCCCTGGACTTTACTTTTAATCTTATATAAAGGATTCCCAAATAAATTTGCATTCTGTGTTACAGTTTTCACTTCACCTACATGTAAACTTTCCAAATGTTTATTCATTCATTTAACAAATACTTATTAAGTGCCAGGCACTATGCTAAGCTCTGGAGCTTTAAGCCCCTCCTAGAAAGTTCCAATTATACAGATGTTATTCTATGACTTTCAAACAACATTTGCAAAGTATTTGTCTTTAAGATTTCTAATTTCTGCATTAGACTATCATGATATATTGTAATATTTTTACAAACTACAAAGCAGTCATGTGGCTCTTCCCCGTTAAATATGCAACTAAGGTCAAATAAGAGTCACAATTTTATATTATGCATATGTTGTTAGAGAAAAGTATAATTTATCACTATAAATAGTACTATTTAGACAAACATCCTTACATGGCTGAAAGCTACCATGCTAACTAGTCTAAGCTACAATTAGACCTAATTTTTATCTTTCATTAAAATAATGCATAAAATTATGCTTCTCAATCCCTCCTCAGTTAATGCTTTGGTCTTGGTTGGTTGGTTGGTTGGTTGGTTGGTTTATTTATTTATTTATTTTTTTTTTTTTTTTTTTTTTTTTTTTTTTTACCGGGAGGTCCCAGGGATCGAACCTGGGTCCCTCCATATGGGAGACGGACGCCCAACCAGTTGAGCTACATCCAACCCCCTTTGGTCTTGTTTTAGAGACAAGGAATTCTAACGTTCAAACATGGAAAATATTTCTGTCCTCCCACCACAACTTAGCAGATTTTTCTGTAAGTTCCCAGCCATTAATTAGTACTGGATTTTAAGATTTGATTAATCCAAAACCAAAAGTAAAAACAAATGACAATTCATAAATAAAACTTCATAACTTAACAGATTACTAATTTAAATTCCTCATTTTAAAGATGAAGAGACTGAGGTCTGAAGAGGTTTACTTATTTGTTCAAGATCACGCAAGTTAATGATAGAGCTGTAGTTAGTTTTCTGACCCCTACTCCGGTGCTCTTTTTAATATTAAAAAAAGAAACTGTTTTAGGAAATTAAGAATTCTGAGAGAGAAAAAATTACAAACATGAGTGAACCATAACTCAGATTCACTTAATAAGCTCTAAATTAAACATATGCCTTACTAAAAAATAAGTAAAGGAAGTCAAGCTGAAAAATGATAGATTACTCTTCTGGGATATGGTTTTCTTTCAGGTCAATCCAGTTATAATCAACTTTAAGAGCCTGTTCCAATTATTTTTTAGCTCTGGAATTATTTTGTACTAAGTAATACTCGAAATTAGTAGGATCCTGGCTAGGAAGCAGAAATCTTTTTGATTTACAGAGATTTTTGTTATAATGGGGTTTGACCATGGAACAGTAAATTACAGCAAGGCTCCAAATTTTTACCTTAATTTCCTATATCTCTAATTTTGGCCTCTTCCCCTCTCTACTTGCACAAAGTAAAAAGGAATAAAATTCACATACCATATGATCTATCTAAAGTGTATAATCAATGGCTTTTAGTACAATCACAATGTTGTGCATTCATCATCACAAAAAAATTCTGAACTATTTCTTTTCTTATATAATCTTTTTTATTTTTTAAAAGATACTTAGATTACATAAATGTTACACAAAAAATATAAGGATTCCCAGAATATATCTCAATAAAACTGCTTAATTAAAAAAAAATAATTGCACAATAGCCAGAAACAGCAGCTATGTACAGCAGGGGAAACAGAGAGAGAGAGATTGAGAGGTGAAGGATTTTCTTGTTCATTTGTTTGTCTGTTTTTTGTTTATTAATATTATTATTGAAACAATGAAAATGCTCTAATAATGCTTGAAGTGATGAATGCACAACTATGTGATTATACCACATACCACTGACTGTATACTTTGGATGAATTGTATACTTTATTAGTATGCATCAGTAAAATTGATTTGTTAAAATTTAAAAAATATTTAAAAAATAAAAAAGGAATAAAATTACCATTTCATTTTTATCTTTCAAAATTTCAAAAGTTTGTTTCATTATTATTAAACTAAATGTCTTCAACATTTCCATATCTCTAGGAGTAAAATTCTGTTAGAGAAACAGATGATAAAGATCTTGCTAATATCAAGTTATAAAATATGTAGACAATGGGAGACTGACATTCATAATAATTTAAAAAATAAATGGTGTTTGACTGGTTAAGGGATTACTGAATACTGTACTAGCTGATCTATTTCTCAAATTAAAATGGGTTTACAAGCCCTAGACAAGAAAGATAGGGAGTTTTTCTAGGCTTTCATCAGTACTGGGCAGTAAGGATAAAAGAACTATGTTGTATATTTACAGGACTTGACTTTTGATTCAGCAGGATGTGTAAGTAAAATAAAGTGATTAAAACAACAGTTTGAGATGGCTTTTTCTCAAACATAAAGTACAATTGTGGTCCTTATTAAAATTAAAATAGTTAAATGAAAGATGGAACATAGCTAAATGTTTAAAAATGTATATATTGTATTAGAAAAATACCAAATATATAAATGTTTATAGAAATTTATAGTAATATGGTGCTTACTATATGCCAGTCACTGCTCTAAGCACTTTTCACACCCTAATCTATTTAATTCTCAGAGCATTCCTTTCAGGTGAGTACTTTTATTATCCCCACTTTTCAAAAAAGGAAGTCAAAGCACACAGCTAATAAGTGGCAAAGCCAGGATCCCAACGCAGGCTGTCTAACTCCAGAATCTGTGTGCTCTAACACTGTACTATAATGGTTACTTCTTAAAAATTATTAGCTTTGTTGAATTTATCTTTGAATCACTTTTATATCAAAATATTAAAGATACTTATTTATCAAGTAATATAATTTCATTACAAAACCCTTTAATTCCAAGATTGTCATACTTCAAGGAATATAATGTTAATTAGAAAAGTGTTTCTAAAAACACTTGGCCTCCTCTGTGTATAGTTAACCCATGTTACTCTAAGAACTATGCTGGGAGCGTTCCCACATGGGTTTTTTTCCCAGTGGAAAACTTGGTTATGTACAAACTAACTTTCACACTCCAATTGATATATGTAATATATAGCGATGGAAAAGTTCTACATGGCACAGGGACTAGGTTGGTTGAAGTTCTCCCTCAAGTTAACTCAACAGATAAACCTTGTCAGTTCTACAGCCTAAAATCTCTCTCCAATCCATTCATTCCAAATGTACTGCAATATCCATTGTTAAGGCTCTCTCAGCATTTCATGACTACCTCCAGCCTCAAACTCCTCGAACAAATGCTCTATGGTGGCAGTGCAGGGGCATGGCTTGGAGAGAAGAGGGTTGAGAAGAGAGGTTGAACACACCATGCATTAAACTTTATTGGCCCCTCAAACTACCACAAAAAAATCTATTAAAAAAAAAATAAAAAATAAAGACAAATGCCCTATACTAGCTCCCTTCTCATCAGGTTGCAATTCCATCCCTTCCCATAGAAACATTCTGAAATCAGTGTTGACCCTCCACCATACTAATAAAATAATCTTTATAAAATGCAAATCAAGTTATGTTATTCCCCTTTATCCCCTTGCCAAGATTTAAATTCTTCACAAAGTAAAATAAGGTACTTCATAACTTGGCTACCTTTCCTTTCTCAACTCTTGTACTTGCTCTCATCCACCCAAGCTAGCCATATTAAATAACCTGCAATTCTTTAAATATACCTTGCCCTTTCAGACTTTGATGTTTTGTCCTTGCTATTCCATATGTTAGAAAGGTCCTTCTCCCCCTTTGGACACCTAGCTAACTGCTACTCATGGTTTGAGATTCAAGCACTACATCCTCCATGGAGCCTTCCTTAAACTTCAGAGATCTTCACTCCCCTACAAACTTTCTTCCCCTAAGCAAACAGCTAGGACCATCCTCTTCTGGATTCCCATAACACCGCAGCATAAATACTTCTAGTCTCATGAACAAATGGTTCAATGGTTCTTGCACAACTCCATTTCCACCTTGTGCTTCTTGAAGAAAGTGGCTTTATCTTGTTTATCTTTTTATTCTCATTGCTTAAACTCAATGTCTGGCACTCACAGTTGATATTCAAATGTTTAATGTCTTAGAATTAAATTCTCTATATGATGGAGAAATAGAGATAGAAAATGTAAACCATATTGCTAATGTTCATGGAAATAAAATATCTGACCAAGATAATTTAATAATAAAATTAAAATATTAAGCTTATGATATAGGCACATAATAAAAACAAACTTTTATGCCGCACACAGCCAAGTTAGATGCACACATTTTTTTAAAGTGTAGTGATTCTAATTTAAGAACAAACTGTATGCTATATTATTTTTATTTGGTCATTATCAGGTGGATTGTCTTTTTAACAATAATAAATAAGTAACAGTTATGCTAAAAGATCGTTTTAATTGTGTTCTTTTATATAGGAATGGCCATATGTGAAATGGAAAGCTTTTTTCTTTAGCCTTTAACAAAATGAATGTCCTCTTTTGTGTGATTTGGGGCAGTTCCTTCTCAAGACTACCAGCCTCTTATGAACATTATGATTTTCAGATGTGTAATGTGCATTAAAGAACAAGAAGATATCATGAAATATTAGTGGCAATTATAAACTGTGCAAGGAAACTGGACAATGTTTCCAAGAGTTGTTAGGATTGTGGAAATGAATGTTACTCAAAGTAGAGTGGTGATTTATAACCAATTTCCGTCTTCAAAATAGGGCCCAAGGAAAAGAAAATGAAATTTAGCAAAGCATTATAGCATATCATTTCCTGCAGCAGAAACACCCACTCCTACCAGTGCCCTTACTATGTACAGTACAACAAGCAGCAACCTGAGGGAAGCCCACAGGCTCGCAGGGCTACTGGCTGGCTCTTTGTCACCAGATGCAGCAAGTTGAATGCAGACATCACCGTGTTATCTTCACCAACAAAACGAGAGGCAAAAAACAGGGGGCAAGAGCTGAGTAGGAGAAAAAAGAAAACAAAAACAAATTAAAACATCACAAATGTTAAAACATTCATTGCACAAGTGATGGTTACAATTCTATCCAGACCTGAACATACATACATACACAGTGCTAATAAATTTCAAATGCCTATTTTTCAGATGGGTAAGCTAACTTTCAACCCAGGCTTCTTTATATTTTATGAATAAAATACACACTACACAATAGATGTGTAATCTGTGAGCACAATTTGCAAGAGTTGAGCAAGGAGACTAAGTTTAAAACAGTTAAAAAGAATTATCATTTACTGGATTACATTGTGACAGCATTGTTTTAGGCCTATCATACACATTGTATCATTTAATTCTAACAATAAATCTAGGAGGTATGCTTTACCCTCAGTATATATGAAAGGAAACCTAGGTTCAAAGGTCCAAGGGTACAAAGCAAATAATCAGTGGGATAAGGATTAGCAAACCCTGTTATATCAGACTGCAAAGCCAAGTTCCCTCCCTATACAATGCTGCTTCTTCCAGCAATTATTTGCAAATCTCCCTCCCTGGAAAGGACTGTAAAATATTGTAAGATTAAGATATTTATTTTGTTAGAGGGTATTTTTTTAATAGGCAGCCAAATAACCCAGGGACAACTAGTCGATTTCACTTTAAAAACAGTGCTAAGTTTAAAGAAAGCATGGCAAATATGAACTTTCATTTTATTTTATAATTTATAAATTCTAAATTCTGTGAACAATATTCATGACCTAGTATTAAAATGAGTAAAAATATTTTTAAATGTTTGGAAATGAAATCATGTAGAAGAATCTCAAAACTGTGTAAATGTTCAACTTTAGAAAAAAGCTCAGTTCTTAGGATTTATTAAAATGTTTTCTACAATATTTTAACTGGTAAAGGTAAAGATTAACTTCAAATGAAAATGGAAAATGCCAGATTAATATTAACTTCAATATTTTATTTAAATTTAAAGTGGCTTTAGCCACTAAATATTGAAAAATGGATATAAAATTAATGTCTTATTCATTTCCTGACACATCCACACACACACACACACCCCACACACAACCACACCAAAAAAATAAAAGTCTGTTCCTGGTCTCTTCTGACCTCCTTGAAGAACAAACACATAATAAACAGTAATATATTTTACCAAATCACTCTGGAGTATATCTGACAGAAATCTGCTTGTATTAACATGTCTGAACTCTGACTTCTCCAAACTAAACTCACTACAAGACTAAAACATTTTTGTGTTATTAAATGGAGACAAAAGGGAGGAAAAAGGAAGGTATCACAATGCACAGCCTGAAAGAACTATTTAAACATAAATAAACATGTCATTTTCACGATTGACTGCAGAGCAGGGAAAAAGAGAGCGTTCCTTTGGAGCAGACTACTAACTAATAAAAGATCAAAGGTATATAGCTCACAACATTATAAATAAAAATGTTTTTTTTTTTTCTTGTACCTTCTCTATGAGGAATAAATTGTGCACAGTAAGTACAATTATTTAGCAAAGCTGCAGTCTCATTGAGCTCCTGCAGCTGACCATAAAATGTCTTCCTATTCTGTTTCATCAACTGCAGTACCAGGCAGCCTAGGCGCCTACCAATTGCCATGGCCATCTGGCTTGTGTCAAAGCCAGTGCACAGGAAGAAAGGCAGTGATGTCACCCTGCAGGTCAAGCAAAGAACAAAGATGCATTCTACAATTAAAAGCTGAGGGCCTCAAATATCAGGGGCCCTCCAGCATAATATGACTTCATGGTTTAATGTTGGGACTGTGTTGTTGCTTTTATTTCTACCCAAATAGCCAGGGCTCCATCTAGTGGCTAATTAGTTTTGCCCAGCTTTTGTGTTTTTTTTTTTTCTACAATAGGGCTCAGAAAGTGCAACATTTGTACCAACAAAGTGGAACTAAGGTCATTCATTTTAAAGCAGTCTAGTCTTTATACTTTAGAATGGAAAAAGCATGATTTGTCACGATGTTCTCCATTTCAAATCCTATAAAACATGGGTTAGGATTTGATATAACCCTAATTATTTTAGTGCTGGCAAGGATGATAGACAAAGCAAGTAATTTTGCAAAAAGCATGTAACGTGATACCACTAACACTACCTTGAACTTATAATATAACTGAGACATAAAGTGAAAAACATTTCTGAAGAATGATGCATAAATCTGGATGCCTTGATTAAATCAAACTCATAATCTTATACTTAAACAAGACAAAAGAATCACAGTTAATATAGCTCTGACATGTGACACCAGAAGCAATTCTTTGCCAGAAAAAGCAGTATTTTTAAGCTGAAATGTTTTAACAAAATTAATTTTTAATTTTAAGTAATATTTTCCACCTAATTTGTGTTTGCAGTATATGAGATAAAAAGCTTTGATCTAAATTCATAATGATCTAAAATATATAATGCATGAAAGATGATATTGAAGAATAGATGGATATGAGCTTTGGGGCTCTGCCCCTAATTCCTTTGTGATCTTGGGCAAGGTGCTTACCCTCTCAGGCCCTCAGTTTCCCCAACTCTAAAATAATGATAAAATAAGTTAATTGGTAAAAGTACTTGAAACAACTCCTAGAACATGGAATATGCTCTGTAAATGTTAACTACTGTTATTATTTAAATGTTATATTTTCAAATTACATGAATTAGAAAATTCTAACATATTATACCTTGTCCTATTTAGAGGTACAAGGACAGCATCTTATTTAGGTCAAAAAGCTTACTACTCTGATGGATTTTGATGGTGAATTATCCTAAAGATTACAGTAGCTAATACTGATGATGTACTTGGCATGTACCAAGCACTATTCTAAGCACTTCGGTTATTAGCGCTTGTAATCCTCATGACCTCTGAAGTATATACTATTATTTTCTCATATTTAGATGTAGAGACTAAGGTGTAGGGAAGTAAAGTAATTTGCATAAGGCAAGGGTCAGGATTTGAACCCAAGCCAACTAGCTTCAGTATCAATAGTCTTGACCAACCATACAATTGGAAACAAAAAGCCTGAGGCTATACCAACCCATTCTTAGAAACTCTGTTTCTGTTTCCATAATAGATAACAATAAGGAAACAATAGGAGAAGGTTATTTGAAGATTCTCTCATTTGACAGAGAAAAAAGTAGGGAGCTAAGGAAGTGAAAAGCCTGAAACATCCTTGATTTTCAAGATTTGAACTTTTGGTTCCATCAAATACAATTTCTCTTTCACCTTAAATTTTTTTCTTTAAACTCTTCAGATATACCTGTAGGATATATCTCAAAGTTACCTAGAATTGATTCCACTTTACCAGAGGTTCGATACGTTGATAATGTTACTTTTGAGATCCAAAGGAACCAACAGTTAACCACCTCCCGAACCCTCCAACTCCATTCCCCCAACACACACACACCACACACACACACACACAATCAAGTTTCAGTTTGGTAGATTTCTTCCCACCTCACTCCCTGAGCTGCCTAGGTGATGGTCCTAGCTAGAAACAACCCTAGTCCAAAAAAGAGACCAAAGAGCACATGCTTCTGAATGGTGACAATCTGTAGGAAAAGAATTAGCACTAAACCCCCTGTTGAAAGCAGCATTGAACAAGGACCATCCAGGAAATCCATCTCCCTCCAAGTTTATTCTCAACTTTTTCTCTTTTGTATTGCCTTTGACCCAAATAATTGCACAGATGAATAACATTTATAGATAATCGACATGTTGTTTTTTCGAAAGCCAGAAACTATGTCTTATGGATGGTTTTGTTGTTGTTGTTGTTGCTGCTGCTGCTGCTGTTGTTTAGGAGGTTCAGGGGATTGAACTCAGGTCCTCATACATAGGAGGCAGGCGCTTAACCACTGAGCTACATCCACCCTCCCATGTCTTATACATAGTTTTAATCTCCCAGAATATTTATATAGGGCTCTGAAAATAGGTATTAAAAATACTGGAGAAGGCCAAATACGAAGAATCCAGAAGTCACTGAAAACTTGAAGAGTAGAAACAAGGGGAGAGAGGTTGCCGCTTAGGAGGCAGAGAGACAAGCCAAGGAACTCCAGGGATTGTGGCAAGCTAGCACCAGAATGCTACAGATCTTGAGGAGAAAGCAGCCTCACTGATGCCTTGATTTTGGACTTTTGGTTTCTGAAACCATGAGACGATAAATGCTTTTTTTGTTCCAGCAGCCCAGCAAGCTAAGACAGCTATGAAAGATACAATACACATATAGGTAATCCCAAGACTAATGTAAAAATTCCAGCATTGAAATTTTTGAAGGAAGAAAAATTTAATAATTACTCTATGAATCTAAATATTACTTTAAGGGATGGTGAAAAGCATTATTCATAGATTCACAGAGATTTATAGGATGAAACTAAAATATGTTTAGTATTTTCTGAAATAATATTATCATGTGTGAACTCATTACAATGTTTTATCAAGAAATGCAAAATTTATTCCTCATTTCTAAATATCTCCTTTAATCATTTTGTTGGCAATTCTGGTAAATACTGACTTAGCAAAATAAAGTTTCTCCAAATTCATGTAAATAAAATTTAAAAAAAAAATACTGGTTGAACATTACGGTGAGTGGCAGCTGTTTATAAATGGGAATGTGGTTGGAAAGGGTAGTCTAGGGATATAAATGTCAACTGAAAGAAAGTTAGAGAATAATCTAGGGACTGAATAATACAGTGAACCCAGAGGTGGATGAGAACTGTGGTCCTTCTGTGAGTTAGAGCAGATGTACATCACTACTGCAGGGTGGTGGGAATGTGGAGAAGCATGGGAAAAATACAACTGGTGTGACCTATAGACTGTGGTTAACAGTAATACTCTAATATTTTCATGCATTTATGCCTAAGATGTACTATGTTGATAATGGGGGAGTATGAAAAAAGTGTGCCTAATGTACGCTATGGACCATGGTTAATAGTAAGAGTCTAATGATATTATTATCTCATAATCTGTAACAAATGTTCCACCACGGTCTGGTATGTTGATAAAGGGGTATTGTATAGGAATTCTATACATGTGCATGACTGTTTTGTAAGTTCTCAACTTCTGTAATAAAAATATATTTTTGAAAATATTAATAGGGTGGCTTGTGGGGGGAAATACACCCCAACTTACTATAGTTGATAGTAAGATTTTGTCGATATTCTTTCATAATTTGTAACAAACATCTCACAAGAATGCATGGTTTCGGTGGTGGTTTGATGAATGGGACCCCTGTATGATGTTATACATGCTTGTTTTGTAAGTTCACAACTTTGACTATACACTTACTGTTTATGTATGTTCGTGTATGAATAATATACTTTAATAAAATTTAAAAATTTTTAAAATCCTGGTTGAAAAATACCTAATGAGCAGTACCAGACTATGTGCTGAGAATAGAATTAGATTATATAATTGTCTCTAATTTCCTATTTAGAACTTTTTGATGATTCACCATTGCATACTGCCAGTGTTTCCCAAACCATGTTCTAAGAAACACTAGATGGCCTTCAAACAAGTTGTGAAAATGCTACCCAATATAAAGGATCTGAGAGGACTTGTTAGTTTACATACCTGCTTAACTTTGTCTCAGCTGGTGCCTCTCAAATATTTCCAACCATACAAAACCCCTTTCTTTCCTAATACCATTCCACAGAACACATTCTGGTAAATACTTTGGATATAGCCCAAATTCCTAAATAAAGCATCTAAAGTCCTACACCTGGCTGCTGCCTTCAGACGCCATGCCACATTACTCACCCCATACTTCTGGCATACTCATGATTTCATGATTTCTTATATCTGTTTCCTACTTCCACCTCAATGTTTTTCTTCCTTCTCTATCCGTACTCTTTACCACCACTCCTGAACCCACCTACTCCCACAACTCAGCTCAACAATACCCATCCCCTTATGAAAACTTTTCTAGCCTCTCCTTTTTTGATCCCGATTGTTGTGCTAATATTCTATCACATCCCCTACAAAAATTTTCAGAGCACTGATATGCTTACATCTCTGTCTCTCTCTTCTAAATTATAAACTGCTTAAGGGCAGGGATGGTGTGTTTTTCATTTGTATCTCAGTACCTGTCACACAACCATTCATTTACTCAGTGAAAAAAGGAATATGTAAATTACCGATTCTATGGACTTTTCAGGATCATCATTCCCCACCCTGCTATCTCTGCCATCTCCACTGTTAATGGTGTTCCAAAGGCAATAATTTGCATTAAAACCAGTTGGTTGTACATTTATTAACAGTTCCAATTAAAGGGCAGGAAGTTGAAAATACAACCTGGCATGAGATATAAAGATAATTCAAATGCCCTATTTTGTGCAAAAATTTCTACTTCTGTTCCATTTTTTTAACCCACAGAATTCTGGCATCCAAACATTTGACTAAAGGTAGGTTGTTAGTTTTTGCCTTGGTTTATTTTTAGTTTTTACTTTTTTCCTGCAGTTGAACAATAAACTGCCAAAGAGAGAGGGTATAAATAAATCCAGAGAACTCACAAGTTGACAATTAACTTCAGAATAAATGAGCTCATTGTACTAGTGGATTTAAAGTGTCAAACCTAAAGTTCAAATAAATCCCTTTCCAATAAATGCCAAAGGAATGTCTACATCAGTGTTTTTTCACAAGCTAGTAAAATGCCTCCCCCCAAACTGCAGGAGCTAACAGAAGGTTGATAAATTTGAATTTTGTCAAGTAAAGGCGCGTTAAAACAACAACAAAAAACTAATCTCACCATAATACCAGAAAAGAAAGAATATGTTAACACCAAGAAAAAGCACTCTCAAGATAAAGAGCATTCTTTTAAGCAAAATATATTTAGTTTTGTACAAAGTTTCATTGTTGCCATTTTTCTCATTTCATTATGAATAAAAGAAACTTCATCATGGACCAGCATTTGGGAAGCACTCATCTAAATATCTACTATAAAGTTCTATAAAAACATCATTGTTCTTATCAGCACAGTGTCTGGCACCCAGTATATGCTCAACCAATGTCTGTCAAATGAACTGATCAATCATTTAACTAGTGATTGAAATCAATGAATGGGCCATTGACTAGAATTTGGCATCCATTTCATTAAGCAGGGATCCCTTTGTGATTGTATTTGCTTTAAAAATACACTTTTTTGTATTTTTTTAAAAACTGACTATTCAGAATCTCAATTTTCCAAACTATTAAAGAGTTATCACTTTTAAGATCTGGAACTTTTTTGTCCATTTCTTCAATTATTCAACAAACATTATTAAACATTTACACTACTTAAAACATGCTTTTTTCACTGTCGATATTTGCCACTGCCTTGATTCATACCAAGACACCAGCAGTTTTACCCACCATATTTTTGCAACATCAGTACAAATGTCAACACAGTGAAAAGGCAAATAATTTCTTAGTATTGTTTTGGAAATAGTTTTAACCTTGTGAATCCCTTGAGAGGGTCTCAGAGACCTCCAGTGATCCATATCCACACTCTGAGAACTACCAATGTGGCACATTACTTGGCACATGGTAAGCACAGTAAATGTTTAATAAATACATGTTGAATAATTGAACAAATGAACTGATAAATACAAACAACAAATGGTTTAAATAGTATCGGTAATCTTTATACTTCTTATCATTTCTGCACGTTAATTTGTAAATTTCCCATTTCTTCTAGTCTGTGGACAGATGTAAAGTTTTCAGCTATTTTATCAAAGTGAAAGGGTCTAGTTATGACAGAATTCTGAAAGTAATAATCCAAATCCTACAACTCAATTTTTTAGTACTACTCTTAGAAATTCACAAAGAATATGTCCTGCTAAGGGATGGGAAAACAAATTCTGAATCAGTGCTATCTCCAAAGAAGGATAATTATTTCACTGGTAAATTCACTCAACATTTATTGGCCCCATATCATGCACATGATATTAAGTCATGTAATGCCTACCAATAAAAACCTGCTAGTAGAATTAACCAGGGAATTAGACCTTTTAAAAATGCTTGAAACTGACAGGATTGTATAATTAAATAAGTTTAGACTAGAAAAAATCTTGGAGATACTTAATATAACAGCTTTTGAACATGAAGTTACCACATACCAGTGGTAAAATATTATTCTCTTTAAGTGCCTTAGTTTGAGAATAAACACCAATTAGGACTGATTTAGAATTACCTCTTTAATAATATCATCTTCATTTGCTATGTTTTCTTGAGGGAGAAAGAGCAGAGTTAGAGCTAGTCTCAGGAATTAAGTATAATGTGCAGCCTAGTTAACCTATTCCATAGCCCATTAATCTATTTGAGTATGTTGCTCATGAAATGTCATCCATCATACATATCTCAGTGGGAAAAAAAGGGAGGAGGACAATGAACTAGCTCAAACCTCATTTTGTAAACAGCAGAGATAAAAGAGACTTATCAAAGCTCAAACAATTGAAGAAAATATTAGACTAGAACTCCTATTCTATCGTCTAAATGTCAAAGCATACACATTATTCTTATTATTCAGTTCACATAGACAATAAGGAAAGGACATAAAGAGTTGCAGGACAATTGCAAGGGTTACACTATATCCATTAAGAAGGTACATTAGTATAAACAAAAGGGCGTTATGGGCAAAAATCCATCCTCTGATGCTATCTCTACTAAATGCTGTTTGTTTTTCAGGGTTCCTGTTTTGTAAAGCATCTAATCAAATACAGAGATTTAGTCATTCTCAATCAATATTTTAAAACTTCCTGTACCACCAATGTAAAACACAGTCTCTTTTTCTTCTCAAATGCACACTGACTTCGCAGTTCATAGTTTCTAAACTATGTTTTTCATCTAACAAGTTTTTCTAACTTTTAAAAAGTACCAATGACAAAGCAAATATCACATAAACAAATTAATTTTGATTATTATTAAAAAGTCAGAACTTTTCAGGGTTTTGAGTGTTTAATTTTGTTGTTTTTTTAGTGTAGTTGGCTTTGCTTTACTAGTGCTTAGGTTCAAATTCAAACTCCTTCTGACTAGTTAAGTTTCATTTGGCAAGTTTTCCTCTGAGATTTGGAAGCCTCATATATAAAAGTAGAGTTTATAATGGCTACCTCAGAAGACTACTATTAGAAGAGCACCTGGCACACTGACGCATCTAAGTGAATATTATTATTCCTTTCTTAAGTACTTCTTTAAGCAATATTCCCTACTGATTACCTGGTAACATCCCATGGAACTCAAAGAACGGAAGCTCAATACCTCTTAGTGACATTATATATTGTTGATTTTCATTATTGAAAGCATTCTTCCCTTGACTTCTCTATACTGTATATTATCATTTTCTTCCTATCTTTCTGGAAATCACTTCTCTATCTCTTGTGATATCTTATTCTGATACTCAAACTGTGATTATTTCTGAAACCAACTACTTCTTTTTTCTTGCTTTGTAATTTCTGTCTCATAGATCTCATCCATTCTTACAAATTCAACCAACAGTTCTTGAGAAATAACTACACAGATCTAGCTCCAACCTTGAACCAAGCCTCAATGTTGTATCTTCTAACATCTTGTCAATAATAATATCAACTTGAATTTGCACGGTATGTTATAATTTACAAGGCATTTCACACACATTTTTTTGGTGTAGCCTCATTGTCTTATAAGGGGCTTATAGCCCCACTTTATATTGTTATTTCAATATTTTTGCTTGTATAAATCTTACTATGAAGGTATTACTGACAAGCATTTATTGAGCACCTATAGTAGGTGATATATGCTTGTGTAGATATATCTCATCTCATTTAATCTTATGGACCCTGAAGTAGGTATTATTATATGTGGTAGTTATCAGTGCTATTCAATATTTCTGACTCTCCATTTTCCAAGCATATGTTAAAGTTATACCTCCCGCCCCCCTTATGTTTGGGGGGATCATGTGACTAGTTCTGGGCAATAAGTTATAAACAGAAATGATGTATGTCACTTCCAAACCAGAGCACTTAGGGTTAGTGTGAGATCCTTCAGAGTTTTCTTTCTCTCTATAACAGTTACCAGCAATGTTCTATAATTTTATGGTGGCTACTCCATTAACCGTGATCCTGGAATAAGGAGACTTAGAGCAGAGCTCCCATCCAGCCCATAATAAGCACACAGTATATGCAAGAAATAAATCTCCACTGTTAGATGCTAGAAACATTTACTTCCTTTCCAGTGGTCCAAAGATCATGACACTGGACCTAAATAGAAGAAACTGTAATAATAGCTCACTTTCTTGGCCTGAAAGTAAACAATATTTACACAGAGCCAAGCTGTGGACAAATTTGGCTGTGCCTTTAGGACAGAATGTAAACATTACCAATTTCACATTTTAAAACAAAAAGAAAAAATATATAGCTAACAGAAATGTAAAGAAATCAGAGAGAAAGGTAGAGGAAAGAGTAAGAGTGTCAGTATTCTTATCTTACAAAATGGAGAGGTAAAGGATACTAACTAATGTGAAAATGCTAATTGACCCCTAGAACCCCTTCTTTGTTTTTCATTTTTATAATAGAACCCCCTGAAATTTTAGCTGAATATATAGCTACATTTCTCAGCCTCTCCTGCAGCTATACGTGAACATGATATTAAGTTTGGCTAATGGAATGTAAGTAAATATGATTTGTGATCTTTCAGGTCACCTCCTTAAACACAAAGTCACTAACTTTGGACTTCCTCTTCCCCCTTCCCACTGCCTAGAAAATGGCAATAACTGCAGCAGCACACTTAGATCCCTGAGATGGAAACTACATGATGAAGGCAAAGCTAACAGGTCATAAAGCAAAGCTGTTCACCAAGCCAATTTTGGGCTATTACCTACCTTGGGCTATTAAGAGAAATAAACTTCTTAGATAGACATAAATTTGTATCTTACATCAGTCACTCTACTTTGAAGTCTCTTTATCACAGCAGTTTAGCCTGTGCTTTAACTTAAATACTGTCAAAAGTTGAAGAGCAAACATTATTTAATGTTACAAAAATGAATAGAGGAATTAAAATATCAACAGTACAGGAAACAAAAGAAGGCAAAATGGAGAAGAGACACAGATAAATCCTTAACTTTCATAACTGGATATTATCTGAAACTGATAAATTAAGAAATATAGCAATAAATATATTATCTAAAATTACAGAACAATTACCAGAAGAAATAATGATTTAAAAATGTTTCTTCTGAGGAAAAGACAGTGATAGGAAGTGTGGGGCTGGAGGCTATTGCTTTTCACATTAGGTTTACCTTGTAACATTCAAGAACCATGTGCAGGTTTTTTTTATAAAAATAAAGCTTACACATGCAAAAATAGTGCCTCAATGGTCCGATTCATCTAAAGAAAAACCTTAATGCTGGCTGACTAAATCCTAAGCCTGGGACTATACACTACAGTGTCTATATTCATCACTAAAAGATTATTTTTAATGAGTTGAAAATAAGCCCTGAAAATACCTATCCTTAAATCATATTTCAAGTATGTTAGGTTAGAATTTTGACACCATTCTAAGAAGAAAGTTTTATCACTGGAAGCTGCAAGTAAATATTTGCTTTTGTATCAGAATTTTAGCATCCCAAAACAAAATTTATGTTCAGTTGCAGAAAGTAAGAAATCTACGGAATATAATTCTAATGATGGTATGTGGTTTGCATTGTTCCTCAAATAACGGTTTTGTGAAAATGGATTCCTTCTATTCCACTGAAAGGTGGCCGGAGCAGGCACTCTTCTGTTCTCCTTCACAATCACCTACTAAAGAGTGTACATGTTATGTTATGTGTTTGAGTTCCCTCATGACTTGCAGCCAGTTTGTGTAAGATCCTCTGCAAATGAGAAAGTTAAAAAACAAAAAAAACACCCAGAACTCACCATCATCTAGTCTATTATAGAATATACAACTGTATTAACATGGAGGCCTGCTTGGCTACTTTTTTTAAAACATATTGTTAAGTAATTTTAAAATAATGTCTTTCTTTTTGAAAGATGGAATACATTACTATGCAGAAGGCAAAAAAAAAAAGAGGATAATCACTGAATAAGATCATAAAAGGAAAGAATAAAATATTTTGCAAAATATTTTTCTATTTTGTCCTACATTGGTCCTCTTTATTAATTTTATTTTATTTTATTTTTTTTTAAGATTTTATTTATTTATTCATTTATCCCCCCCCCTTGCTGCTTGTGCTCGCTGGGTCAGCCAACCACGCCGTGCGGGCGGGCCTGCCCTCACCAGGAGGCCCCGGGAACCAAACCCGGGGCCTCCCATATGGTAAACGGGAGCCCCACTGATTGAGCCACAGCCGCTTCCCACTCTTTATTAATTTTAGGCACTAATTCATGTTTTAAAAATAATTTGGGTATTCCATATGTACCTCAAACTGTTTACTATATCTAAAACTCAATTCAATCAATGCTTTCTTTACAAATTTATTATTCAGTCTGTATTCCTGATCCTGTTAAAAAGGAGCCCCATCAAATTCATAATAAGTCAAGTCCACAGGTACCAAAATGTGCCCCAGAATTCCTTCATTTTCTAATGGAAGTGGAAGTGCTCCATTTTCCCTGACAGCAAATTTCCCTGGAGAAATGGTCCTAGACCTTAGGTTTACCCACCTTGTTAACTCCTCATGAGATCCTCCTTTTCATCCCTGTCTCCTCTCCCTGGTGTGGAATTGACTCCCTTGCAGTACTTTTGCCAAGTGGCATCTTCTTTGAATTTATTTTTTACTTTTCTGTGGTGGTTGTTCTTTATTTGCTGGATGCCTATTCTCACACGTATCTTTTTCCTCCTCTCTCCTTCTGCTTTTTATTTCTCTGTCCAGAAAAACCTGACTTCAATACCGAAAAAGATAAAACTATAGAAACTCAAATTAAAAAAAAAAAAAAAAATACTCAACGATTCTTTCAGCTTTATTAACATTTTCCATTGTTACTTGCGACTTGTGTTTCATTCTTTATAGCATTGATAATGAACATTTGATAATGAATGGTCTTGTAGATTCAGATTTAAAAAAAAAAAGCAAAAAAAGAGCCCCATCGACTCAGCTGCTAAGCCACAAATCTGGAATTCACCCTCAATTCTTTTCTACTTTAACCAAGCTATTGCTCAAATATATCCTTTCCTTTTTATCTCTCATCTAAAATGTAGTAACGATCTCCTACTTGCTTCCAATCCAACTCCCCTCACGCACATCTACCCTCCACACTGCTGCAAAAGCACTGTGTGCTAGCTCTAAACCATATAATAACTGCTTAACATGCTTCAATGGCTTCATAGTACCTACAAGAGAAAATTCAAACAATATCTTGGCATTCATACCTATCAGTTCTCTTCTTTGCCTACTTGTGCCACTCCCTGGTAAACTATACACTCAATGAATTCTTATTCTTTACTTTGTTTCCAATATTGCACACAGTGCCTAACCCTTAGTAGGCATTCAATAAATATTTATTGAATAAATACTATTTGTAGTTGCCTACACATCTTTTCCATCTTCACTATACCACTCATATCCTTCATATTATATGAAGAATGAACTCTGACGTTTTAACCTTCAAAATCCAGTTTAAGTGTCACCTCCTCTGGGAAACTCTCCCTCACAGCAGCTCCCCATTTCCTTCCCTCCATTCCTTCCATTAGTAAAGGAATCAATTCTTTCAGTGTACTACTTTCTACTTCAGTACCTCTATTATTCTGTCTATTATAGCATATTAGAAATTTAGGTTTTATATTTCTGCCTCTACTATAGATTCCTTGAGAGAAATCAGTGGTCATTCATCTCTATGAATAAGGGCTCAATGTTTTAACGAAACTAAACACAAATGTCATTTTGCCTGTTTCCCCCACCTTTTAGTTTCCATAAGGTTAGAATCTTATATTGCTATCTAAGCAATGCAGTATACAGGAAAGAGTCAGAACTGGGTTCAAATTCTGCCTCCATCACTTAACCAGTTGATAAATATTAAGCAAAGTAAATATTTTGTCTGATCCTTAGTGTCCTTTCTACATAATATAGATAACACCTTCTTCATAAGTTTGTTTTTCATTTTAAAAATAATTTACTGAAGTATATATTATTCATACATAAACATACATAAACAATAAGTGGATAGTGAAAGGTGTGAATTTACAAAACAAACATGCATAACATCATATAGGGCTCCCATACATCACCCCAATACAAATACCTTCCACTGTTGTGAAACATTTGTAATAAATTATGAAAGAGCATCCTCAAAGTACTACTACTAACTATAGTCCATATCTTACATTTGGTGTATTTTTCCCCCAACTCACCCTATTATTTTGTTTGTTCATAACCCATATAATTTATCTAAAGTGTACAATGACATTTGATATAATCACCAAGTTGTACATTCATCAATATTAGAACATTTCATTACTCCAAAAAAATCCAAAAAACAAACCACTATCACACCTATATGTTAGCGCTAACAAATCCTATGCTGTGCTTTCACCATTTCTATTCATTTCCAAACATTTACAAACAACTTTTTACCAATTCTGCACAGATTAAACCTCAGTTTTCCATTCTCTAATCACATTCTGTTCTCTGGTACCATATTCTAGCTATTAACTCCATGAGTTTGCTCATTATATTTAGTTCATAACAGCAAAATCATATAATATTTGTTCTTTTGTGCCTGGCTTGCTTCGCTCAACATACTATCCTCCAGGTTCATCTACCTTATCATATGTTCATGACTTCATTTCTTCTTACAGATGAAAAATATTCCATTGTATGTATATACCACAGTTTGTTTATCCATTCTTCAGTTGATGGACACCTGGTTGTTTCCATCTTTTGGCAACTGTGAATAATGTGGCTATGAACATCAGTGTGCAGATGTCCATTCTCGTCACTGCTCTCAGTTCTTCTGGGTATATACCTAGTAGCAGTATTACCAAGTCACTTGGTAGATCCATATCTAACTTCCTTAGGAACCACCAAATAGACTTCCACAGTAGCTGTACCATTCTACATTCCCACCAACAGTGAATAAATATTCCTCTCTCACCACATCCTCTCCAACACTTGTAGTTTTCTGTTTTGCTAATACTGTCCATCTTAGTAGGTGTGAAATGATATCTCATTATAGCTTTGATTTGCATTTCCCTAATAGCCAGTGATGTTGAACATTTTTCATGGGTTTTTTTTTGTTTGGTTTTTTTTTTTGCCATTTGTATTTCTTCTTTTAGAAAATTGTCTATTCTGGTCTTGCCCATTTTTTAATTGGGTCATTTGTCTTTTTTTTTAACAAATCAATTTTATTCATGCATATTAATAAGGCATAAATACATGCAAAGTATACAATTGATGGTATTCAGTATAATCACATAGCTGTGCATTCATCACCCCAATCAACCCCAGAGCATTTTCATTATTCCAGTAATAATAATAATAATAATAATAATAATAATAATAATAATAAAAAACAAAAACCAACCAAATAAACAAACAAAACTCATCACCTCTCAATCTCTCTATGGTCCCCCTGCTGTACATAGCAGCTATTCTGTTTCCTTCTCTCTAATTTGTTTGCATTTATATTTTGTAAAAACAGTCTCATATATGCAATATTATCCATATTCATATTTTACATTAGGTTTCACTATGTTATGCAGTTCCATGTTATGTTTTTTAGCTTTCCTTCTAGTAATATAAATTTCCTTAGGTTTTCCCTTTCAACCACTGTCATACCCCTATAAATAGCTCTGTTAGTCACAAACAGCATGATGTGCTCTCACCATTTTCATTCATTTCCAATGATTTACAAACATATAGGATCTCTTTGTATATCATGGATATTAGACCCCTTCTGGATGTGTGATTTCCAAATATTTTCTCCCATTGAGTAGGCTACCTTTTTACCCGCTTCACAAAGACCCTGAGGTGCAGAAGTATTTTAATTTTGAGGAGATCACATTTATCTATTTTTCCTTTTGTTGCTTGTACTTTGGGTGAAAAGTTTAAGAGACACCCCTCCCCCCTACTACAAGGTCTTGTAAGTGTTTCCCTACATTATCTTCTAGGAGTTTTATGGTCCTGGCTTTTACATTTAGCTCTTTGATCTATTTTGAGTAGATTCTTGTATAGGGAGTGAGATAAGGGTCCTCTTTCATTCTTTTGGTTATGGATATACAGTTCTCCCAGCATCATTTATTGAAGAGACTCTTCTGTCCTGGAAAAGTGGACTTAAAAAAAAGTGGTCAAAAATCAGTTGACCATAGAGGTCAGGGTCTACTTTTTTTTTTTTTTTAAAGATTTTTATTTATTTATTCATTTATCCCCCCCTTGCTGCTTGTGCTCGCTGGGTCAGCTAA
Source organism: Tolypeutes matacus (assembly GCA_026826555.1). NCBI lineage: Eukaryota > Metazoa > Chordata > Mammalia > Cingulata > Chlamyphoridae > Tolypeutes > Tolypeutes matacus. The sequence continues at coordinate 11,967,045 of JAKSZT010053801.1, read as the reverse complement.
CCACGCCATGCGGGTGGGCTTGCCTTCACCAGGAGGCCTCGGGAACCGAACCCAGGGCCTCCCATATGGTAAACGGGAGCCCCACTGATTGAGCCACAGCCGCTTCCCAGGGTCTACTTTTGAACTCTTAATTCTATTCCATTGATGAATATGTCTACCTTTATGCCAATACCATGCTATTTTGACCACTGTAGCTTTATAACACACTTCAAGGTCAAGAAGCATGAGTCCTCTGACTTCACTCGTCTTTTATAAGTTGTTTTTGACTATGCAGGACCCTTTTCCCTTCCAAATAAATTTGGTAATTGACTTTTCTATTTCTGTAAATTGGGCTGTTGGAATTTTGATTGGTATTGCATTGAATCTATAAATCAATTTGGGTAGAATTGACATCTTCACAATGTTTAGTCTTCCAAACCATGAAACAATTTGTTTAGGTCTTCTTTGATTTCTTTTAGCAGTGTTTTGTAGTTTTCTGAATACAGATCCTTTACATTCCTGGTTAAATTAATTCCTAGATATATGAGTCTTTTTGTTGCTATTGTAAATGGAATTTTTTTCTTGATCTCCTCCTTAACTTGGTTATTACTAGTACATAGAAACATTACTGATTTTTGCATGTTGATCTTACCCTGCCACTTTGCTGAACTCATTTATTAGCTTTATTAGCTTTGTTGTAGATATTTCGGGATTTTCTAAATATAAGATCTTGTCATCTGCAAATAATGAGAGTTTTACTTCCCCTTTTATTTCTTTTTCTTGCCTAATTGCTCTAGCTAGAACTTCTAGCACAATGCTGAATAACAATGGTGATAGTGGGCATCCTTGTCTTGTTCCTAATCTTAGAGGGAAAGCTTTCTACCTTTCCCCACTGAGTATAATGTTAGTTGTGGGATTTTTAAATATGATCTCTATTATGTTGAGGAATTTTCCTTCTATACCTCTATTTTGAAGTGTTTCCATCAAGAAAGGATGTTGGATTTTGTCAAATGCCTTTTCAGCATCAATTGAGATCATCATGGGGGGGGGGGGGTTTCCCCTCCAATTTGTTAATGTGATGTATTACATTAATTGATTTTCTTATGTTGAACATTCCAGGAATAAAACCCACTTGATAATGATGTATAATTCTTTTACTATACTGTTGGGTTTTATTTGCAGGTATATTCACCATCCGATATGTTCATTAGAGAGATTGGTCTCTAATTTTCTTTTCTTGTAGTATCTTTATTTGGCTTTGGTATTAGGGTGATGTTGGCTTTTAAAAAAGTGTTGGGTAGTTTTCCCTCCTTTTCAATTTTTTGGAAGAGTTTAAACAGGATTGGTATTAATTCTTCTCAAAATGTTTAGTATAATTCACCTGTGAAGTCATCTGATCCTGGACTTTTCTTTGTTGGGAGATTTTAGATAACCGATTCAATCTCTTTACATGTGATTGGTTTGTTGAGTTCCCGTATTTCTTGGAGAGTCAATGTGGGTTGTTTGCGTGTTTCTAGGGATATGTCCATTTCATCTAGGTTGTCTAATTTGTTGGCATATAGTTTCTCATATCCTCTTATGGTCCTTTTTATTTCTGTCAGGTCAGTTGTTACTTCCCCCCTTTCATTCCTGATTTTATTTATTTGCATCTTCTCTCTTTTCTTTGTTAGTCTTGCTAAAGACTTGTCAATTTTACTGATCTCAAAGAACCAGCTTTTGGTTTTGTTGATTTTATCTATTGTTTTTTTGTTCTCAATTTCATTTATTTCTGATCTAATCTTTGTTATTTCTTTCTGCTTGCTTTCAGATTGGTTTGCTATTCTTTTTATAGTTTCTCGGGTTGTTCAGTTAGATCTTTGATTTTAGCTCTTTCTTCTTTTTTAATATAGTCTTTTAGGGCTATAAATTTCCCTCTTAGCACTGCCTTTGCTATATCCCATAAGTTTTATATGTTGTGTTCTCATTTTCATTCATCTTGAGATATCTACTAATTTCTCTTGCCTTTCTTCTTTGATCCATTGGTTGTTTAGGAGTGTATTGATTAGCCTCTACATATTTGCAAATTTTCTCCTTTCCCACCTATTACTGATTTCCAGCTTCATTCCATTATGATCAGAGAAGGTGCTTTGTATTAATTCAACTTACTTAAATTTATTGAGAGCTGTGTTGTGGCCCAACATGTGGTCTATCCTGGAGAAAGAACCATGAGCACTTGGATAAGTGAATGGATAAGCTGCTGATCTGAGATGCAACGTTCTGTATATATCTGTCAGACCCAACTCATTTATCATATTTCTCAAGTTCTCTGTTTCTTTTTTAACCTTCTGTCTAGTTGTTTTATCTATTGGTGTGCATGACATGTTAATGTCCCCAAATATTATTGCAGAGACATCTGTTTCTCCTTTCAGTTTTGCCAGAGTTTACCTCATGTATTTTGGGCACCCTGGTTATGTGCATAGGTATTTATGACTGTTACTCTTTCCCGGTAAATTATCACTTTTATTAATATATAATGGCCTTCTGCATCTCTTATCACTTTTTTGCATTTAAAGTCTGTTCTGTCTGACACCAGTATAGCTACCCCTGCTCTCTGCTGGTAACTATTTGTGTGAAAAATCTTTTTCCAACCTTTCACTTTCATCCTTGTGTCTAAGGTGAGTCTCCTGCAGACAGCATATGGATGGTTCATGTTTTCTTATCCAATCTGTCAGCCTATGCCTTTTGATTGGGGACTTTACTCCATTAACATTCAGTGCAATTACTGTAAAGGTATTACTTACTTCAACCATTTTATCCTTTGGCTTTCATATGTCATATTTTTGTCCATCTTGTTACCTTTTTGGTTACCCTTTCTGATAGTTTTCACTTATACACTCTCTTCTAAGCCTCTCTCTCTCCTGTCTTTTCTTTTCTGGCTGCAGAACTCTTTTTGGAATTTCCTGCAGAACTAGATTCTTGTTTATGAACTCTCTTAGTTTCGGCTTATCTGTAAATATTTTAAATTCCACATCATATTTGAAGGACAGTTTTACCAGATAAAGAATTCTGGGCAGGCACATTTTCTCTTTCAGAATCTTAATTATATCATACTACTGCCTTCTCACCTCCTTTGTTTCTGAAAAGAAATCTGCACTAAGTCTTATTGGATGTCCTTTGTATGTGATGTTTCACTTTTCTCTTGCAGCTTGCAGAATTTTCTCTTTATCTTTGGCATTTGGCATTCTGAATATTATGTGTCTTGGAGTAGGTCTATTTGATTTATTCTAATTAGAGTTCACTGTGTCTTTCATGAGAGCTGGGAAATTTGGGGCCATTATTTCCTCAAGTACTCTTTCTGTCCTTTTTCCCTTCACTTCTCCTTCTGGAACTCCCATAACACATATGTTGGTGCACTTCATGCTGTCATTCAACTCCTCAATTTTTCCCATTCTTTTCCTCTCCAATCTTCTCTCTTTTCAGTTTCAGTTGTTCTTTCCTCTACACTGCTGATTCTTTCTTCCAAGATTTCAATACTGCTGTTGTGTGCCTCTGTTGTATTTTTTATCTCACTTATTGTGTCTTTCATTCCCATAAGCTCTGTTATTTTTCTATCCAAGATTTCAAATTTCTCTTTGTGCTCACCCCAGTGTCTTCTTAATGTCTTTTATTTATTTATTTATTTATTTATTTGGCCATGTTGTGCTTCAACTCCATGTTCTGAGAGTTTTGTATGATCCTCATTGATTAGCTGTTTCAAATCCTGTGTCTAGTCTGGAGCTTTGATTTGTTTCTTTGCCTAAGTCAAATCTTCCTTTTTCTTAGTATGGCTTGTAATTTTTGCTAATGTCTAGGCATCTGATCCTGATGATGAGTTTACTCTGATGTTTAGTTTCTCTCTTTTGCCTAGGGATTTACTGTTAAGTAGCTGTTTGCTACTACTATTCTTTGACTCTTGCTTCAACTTGATCTAGATATATAGGATTGCCCCTGTTACTGCTCAAACCAGGGCTAAGGATCCAGTAATGGGGTACAGGCCAGTCTCCAAGAGCCTTGGAGAAGAGGGCATTAAAGACACTTGCTTGGGAAGCGGCTGTGGCTCAATCAGTAGGGCTCCCGTTTACCATATGGGAGGCCCCGGGTTCGGTTCCCGGGGCTTCCTGGTGAAGGCAAAGCCCGCCTGCACGGCGTGGTTAGCTGACCCAGCGAGCACAAGCAGCAAGGGGGGGATAAATGAATAAATAAATAAAATCTTTAAAAAAATAAAATAATAAAAAAATAAAGACACTTGCTTGCCTCTTTTATTTATTATTTTTCCCTTTTCATGAACTTTTCTTGCCTGGCCAGCAGATGGTGCTCTTTGGCAGACCTCTCAGCTCAGACCCCTGGTGCTAGGGGGGAATGCATTCAGTGTAACTCCCAGGTGGGTGGTATAGAAGCAATGTACTCGCGGCTGGCGAAATTTCACAAACAAACTTTCTCAGAAGCTGTTCCCCTCCCTTGGCCAGCCCTCAGCAACCAACCTGGAGCAGGAGGGAGGTGGTAGAGAAGGCAAATTATCTTTACTTCCCTGCCTGCTCTCAGTGCAAACAGTGTCGCAGCGCCATCCAGCCTGGAAGTATGGGACACCTCCAATGCAGCAGACCAAATTCACTGGTAAAAATCTAAATTTGCTGTAAACTGTGTCCCTCCCTTTCCGCTTTCTTGGGGAAGAGGACCCCTGCAACCCCCTCATCCGCAGCCACTGAAGTCCACAGCTGCTGCTGTGCACAGTCTGCTGTTTGCGCCAAGGGTTGGAGGATGGGCACCCACTGCTGCTTCTGCAGCTTTACTCACGGGATTTTTCAGCCAGCTTAGACTCCTGTCCTTCACCCCTCTCTCTTCTGGTGGTGTCTCACCTTTCCCTGATGTCCTGATCCCTAGAGGAGCCCTCCAGACAGGCTTTGCCTGTTCTCCAGCTATTTCTTCTGGGAGAGAAGTGATCTCTCTGCCTTCCTAATCCTCCATCTCCCCGGAAGTCCTCTTCTTCATTAAGTTTTGAAAGGACAAAATGAGATAATGTTTTAAAAAATGGCTAGCAGAGTGCTCAGTGAATTTTATTTCCCTTACTGAGAAGGAAAAGCAAGAGAAGATTTGTGTGTGTTTGGTGGTGGGAAAAAGAGAGAGAGAGTTAGTTGGGAGGCATGGCTAATGAGTTTAGTTTTAGAGTGAGTAAGTTTTATGTGATTGTTTTAGAGACAACTTAGCTCATATTAACTTTTCCATTTCAGCAATTGTTTTAGTGACTGACAAAAAAATCATTATCTTTCACGCACAAAAAAAAATTTCAAGTTTTGCAATCAATTGTTTCAGTCCATCATATAGCATGATCTCACTGATAAATTAGGAATCTGACAATGTAAACTTTTGGTCAACTACAATTTGACCAGCCCAATTAGAGTTATAAAATACCACTGCCATTCAACTAAAAACTGTCAATATCACTCACTCTCATTCAAGGATAAAACTAGAATTTATAGCTAATTCTGTAATATGGCCATAAGAATGTCTACAATATTGGAACTCATAAATACCCAGGAGTAACCTTGTGACTGGATATTAATTTGCCATCCAAATGACATTGTTGTTCCTAGGTACTTCGTCCTTATAGAATGCTAGCAACTGCTTATATTCCATAATTACACTACTATTTGCATTCAGGTAATTCTATGGGCATTTTCTAGCCTCTTAATAAGTTATGCTTTTTGGTATCTTATCAACTAAATAAAGGAGCTGTTTTGCAAGGAAGAGTTAATATGTTATATAACACCCTTTAATTCCCTCAGATAACAAAAGGGTTCAGGAAATATACGTGCCTATATCTTTCTCCACACACACACGAATCAAAGTATCTTTAAGAATGGTGAAGCTAAGGTATAGCTGTGGTGGTATTCACTGAATGCAGATGTCATATAATTGAAGGGAAAATATAAAAATAATCTTTAAAATGGAGAGAACATAATATAAAAATAACAATAATTCAACAATAATCATTTGGTACTACAGGACCCACTTTTAATAAAGCCGGAACAGAAAAAGTAAAAGAATCATAAATTCCTCCTGCACAGAGAAAAGCCAAACACTGTTGTATCATTTCTTTTATTCTAGTAATTAGATTAAAGCTCTGGGATGTTTTTAACCACTATTTCAAGATCACAGAATCCAAAATAAGATATTAGCCTTTCAAATCCCTATGAAAGATAAAGGCAAATAAAACATACAAACCATATGACAGAAGACTGAAAAACCAAGGAAGGAAAAAAAAAGAGTATAAGACACATGATATGTCCATGAGAACATAAAATATAAATGATTTAGAACTTTAAAACAAAGAAATGGCACTGAGGGATTAAGAAAAAGCAGCAGCAGCACAAAGAGAGAGAAAGACCTGCTTAACACACCCTGTGCACATACACACAAGATAAAGGAACAATACAAATAAACACCTTTCAAAACGGAATGCTCATGTTTTCAACCATATTCCCACCAATTTCCTTTGCAATGATGAATAGAATATAAAAATAGAGGAAAACCTACATCAGCACTGAAAACTAAAGAAGGATAAACCGACTTTGAAAATCTGCTAAAGGATATACTGAAGAAAAAGCCAACACCCATCTCATCTGAACAATGTTGGAACATTACTTCTACAAGCCTGTGAAAAAGAATCGAGCAGAATTCCACTGGGATTTTAAATAGGAGGAGTAAAGACCAGAGGGCAGGCAGGTCATAAAGTATCGAGAGTTTACTAACCAGCCTACAGAGTCCACCTGGATCCATCAGGTACTCTGAAGCACTTCTGACACTGGAAGCCACACTAAGCAGGGCCCTGGCAATGCTCATGCTTAGTTTACAAATGATTTGGGAAGCACTGTCATGGGTGACTTTTGAAAAAGACAGCCAAACCTGGGAAATACTGGGAGTTAGAAGGAACTGTTCTGGAAATTCTGGATATTACTCCAATCAGAGAAAAGAAACTTCAACTCTAAGGCAATACTTCCTTGTTATAACCACCTTTAGCTCTGGTCCTGCTCCATCCTCTCTCCCCCAAGGCCTCTGAAGCTCTGAAAGTTAAGCTATACTAAAGTTTTCTCTTTCTCTCCTTTTCTCACCCTGAAAGATTAAGACAAATATGCCAAACTCTGAAAAAGGGTCTCTCATTGTCCAAACTGGGCAAGCCTAGCCTGCATTCATTCCTTACTCTTAACAAACAGATGCTCAGAGACAAAATGAGGAACAAAATGCTATGGTACCTGCCACCATGAAGCTTATGAATTGGTGAGAAAGATATTATTAAACAAGTGCAATAAGGATCACAGAGGTGCAAAAAGGAAATAAAGATCCTCTAAACAGAGGGAATAATATAGTTTGGGAAGCATAAGAAAGACTCCTGGAGAGAGTAACATTTAAACCAAGAATAAAGAGTCCAACTGTATTACCCAGATTAAGAATGAGGAAAGGAGTGTTCCAGAAAAAGAATAAAATATGAGCAGTGGCCTTGAGATAAGAATGACTGTAGCCCACTGAAGGTTATGAAAGAAAAGCAGTGTGGTTGGAAGATGTGAGGGTTAAGGAGGGATATTTTGAGACAGAAGAGATAGGCAGAAGCAAATCTTGAAAGCCATTATAAGAATTTGGTACTTTATCTTAAAAGGAATGGGAAGTAACGAAAGAAGAGTAACATGAGCAAATCTACCATTGTAAAAAGATAACCATGACTGAAAGGTGGAGAATGGATGGGCATGGTATAAGACCAGAGTTAGTGAAACTAAATAGGAGGACAGAGCAAAAATCTAGGCAAAATATTGATGTGGGCCATGAGATAGAGAAATGAATTTGTGAGGACTCCAGTTCTGGCCCAAACATCTGGGCAAACAGTTGTACCATTTACTAATGCTGAAGATGCTTGAGACAATGCCATGCAAGTGGAGATTAGACAAAGGCAAATGGACTTACAGTACTGAGGCTCAGGAAAGAGAAGTGGACTAATGGGTAGATTTGGTGAGAGAAAGGAGGAGGAGTTAATTGTATACAGATGAAACTAAAGCCAAGGAGTAAATGAGATTGCCTAAGAAAATGTATAAAATGAGAAAAGAAGATTTCAGAGCCTTAGGAACATCAACATTTAGAGATGAGCTGGAGTAGAAAGAACTGGCAAAGAAGAACAAGACAGAGCAAAGACCAAAGAAGGGAGAGGTTAGGAAAGTTTATCCCAGAAAGGCAATGATGTTTGGTAGTTAACATTTACTGTGGATTAACTCTGTGAAAGGCACTGTGCTAAACAGTTTTCATATATTACCTCATTTAATGGTTATAACAACCGATGTGGTAGGTACAATATTATCCCCATTTTACAAGTTAAGAAACTGAGGAACAGATAATTTAATTAATTTTCCTAAGATCAAATAGATAACAATAACAGAGCTAGAAACCAAGAGAAAAGACTATTTCTAGAAGAGATAAGTGGTCAGTGTATCAAATGCCCTGAAGGCAGGAAGATAACAACCAAATTAAGCCAACTGAGTTTAATGGTATGGACACGATGTGTGATTTCAATCAAAGCAGTTTCCATGGAATAATGTAAATGGTTCTTCCCTTTCCTTTAGCCCCTATACCTAATTCATCAGCAACAACTCAATTCTGTCACCATCACCCTGGTTCAAATCATTACCAAGTTTTATCTGAACCAAAGAAATAGCCCTAAATGGTTTATCAGCTTCCACACTTGACCTCTACAAACTATTCTTCACACAGCAGCCAGAGTGATTATTTTAAAATCCAAATCAGGTATTGTCACTGCCTGCCTAAAAACCCAAATGGCTAGGATCACACAGAATAATACCTAAACTCCTCATAATGGACTCAAATCCCCCACATTATCTAGACTTCCTCTTTGTCCTCAACTCCAACCATTCTTTCTCTTGATCCTACTATAAAATGGTCTTCTCCCTCTTTTTTATAAAAGGCCAAGTCAGTTCCAACATGAGAATGGAAGCCCCTGGGAACAAGGTCTGTGTCTCTCTGCTTATACTATAACCCCAAAATTTTAAAAGTTACTGCCTGGTTTGTAAGAAGGGCTCAATATATATTTTTGGATAGATGGTAAAGAGACAGCAAGAATGTAAACTACATTCTTAAACAGTTTGGCCAAAAGGGATATGGAATCAAGCAGTTATTTTTTGTTTTTTTTAAGATGAGAGAAATTTAAGCAATAAAGAATGTTAGGAAAGTATCCAAGAGCTTGGAAAAGCTTCATATCATAAAGTAACAGAATGTAAGAAAAAAAAAGAAATCAATTAGCTTCTTTAGGAAAATATTAAAGCTATACAAAAAGAACAATTTTATCTCTCTATGCCAAAATTCCCTCACCAGTAATTTGTGGGGTTTGGGTAAGATCGGTAGTTTCAATCCTTTCACAATCAAGAACTTATTACAGTATTTTCCCTTGTGACCACCCTTGGTTATGTCACACTGAAAGGACGTTCTAATTAGTAGTGATATATGTCTGATTAATAAAATAATTATTACTCAACAAATGCAACCTATTTGGAAAATCTGAGACTCAGGAAAATTAAGTGATTCATCTGAGGTCACTGTTTTAGTTTGCTAAGCTGCTCAAAGCAGATACCGTGCAATGTGTTGGCTTTAACAATGGGAATTTAGTAGCTTACAAGCTTACAATTTTGACACTGAGAAAAATGTCAAAATCAAGGCAACCTCAGAGGCTTTCTTCCTGAAGACCAGCTGCCAGCGATCCTGGACTCCTCTGGCCCAAGACAAGGCACACGGTGGTGTCTGCTGATCTCTCCCTTCTCTTCAAGGTTTCATTATTCTCATCTTCTTGCTTCTGAGGCTTTCTGTCTCTGTGTATGAATTTCATTCTCTTATAAAGGACTCCAGTAAGAGGATTAAGACTTACCCTGGGTCATGCTTTAACTTAAGTAACCTAATCAAAATGTCCTACTTAAAATAGGTTTGCACCCACAGGAATGACTTAGCTTTAAGAACATGATTTTTCTGGTGTACATATAGTTTCAAACCACTACAGTCACACAAACATTTTTAAAAAGAAGATGTCATTGTTCAAATATGAAGAAACTGGTCCTTACCATAGGCAATCAGTGGAATCAATTCCAAATCATGGACTGAAGGTAAAAAACTGAAAGACCATAGAAGGATAATGACAAGGACATATTTTTCCCTCTAAATAGAAAAAAGGCAATAATAAATTCCAGAGAAATTTTTTTTAAATGTATAAGAAAGTCATGGTCTAACCACGAAGCAAATTAAAATGTCATGATTTTGAGTAATTGGTGTTATACAGAACCCACCTGAACATCACATTAGGGTCATTCTCTTTTTTTATTATTTAACTTTTTATTTTGAAATAATTTCAGGACATAGAACTTATAGGACAGAGAACTCCTATAATCTATACAGAGAACTCCAACACAACTCTCACCCAGATATCCAGATCCACCAACCTTTAACATTTTACCACATTTGCCACATCATTCTATCTATTATCCATCTACCTATCCATTAATCTGGCTATCTACTTATCTACTTTCTAAACATTTGAGAATAGGTTGCATACATGAAGCTCCTTGAATACTTAATACATCCATATACATTTTCTAAGAATAAAGATATTTATTTATGTAACCATCTTTAGTATAGCTATCAAATTCAAGCAATTTAACATTGATACAAAGCTTATTATAGTCAATAGTCCAGTTTTTGTGGAGGGACATTCTTTTTAGAATATCACAGAACACTTTAATACCTTAGAAAGTTAAGTGAGAAAAAAATATTATTAAAAGAAAAAACTACATAAGGCAGAATAATGCAATGTTTAAGAGCACTGATCAATTCATAGTTATGCAAATTATTGAACACCTCAGTTTCTAATGTTAATAAATGAATTATCATAATAATAGTGTACCTCCTTGATAAAGCCTCCATGAGCATTAAATGAGTTAATATATGTAAAACACTCAGAATAGTGCCTGGCATATAGTAACATCTGTATGTGAGTATTTGCTATTATTATCATCACTATCATTGTATTATCATTATTATTATCATCATCTGATAGAGAGATAGATTGATAAAGCTTAAAAGCAATGGGGGAAAACACACAAAAAATTGACCCCATAGAGAAACACAAGAATCCTAAAGGTTAAATGTGCAAGGAGGATAAATAATTAAAAAGTAGAAAAACATGGATAATAGAAGAAATGCTCTTTTTTAAAAAAGATATCCACATATACCAATGTGGATAGCACAAACATAACATTGAGAAAGAAAAGGCAAGTCACAGAAGATAAAAAGCAGATGATACCATTTACAAAAAAGTTCCAAAATGTGCAAAACTAAACAATATGACATTTAAAGATGCCTCTATGACAAAACCATAAAGTAAGCAAGGGAGAGATAAACAAAAAATGTAGGACTGTGGGTACCTCTGAAAAGAGGGAAGGAGATGTGACTGGCAAGAGTCACACAGGGGGCATCAATATTTCATTTCTGAAGCTGAGTGGGGGGGATTTTTTTTTAATTATTCTTTATACTGTATACAAATATTATGTATTCTTATGTAGATATGAACTATTTTACAATAAAAAAGGATAAAACTTTACTAACAGATTTTAAAGGCAAGAAAAGACACTCTTTTTACCTTTCAAGTTAACAAAGTTTTTTTCTTTAAAGCCCAATGGTGTAGTTTTTGTTTTTTTAATGATAAGACCAAGATTAATTAGTTTTAAAAGTTAAATATATTTCTAGGATGGCTGCAGCCAAATTCCACTGGCAGTGTAACCTGCTAAAAAAGGATTTCTCCCATCTGACACATATTTTCAAGCATAAATAAGCAATTTAATAGTTGTACATTTAGAACAATATACATAATATCTAGTGTTTAATGCCATTCTTCAGATGTGATATTTAATAACCAATGTTTTTAATACATTGTAATCTATCCTCTAAAAAAATATTAAATCTTTAAAAGGGCTATATAACTCTGCATATGGATCAAATTACTGGGTACACTAGGCTTCAAAGTTCAAACATAAGATCTTAGACAAAGAATAACATTTATATTTAGCACCACAAAATAGCCAAATAGTCAACTAAAGGAAACATAACCTAGAGAAGACATAGTTTCATACCATTAATTAATCATATTATTTCCATTAAAAATTGTGGATATTACTTAAAGACTTTTAGACATTCCATAGATTACAGAATCTTAAAGCAAAAGCAACATCGTTTCACACATTCTATTCCATTCATTTTGTAGATAGGAAAATTGAGGCATAGAGTTTAAATGACTTAGGCAAGAACAGGACTAGAAAAACCCAGCCTTCCAATTCAGCGTTCTTTTCATCATACTACTCTGTTTCCCTTGCAACATGTACACATACACAAGGTTGTAAATATGCTAATAAGCCTGCAATTTTTCAATTAGCTCTGCACATATGTAAACATCCACAACTTGTCTTCCTTCCCACCCCCCAATGCTGTATGACTATGTAGCCGTTGGGCAGTTTGATGTAATTATGAATTCCAAAAATATAATTGGATCATGCTTGTAAACTGATCTGTTAATCTGGGCATGATTAAGTTATGATTAGGGCGTTGACTGGGCCTGGTCAGTAGGGTGTTGAGCCCCACCCCTTGGTGGGTGGGGAATCAAATATAAAAGGAAAGCAAAGAACAAAGTTGAAGCAGTTTTTTGAGAAGCAGTTTTGATGTTGGAAAGAAGGCCCTAAGAGAAGAGAAGCGAACCGTTCACCTGATTGTCTACAGCTGACCTTGTGGAGGAAACATGAGCTAAGCCCGGAAGGAGACGCAGCCCGGGGAAGAGAGGAACCCTAGAAGCCTGAACCCTGGCAAACACCGGCAGCTGTCTTGCTCTAACACGTGGCAATGGACTGTGGTGAGAGAAGAACTTTAATGCTTTATGGCCTGGTATCTGTGCACTTCTACCCCAAATAAATACACTTTATAAAGACCAACCCATTTTTGGTATTTTACATTAGCACCCCTTTGGCTGACTAATACAGACTAGAAGGTATATTCACATACCAAGAAGTTAGAATATATACTTTTTCTTTTTTGTTTTCCAATTATTATGTGACCAGAGCTCCATGACTGCTTGTGGCCCCTCATCCACTGCCCTATTTCCTCTCCTGGACTGTGTACAGAGAGATAAGGCCCTAACTTTCTGTAGTTACACACCACTAATCTAACATAAAATAAGCATCCACCTATTACAGGCACTATAGTTCTTCCCTAACCCCAATACAGACTGACAACCAAACACAATAAAAACAAAATGAAAGAATGAATGTAAAATTCAGGGCTCTCTGGTTTGTAAAAGGGCTGTTCTGATTTTTTAATAGACTCTAACATATAGCACAGGCTTATTTTCAGTATTATCCTAAATTTAACATAAGTACTAAGAGATTTATTTTTTTGCCTTAAATAAGATAACTGATCCAAGAAACCATAAGGATTTGATGTATAATTTATAGTAAAAAAAAGACAATTATGTCATGGCTATAACAGACTACTGTAGGCGTGTGCTTGTATGCAGATGATCTACTAAATGCCATTTTTAAAACAGCAATTTTTAAAAAGTATTAATATACCATATATGACTTTTAACCCTTGAGTCTGTTCAACAGCCTAGTCATACAATAAAATACACTGCCTGGCATAAAATAGGCAATTGTTGTTGAAAGAGGATGTTGAGAAGTTTTCTTTTCACTCCAAAATTTCAGCTGTGACCCAAATTTTCAAATAAAATTCTTTCCCACATTCTAAAGTGAAAATACAATGAGACGCTGAAAGTTGAGGCAGAACCCCGGAGAGTATCCACAAAGCAAGAAATCAAGTGCTGTCTATAGACTCTATATGTCATAATTTCCACACACTTATTATTGTACTTTCCAAATATATTAGAATGCTATTATATAAAAAAGTCATTTCAAAGTCTTCTAGTAGCTTGTTATTTTGTATTTTTTTCAGCAACTGCTACTAAAAGCACAATTACTAATATATGAGAGGGTCCCCCAATTTTTTTATTGCTTAATTGAAAGAGTTAGAAATTACATTTAATACTGTATACTATACATATATGTGTCACTTTTGGAAAGGGAGTACATTGTTTGGAAATGGAAGTTGCTCTTCCCTTCAGGAAGCCAAATATTAAGAAATTATCCTGAAGTTTTCCAATCAGCACATTTTGTAAGTCATAAAGTCAGATGAGGAGCAGCTAGGTAACCCAATCATACAAATGCCAGGAAACAATGCTGCTCCAGGTCACCAGGGCCATGCCTCAGGGGTACAAGGTAAGAGTGGCAGACTCAAGTGCATAGGAAGTTTGCAGGTGACACTTGAAGAAATAAGAGAAATAAGACATAATATGAGAATGAGGGAAGAATGTAAGTTACTATAAATTATTTCAGTTTTTATAGATTAGGGAATTGTCAACAGTTGTTTTATGGAGAAGAACCTGACCATGGCAATAAAAAGTGCCTGTAAAAGGCAAAAAAAAAAAGCCAAAGGTACTCCACTTGGCAGAGACACATCTTCACATTCTATTCATTCTTCAGAAAAGTGAAGGGAGGAAGGGGGAGGAAAGTGAGACAGAAAGTGGGTTCAAGGCCAGTTGAACAACTTGGAAGAAGCCCAGAGAAAAACAAGGCTTGATGATGAAGGCCCTCTACAAGACATTTAAGGAGTTAGTCCTTTATCTTAAGAAACATAATAAGCCACTGAAGGAGATTAAGCAAGGAAGTAGCAGCAACAATTTTACAGTTTAGAAAGGACATTCTGGCTGCAGTATTCTTTTTTCAACATTTCCCATGTATTATTTGCTGCATTAGTTAATGTGAGGAAGCTCATGGGGAGATTGTCACATACTGATTGGGTATCTTTTAAAGCTACATCAAATTTTATCTTCTTTAAGATGCTTTTCCTGTACCCTTTCTCTTACTCCAGCCAACAAATGCTCTCTTCATTCTCTGGATTTCTTTGGGCCTTCACTTTTACCTTACTTATACATATTTTATCACCAGCTCTCATCTCTCCAAGTTACAGTCTTACATTTCTGACTCTACTACACATTTCCACATGAACACCTTACCAGCACCTCAAACTCAAAAGATCTAACACAAAACTTATTTTTTCATACCCACTTTTTACTCCCACCCACAAACCTGCTCTAAGTTCACATTCTCTCAGTCGCCCAAGTTTGACATCTTATAGCCATCTTTAATTCATTTCTCTCTTTCCCCATATCTAATTAATTTATTATTTCAATCTACCTCAACAACTGCTCTCTGATCCCACTGCCACTACCCTAGTTCAAATCTTCATTCTCTTACAGCATTTCCTTATTGGTCCTATGGTTTCTTTCCCAATTCAGTTCATCCTTTAAACTATTAGATAATAAATATATCCTGTAATTCAACTCTGTGCCATTTTAAGGAACTTCAGTAGTTTATCATAACTTACTAGCATGGTCCAATTCTCCTAGTCTTAGCATTAAAGCCTTGCATGTTCTAAGTCAATCCTAATTTTCCATTTTTATACTTCTCTTCTCACTATTCCCTTTCATATATGCTACACTTTTTTATAAGCCTACCCTCACTATCTCTCACCTGGTAAATAGTGGTGCACAACAGAAGTTGATTTACTTCCACATGAGTTAGCTCTATTCTCCTTCCTCATGTCATCTCAGTCTACAGGAAAACAGTCTACCACCTATATATTAGATCCTCACAAAGGAAATTAGAGTATTTGTGGAAAAGCTTGTAAAACCTAGAAAATAGCCAAGGACAGAGAAAGAAGAGCAATGTAACTGAGCTCCAATGTCAAAAAAAAGTGGGCAGCAGTGGCAAACAGGATGCCATGAAAGTTTCAGAACATTTGAAAAAGAATCTTTATACTTGGGACAATGCTGTTAAAAGCCTATTCAGAATTCTTCTAGGTGATTCTTTGGCCTATTGGAACTTATAGTCCAGTTTAGGAGATGAACATATGTGGACTTAACTAAAATACAAGATGGTAAAAGTCATGCTCTAATCAAAGTACAAACTTCATTCGAAGCATAAGGAAATGACAAACTAAGAGATCAGGAAGGCTTCACAAAATAGCATCTGACTGAGGTCTTAAGAACTTCAACAGGTTATGAGAGGAAAGTATTCCAGGCAGTAGGGTTAACCTATGAAAGGCAGAGATGGAAAATGCTAATCATGTGTGAAAAATAGCAAAATAACCAATGAATTGTTGATCCCTAAACTATTACTACTTTGAATGTCTCTAATTATCATTTAATTTTAATGAACTAACCCTTCAGGGATATTAAGTTCAACATTTTACTTTAGTGAATTCCTGAAAATATGCAGAGATGATTATCTGCAAGATATATTAGTTGTTATCAGAGAGGATTTTCTCAACTCAGTTGTATCCCAAACTTCTTTATAATTCCAGAATCTGAGCTGGTGCCACACTCAGTTTACTCCCTATAGGCTACCAATTCAGCATTCCTTGAGTATAAATGAACTGTTTTAGTATTCTAGAATCTCACTAAAAGTGCCACACTCTTCTACACACAAATTGCAATCAATAGCAAATGATACGCAAATGATAGATTTTTACAGTCAAATAATCCATAATATAAAACTTAAAGATTCAAAACCTCTAAATGGCTGAACTACATTCTATAAAGAACTCTAGAATTAGAAGAGACCCTATGGGAAATCCAGATCAACCATGTGACCCAAACTGTCTATATAAGGTTCTTTCAATCAAGAATTTAGAATTGAGGCTCAATAACTTAGGTCAGTCTCTCCCTGTACCTGGAACCAAGGGACATGTAAATACCCAGGAGTTACTTAGTATCTACATTCTACCATGAGTACAAGAAAGCAAAGGGGAAAAAAAGGGTAAGCAGAGGGAACAATGAAGCAGACATACAAAGATAGGTAAAGACCTAGAGACAGGGAAAGTTCCATGTTTTCTAGTCCCTGGTCCCAGGCCCGAATAAGGTCTGTCTGCATTTGGCTTCCAATGGTCTTCCATTAAATTCTGTTCTTCCTTTCCTTCCGCTAAAATTAGTTCAAGTTCATTACTGATACTTACAACAGAAGATCAGCTGAGGCAATAACCAAAATCCTCCATAAAGTCAATTGATTACTAGTCTACCTTTACTATACTTTGTTTTCTCTTATTTGTATATCCTTAAAAGCCACACATATGACTTTGATATGCTGTTAGTAAAAATTAATATATGAATAAGAATTGTGTTGAGGATTTTATAAGGAAAACTCATCAAGCCCAGGAAGAAGAAAATATAGGAACATTAACGGCAAAGCCCTGAGATATATCTGTACAGCATTCAGAGATGCTAACACAACTGCAAATTAAATAACTATCTGATTACCCTCCTATTCAAAACCAGTTTAATTCTGAATAAGACAAATGGGTAGGTCCAATTCAGTCTCTTCTAAGATATGCTCAAAATGTGATAAGTCAATATGTGGTATTTCCATCTGGAATGCCCCTGGATAACTAGCCACAGACCTTCCGACCACAGGAAGGTATGGCTACTCTCCAGTGTTATACCTAACCCTGGCCATAAATACCAATCTTAGGACTTAGGTTTAACTATCCCCAAAAAGCAATTAGGCATTGACCTCATGATATAACCAGACCTTTCTGCTCTTAGGTGAAGGGAAGAAAGCAACAGAAACTTAATAGGATGGAACTCTGCCCAGCTGTGTGTGTATGTGTGCATGTGCTAGGAATCAAGACAGTTCCGAGGAAGACCCCCCAAAACTGGATCCACACGCATCATATCTGACTACAAGTAAACCAATTTAACATGTCTAGCAAGTCAGAGGCTGACATCAGAAGTATGAACCAGATGTAGCGGGTGGCTGTGCAAGATTATATAAACAAATACAGTATTATAGGAACCTGGACTTAGAAGGGACATGGAGACTATGTCCACCTTCACCATTTTATGGAGAAGGAAGCCTAATATCTGAACCGAAATCACCAACCAACACCATAACTCTAACAAGAAACACCAGGTAAGAATAAAATCAGAAGGATTGTGATCAGATTAGCATAAAGCCAAAAAGCATTATTTCCTCAAGTTGCTCTTTAGTGGTTTAAAATCTATTTTCAATCAATAAATAAGAAATATATCAGAAATATCTATGAATACTACTGTTAAGATATTCTTTGGATATTCTTGTTACTTGATTTTGGCAACAAAAAGTAAGGATTTCTCACCTAACGGAATAATATTGTAATTAAAATACTGGAACAAGCACCTTTAAAAGCAAAAACTTGTGTGTTGATGCAAAACCTAACTGAACTTGGATTCTTGCAACCTTGGCAGACAGGGAGTTTAGACACTATGACAAAATTCTAAATGGCAGAGAGCTAGTTATTTTAATATTTTTTTAAAACTCCAGACATTCACACAAGAGCCCTAATAAAAGTCACCAGAAATTAAACTAATATGTCTAGTAAATCTGGTGTTCAAAATCATTGGCAAGGGGCCATAGTACAATGAATTTTAGTCTTCAAAGACTGTTTTATCATAAGTATTGGGTAAGTCAACATCACTGAGGCAAAAAAAAAAAAAAAAGGCATATGTGTGTATATATATATATATATATATATTCCTTAACAGTATGATTCACTTTTATGGTTCAGCACAGTATTTTTTATAACCCATTGATGAATGTGACATTAGAATTTGCTATTAAAGTTACTTCTAAAATATGAATCCATAAAAAAGTAGGTCTTTTTGGAAAGCAAAATTATTATTCAGAAATAAACATGAACCAAGACCATTGCTAAAATTTGTACTATAAACTACACGTTTAATAGTTAAATGCCATAAAAATTTGCCATCAATCTGAACTGATAATTTTATAAGTTACATGAATCCTGAAGATTTTTTATAGACAAAACTATCTTTTAAAATCGATTTTGCCACCAACATTGCAAATGAAAATATTGAGACATATCAGAGGGTGCTGAATAAAGTCTATGCTTAATAGAGTTGGCTTTCAACAAATTTATAAATCCTGGTTGTCAGCCATATCTTATTTTGATAGTTCAGTCTATTAATGGCAAAAACAAAAACAAACTAAAATATCATAAGTAGTCTCAACTCTGAGATCTCTAATTTCTATTCTTCCGTTCCAGATAAAATTAAGAACCAAAAAGCTTCGATTACTAGTTACTCATCACAAATATAAAAGTTCATGCAATTTCACATTTACCTTAAACCCTACATTTGTACTTTCAAATAATTACCTTTTTATAATAATGTTATATTTAAAAACTCATAGCTAATATTTTTCACATGATTTAAAGAAAAACTATGTTTAAAAGTCATAATATCGCGACCTGAAAATTACCACACATGACACAGTATAGCCCTAAACCAAATAAGGTAGGAATAGCATCTTTCAGTCAAATAGTTTGACTCGAAATAGTCCAGTGTAAAACTCTTAAAAATAGACCTGGATGCTTTTTTTCTCACTTAAAAACAAAACAAAACTGGTACCTGGTAAACTCCGGGTTTTGTTCGATTCTGGCCTATTAAAAGTCAGCGGGACCCGCAGGGAGCCTGACCAAGCTGCGCCGGAGACCCCGAGCGCAGGCCAGTGGCGGGTGCGCCTCTGGGTGTGCCCTTCCTCGCCACCCGCCGCTCCCGGCGCTGCCCACCACGTCGCTCAGGGACGTGCGAGCTGAGGCGCGGATCTGGCCAGGACGTTCCCACGCGCCCCGGCCGGTTACTTGAGCTGTAACCCGCGGCGGAACCGACTACGCGAGAGCAAGCGGCTCCGGTGTCGGCTCCCGCCGCGCCCCCAGAACCTTCCCTAGCGAGGAGCGGCGCCCCCTCCCCCACTTCCCGCGGGCTGCCCCGCCAGGCCCCTCCCTCGGGGGCCCGCGCCAGGCGAGAGCCTCGAGAGGCCTCAGGTTCGCTCTGGGCGCTGGATAAGGTGTTCAGCGAGACGGCCAGACGCCTCCCGTCGGCGGGGGCGACGCCAACCCTGACCTCCTTCTACTGGGCCCTTCAGCCCACGGAACAAGGCGAAACCCTTTTGCACCCTCTTCGGCTGAGAAATGGGGATGTGCCCCCAGGAGGCACTCGGAGAGGCTCCATGGTCGGGGTCACATTCCCGCCCACACCCCAACTTGGCAGGGTCGAGGGTAGGAGGGCTGACGCGAGGAGCAAGGGAGCCCAAACTTACCGGCCTGCGCGGCTCCCGGGGCCGCGAGTGTACCCAAACAGAGGCAGAGGCAGAGCGAGAGGGGGCGCGGGAGGGTCCACAGCCAGCTCATGGAAATGCCAAGGAGACTTCGCCGCCGCCGCTACCTCAGTCCGAGTCACCCTCCCTCCCTTCCCGGCTCGGGGCGACGGACCGGGGCGGCGGGAGGCATGACGGGAAATTCCTGGGCACGGGCAGCCGAGTCCAAATATGAGCATAAGAGAGAACTAGGGAGGACCGGGGAACGCGCTGGCCGCGAACCAGGCGGGCAGCCCGAGCCTTGGCGGCGGCTCACCCCCTCCACCCACCAGCACCACCACCACCACCTCCTCCCACTCCTCCTTCTCCCCCTATCCAAGGACGCCGGCCTACTGGCGCGACCAGGAGGTGAAATCCTTCTGCCTTGGAGCGTCCCTTTCCAACGCTGAGGCCCAAGAGCAGAGCGGAGCATCCTACCCAACTGAGACCCCAGAAGGGGTAGGAAAGGAAGAAACCTCCATTAGGGTATCAGACAGCGAGCCACGGACACGTGCGAAGGGGTTTGAGGAAACTTGTGCTGCCCCTAATCAGTTGAGAGCTTTGATAATGAAGGGATAAAAACTTCAGGCAAATACTTCTCCAAGTGTGGGAGAGTGAAGTTGGCGCAGCACTGCCAATTATACGCTGCTGGGGTGAGCCATCTTATACATAACTCTTTATAATACATAATACCACCCTGCTGCATTCCAGGTGAGTGGGCCCTCTACACCAGATGTGTGCGCACATGTGTTTTGTTTTGTATTTTCTTATCCAGAATTTCAAAGGAGCCCTTCCCAACCTTATGTTTGAATACCATATGGAGTTGAGGCACGCTGACTGAACAATAAAGTTTTTCACACTAGCTAAATGCTGATGCTCTCTACCCCCAACCTCTGTTCATATCCCCTCACCTCAGCCCCCTCCCCCGCACCCACACTCAATTTGTTTTTATTGTAGCCTGTTTAAAGTTCAATGTTAAAATTTATTCAAAAGGTGCCACCTCTGACGACCAAATTGTTAGGCCTAGATGTTTAATTACAAGCCCAAGCCAGTGGTTCACTGACTCTTCTTTGGCATTGATAACTCCTCTTATAAGCAAGTCCAACATAATTATGTCTTAATTACTATAGTGTTTGCCTTTTCTTTTTTCTACTCAAATTAATGGGACAGGCCCTGGGCCCTGGAAATGTAGAATGTTATGTAGTTACTTATGACCATTTTGAGATGCTACAGAAATGATTTATTGATGAAAAATACTTAAGGGGTAAATATCAAACATTTAGATGTAGATTATTCTAACATAACTAAACTGATAGCAATTTGTACATCACACTGCTAATACACCACATCCAGTGAGTTATGCCTAGCAAGTGGGTGGATTTCACTCTTAATGTATTAGCAGTGTTAATGCGACTACAGGCAGATGACCTGGGTAAATTAATGGTAAATACACTGTTATACAGTAAATAAGAAATTTTAAAAGACATATAACATTCCTATTCAATTAGGTACCTAAAAGCTGGGTAGTTGAGGGAGGAATATTCAGGAAACTCTTGGATATTCTGTCCCTTTCCTCTTTTTCTGTATATTTAACCATGTATTATATAAGCATCTGTTTTTCTTGCTTCCGTCACAACAACTAGCATAGTTCTTTGCCCACAGTCTGAATATTTGTTTAAAAAGAAAAATAAAATGAGCTCACTCTTTTGTAGACTGTCATATAAGTGTAGAAAAAAAAGCTTGTTTCAAAGAATTATAATAACTGTGGTTATATTTTAAATATTTAAAATATTGTTAAGTTGAATGACCTTAAGTACAAAAACTTAAAATTATAAAGAGCAATACTATTACCAATTCATTATGTTAATATAAGTGGAGATTTAATTAATTGTATTGGCTTTGCTGACTTTACTGCCAGCCAACCAGAAGCTGCTTTAAAGGCTTGAATAAGTATGTTAAAGTCGGAGAAAAGAACCAAAATTACAGAGCGAAGTGCCAGATCTGAGCTAGGTGTTTTACATGAGGTATCTCATTTATTCCTTATAGATATCTCTGAATTTATTATTTTCCCTATTTTATATTTCCATAGATAAGTAATATTACACTACGAGAAAGGAGTGAAGTAGTGTTGGAATTCAAACCTCATTTCAAAGCCCATATATACTCATTTTACCTTACGGATTTGCCTATTTTGCCTACATTAAAAAAAAAAAAAAGGCATTCAACAACTGTATTCACTGGGCTCTTGTGGTTTTTTTTTTTCTTTTCTTTTCTTTTCTTTTCTTTTCTTTTCTTTTCTTTTCTTTTCTTTTCTTTTCTTTTCTTTTCTTTTTTTTCCTTTTGGTTTTAAGTAACCAGTGTGCACTCAAGTTACCTCAGTAATAGGGGTAAAAGATATATGTGGAAATAAGACCAGAGGCATAACCGGCTTGTCAGGTCACCACTTGTGGGTCTGGCAGGGAGATGGGGCCCTAAGCCATTGGTAGGTAGGGGAACAGGAAAGGTTCCTAAAAACTGATATTTTAATAATGTATTTCACACTTCTTTAATGTCTTTTTTAGTATAGTCAATAGCAATCATGTTAACATATTACCTTAAAAATTGTTTTTAAGCAAAGGGCTGGGAGAAGGTAACTGCTTCCCCTGCTTCCTGTATACCATCTCTCCCCTAAACTGGTGGTGTACTAGAAAAGGTTTACAGGTCTGGAGCCAGTTTATGTGTTGTAAGTGCTCTTACCATCCTAACATCTCTGAAGGCAGAGTTAGGAAGAGATGCACATAACCAGCTCTCAGGGCCGGTAAAAGCCAGCTCCAGCTCCACTGCCCCAACTCCTCATTCAATGTCTTCAGAACACAGCAGTAATTCTAGTTGCACAACCATAGCTCTAATGACAAGAAATTTAGTAATTAGTCCCTGAAAATATTGTGCTCATTGATGCTTATTCTAGTATTTTGCCATTAACATGCTTCAGCAACTCTGTCTCTTCTTCCTGTCTTTCTACTTCTGCTCCCATTACCAGCTGCCAACCCTCTCCATACCTCACAATCAGATGTCCCAGGAGGGAGAATCTGATTCTATCACCATCATCCCTCTTGGGGAAAGTTCTTGTGTGAATCTGTTTCATTAGCCACTTGGTATCCTATAGATTAGCTACCCCTGTGCTCTCTCCTTGTAAAAGGGCTACCTGCTACAGAACCTATACGAAAGAAACAGCTTGTGAAGCCTGACACATTTTTAGGGGGCTATGGTTTGGGCAGCCTCATTCAAAGAAAGTATGACAGGTATACAAGCTGTCACATCTCCGAGATACTATTCTCAGCTCTTTCATAAATTTGCCCTCAGGCATTGCACAAAGCTTTGGGACAAGCCCTCTATCCAGATAACCCCCAGGAATATCTTGGGTGGATGCCAGGAACTGTAAACAGGAAAGTGGACACATTAGGAATGGATATTGTTCAAAAGCCCCAAGCCAGGTGAAGAAACTCTAATTTAGTACTTAAATTCAATTAACATTTATCACAGGCCATTGTTTTAAAGCAGTAATGATCAATTGGTGAATAAGGATAATATCTCTTAGGGATGTAACACTCTCCAGAGGGAGGTTTTTCATGTTATACTCAAACCAAACTCCCAAAATTCTGCTTTCCTCTCCTGGGAAGTAAAATGTTACCACTCCCACCCTGTTGGGAACACTGCCTTATACTGATGAAAGTGTGTCCCATACCTAGTCAGCTGAGGGTGGGAAAAGGTTGAGAAGAACTGTCCTCAAGAACATGAGAGACACAAAGCCAATGCTAACTCGCTAAGGGAGTCTGGCCTGGCATATTCTCTCCGATTATGAGAATGGATATTCACTTCCCTGACACTGTTCCATCCCCTAGTCACCAAACACACTAAAATAATGAGGACTCATTACCAGGACATAAGACTTTTAAATAGAGACCAGATTAAAGTATTTTCCTTCTTTTCATGATAACATGGTTTGCCTGTGTCCCAGACAGCTCTGATTTATTTTACACCGTTGAAACCATCTCCTTTTGTTGATTGATTATGGAGAGATTTGAAGTATATATTTCCACCACCTGATTCTGTCAGCTTTAGCTTTGGATATGCTACAAAAAGTATTAATTATTTAACAACAAGATTTTCAATATTATAGAGAATTAAATAATCCTCTATAGGCCAACAAAGGTGCATCGCTTTTGGCAAGGATGTGTAATGTGAAGTGGTGTAGGCAAACTCAGAGAAAGAGAGAAAGAGAAGGGGTGGGGGGGAAGAGAAGGAGAAAATTAATTAACTTTTAAAATGGTACAGGCAGATTCTAATGGGAGACCTGATTCTACTCTTTCCTCCCTAAGTCGCTGATCCTAAGTGCTTCTTGTCTGAGAACATCTCACCCCATGGTGTATCCAGAGTTTAAATGTGTATATTTTTCATACAGCTTGTCCCTAACTGCAAGCCAGCTCCTTCATCTGTTGTTCATCCAAAGGGGTTACTATCTGATCCAGTGATAGAGGAACTCTGATTGTGTTGGGCTTCATGGGAAATGGTCTGTTGCTCTCCAAAATGGCACCTTCATAATGGATTTTCAGCAGCAGTGTTACCTCTGCTTGACTTTTACCCTACAAGCTGCCATTAAAGATTAACCCCCGCATAAGATACTGTTCCATTTAGAGGACTTGGGCTTTGATGCCAGACAGCTCTGGATCCAGATGAGGTCTCTGCTGTTAAAGCTATGGGACAATGAGCAAGTAATTTAACTTTTCAAAGCATTGATATTCTTGCCTGTAAAATGAGAAAAGTACAGGTACTCACCACACATAGTGCTTAGCACTTAGTGCCATGCTAGCCCATGGTAAGTCCTTTAAAAATATCATTATAGTACTAATATTACTAACTATTATCCTTGTTTACCAATTTCCAATCACCATAAAGTCACACTGCCTTTAAGCCTTATCTGATATGATTTCCTCTCCCTGACGTGACTCATAGTTTATCTTCACAGCTCAGTCAAAAATTAGTATTCATAATCACCTCTTAAGGAAGTCTCTTCAGATTTAGTAAATTTTTCAACATATATTTCTTCAAAATTACCTTTTATATTTATGCTCAAAGGTTACTAATAGTAATTATGTTTTTTAGTTTTAACTCCCTCAAAGTAATTATATTACAAAGCTACATACATATTTGAGTGATTATTCAAACTGTTTTGTGAAAACTACTTTGAGATTCCACCTGGGCACTCTTTCTGGTTCTCCAGACTCTCCCGGGAAAGGGTTCTGCAGCTTCCAGTTCTCCTCATTCAACCAGGTCTCCTCGTTCAACCGTGACCTGGTCTTGGTGTGGAACTGGAAGCAATGCAGGTGCACCCACATGTGCTCCCCTGGCCTACAGAGCCCCAGAAGAGTTGTTTAAGTTTTTGCCTATCCAGTAGCTGTTCTTGGAGGAGAACTCTTGTTTCACCACTGTTGGCTCTTTCCTAAGAGCATCTGAAAATTAAAAAAATCTCGGACATTGGTTTCATTCAAAGACCTAACCATAAACTTCATCCAGGAGGAGTGGCAACTGGACCTTGCTCAGAGAAGCCTGTACAAGGAGGTGTACAAGGATGCTGGAGAACTATAGCAACTTGGTCTCAGTGGGGTATCATGTTAGCAAACCAGAGGTGATCTTCAAATTGGAGCAAAGAGAAGAACCGTGGATAGTGGAAGAATTCTTAAGTCAGAACTACCCAGAAGTTGGTGATGCCTTGGAGAATGACAGGAAATCCAAGACAAATATTTGAGGCAAATTGTATTCTTCAACAACAAAACTCTGATTACAGAGAGAGTTCTTTCAGAACACTGGAGAAACAATTGAGTTTGTTTTTAGGATTATTAAGATAGATGTCCCTAGAGAGGATTCTTTGAAGTTTTGCTTCCATAATTTGTTGAGCTGCCTTTTGTCTCTTTTGTGTTTTGAAGTTGAAAAAAGTTTTAAAAAAATACCTTTAGAATTGCCATCAATATATGTAATACAATTTTTAAAATATCTTCAACACAGGAAAATCAACTTTAAATTAACTCATTCATAGCCAAAAGTATTCTAAAAAAGAAGAGCAATGTGGGAGGAATTTCGCTGCCCAACCTTGAAACATATTACAAAGCCACAGTGATCAAAACAGCATGGTACTGGCATAAAGATAGACATATCGATCAGTGGAATAGAATTGAGAATCCAGAAATAAACCCTCACCTATACAGTCAACTGTTTTTTGACAAACCTACCAAGCCCACGCTGATGGGAAAAAACAGTCTCTTCAATAAATGGTGTTGGGAGAACTGGATATATATAACCAAAAGAATGAAAGAGGACCCCTATCTCACCCCCTATACAAGAATCAACTCAAAATGGATCAAAGATCTAAATATAAATTCCAGGACCATAAAACTACTAGAAGAAAATGTAGGGAAACATCTTCAAGAGCTTGTAGTAGGTGGTGGTTTCTTGGACTTCACACCCAAAGCACGTGCAACAAAAGAAAAAGTATATAAATGGGACCTCCTCAAAATTAAACACTTTTGCACCTCACAGGACTTTGTCAGAAGGGTGAAAAGGCAGCCGACTCAATGGGAAAAAATATTTGGAAATCACATATCTGATAAGGGTTTAATATCCAGGATATATAAAGAGTTGTTACAACTCAACAGTAAAAAGACAAATGACCCAATTAAAAAATGGGCCAAAGACTTGAATAGACATTTCTCCGAAGAAGAAATACAAATGGCAAAAAAACACATGAAGAAATGCTCAACATCACTCATGATTAGGGAAATGCAAATCAAAACTACAATGAGATATCATTTCACACCTATCAGAATGGCCACTATTAAAAAGACAGAGAATTACAAGTGTTGGAGAGGCTGTGGAGAGATAGGAACACTTCTTCACTGTTGGTGGGAATGCAGAATGGTACAACCACTATGGAGGACTGTTGGGCAGTTCCTAAGGAAATTGAATATAGACTTGCCACGTGACCATGCAATACCACTACTGGGTATATACCCAGAAGAACTGAGAGCAGTGACACGAACAGACATCTGCACACCGATGTTCATAGCCACATTATTCACCATTGCCAAAAGTTGGAAACAACCCAGGTGTCCATCAACAGATGAATGGATAAACAAACTGTGGTCTATTCACACGATGGAATATTATGCAGCTGTAAGAAGAAATGAAGTCATAAAGCATATGACAACATGGATGAACCTGGAGGACATTATGTTGAGTGAAGCAAGCCAGACACAAAAGGACAAATACTGTATGAATGCATTACTATGAACCAAATATATTGTGCAATATATAGTTTGATTAAAAAAAAATTTATATGTATCCATTAAATTTAATTGAGATATGTATATATTTATTCATCTGTGTTTACTTTTTAGTTTTTAATTGTTTATATTTTCAATTATTAAATGTACAAATTAAAGTTTAAAAAAAAAAAGGCACCCAAATTGGAAAAAAAGTAAAACTATTTCCATGTGCAGATCAGATGCTTTTGTATGTAGAAATTCTAAAAAAAAAAAAGAAGAATATAGTTTTTTTTGTTTTGTTTTTGCCTGGGCACTACGGAATTACCATTTCCTGAGATAGAGAAGATTTAGGAATGGGTGGCAGGGTCGTTTATTAGCAGCCCAATTTTGGACATAAGCTTGAGATGGCTTTTTTTTTTTTTTAAGATTTTATTTATTTATTCATTTATCCCCCCCCTTACTGCTTGTGCTCGCTGGGTCAGCTAACCACGCTGTGCAGGCGGGCTTGCCTTCACCAGGAGGCCCCGGGAACCGAACCCGGGGCCTCCCATATGGTAAACGGGAGCCCTACTGATTGAGCCACAGCCGCTTCCCTGAGATGGCTTTTAGGCAGCAAGATAATGTTCACACAGGCCAATGAATATAAAAGTCACACACATTTCGAGCGCAGGGCTTGGGGCGGGGTCGGCGGGAGCCTTCCGGGGGAAGTTCCGAGTCCCCCCACCTTGGAGGAGCAGCGTGAGCGAGTCCCCATGCTCGGGGGAAGGGTAGCCGGCTGGCAAGGGACGTTCACGTCGACACAGGGGGAGGCCGTGCTACGAGGCAGCTCCAGAAAGCGGATTCTTCTCTCTTTTCATCACGGGGGCGTCTCAGGCACAGCCAGAAGCGGCCGCGCCCACCGCCCGGCTTCCAGTTCCCAGGCCCTGACGGCCGCGTTAGGCTCAACACCCAGACACCCCGTTTCATCCAGAAACGTTTTGGTTCCTCTGAGACGCCTTTTTTAGATGGAAGAAAAATTCTCGGCTGATTTTGACTTAATTGGTTTACTCAGGGTTTGTGTGTGTGTGTGTTTTTAATAAACCTTATTTTAGAATAAAAAATAAAAATAGAAGTCACACATGTAAGGGGATGTTGTCTGGGCTGTTGCTAGCCTATAGATGGTATTTAAATAAAGAGAAGTTCACAGATTGATTAGAGGGGAGCTAGCAAGATCCACTAAGAAGGTGTGACCAAAGAGATAGGAGGAAAATGAGGCAAGTGTGGAGGCCAAAAAGACAAATGAAGCTTTTATTCATTTGATTTGATTTGTGGAAAAGAACAAAACTTATTTTAAGCCAAAACAGAATAGACAAATTAAGCTATACCCTCTTTGTTTAAAAATCAGTAAACAACCTCATTTATGACCAACTAGTTTTTCTCAAGGGTGCTGTGATGGTTTAAAGCTGTATGAACCCCAGAAAATCATGTTCTTAAAGTTAATCCATTCCTGTGGGTGTGGTGCCCTGGTAAGTAGGATCTTTTGGTGAGTAGCATCTTAAATTAAGATGTAACCCACCTCATTCAGGGTGGTTCTTAATCCTCTAAATGGAGTCCTTAATAAGAGAATTAAATTCAGAAAAAGAGAGAAAGCCATGGAAGCAAGAAGCTGAAAGCAACAAAACCCGGAAGAAAAGGGAAAGACTAGCAGATGCTGCCATGTGCCTTGCCATGTGACAAAGGAATCCAGGATCCCCAGCACCTGGTCTTCAGGACATATTTCTCAGCCTCAAAACTGTAAGCTCTTAAATTTATAAATTCCCATTGTTAAAAGCCAACCAATTTCAAGGTATCTGCATTTCAACAGCCTAGCAAACTAAAATGGTGCCAAGAACATGAACTGGGGAAAAAGCAGTCTCCTTAACAAATGGAATTGGGAAAATGAAATATCCATATGAAAAACAATGTAGTTAGACTCCCACCTCATACCATATACAAAAATTAACTAAAAATTGATCAAGAACTTAAACATAAGAACTAAAACCATAAAATTCCTAGAAGAAAACATTAGGGGGACTTATAAACTTGAATTTGATAGTGATTTCTTAGCTATGAGCAACAAAGGAAAAATAGATAATCTAGACTTCATCAAAATTTTAAACTTTTGTATGATGTAACCGTTGGGAAATTTGGTGTAATTATGAATTCCAAAAATATAATTGGATCATGCTTGTAAACTGATCTGTTAATCTGGGCATGATTAAGTTATGATTAGGGTGTTGACTGGGCCATGTCAGTAGGGCGTTGAGCCCCACCCCTTGGTGGGTGGGGGAGTCGAATATAAAAGGCAAGGCAAAGGACAGTTGAAGCAGTCTTTTGAGAAGCAGTTTTGATGTGGAAAGTAGGCCCCAGGAGAAGAGAAGTCTGATCGTCTACAACTGACCTTGTGGAGGAAACAGGAGCTAGCCCGGAGAGAAACACAGCCCTGGGAAGAGAGGAACCCCAGAAGCCTGAACCCTGGCAAGCATCGGCAGCTGTCTTGCTCTAACACGTGGCAATGGATTGTGGTGAGAGAAGAAAATGCTTTATGGCCTGGTATCTGTGCACTTCTACCCCAAATAAATGCCCTTTATAAAGACCAACCCATTTTTGGTATTTCACATTAGCACCCCTTTAGCTGACTAATACATATGCCAAAGGACACAATCAAGAAAGTGAAAAGACAACCTATAGAATGGGAGAAAATACTCACAAACCATATATCCAATAAGGGCTCAATATCCAGAATAAAGAATTGCTACAACTCACCAAAAAGGCAAATAACATAATTTTTAAATGGGTAAAAGACTTGAATAGATATTACTCAAAAGAAGATATACAATTGGCCAATAAGCACAAGAAAAGATGCTCATCACTGGTCATCAGGTAAATGCAAATCAAAGCCACAATGAGATACCATGTCATACCCCTTCAGATGACTATAGTTTTAAAAAAAACAGAAAATGATAAATGTTAGCAAGGATACAGAAAAATAGGAATGCCTATACCTTGTTGGTGGCACTGTAGAATGATGCAGCCACTGTAGAAATAAGTTGGTGGTTTCTCAGAAAATTGAAAATAGAAATATTGAATGACCTGGCCACCCCACTTCTTGATACATACCCAAAAGAATTGAAAACAGGAAGTTGAACAGATATTTGCACACCAATGTTTATAGAAGCATTATTCACAAGAGCCCAAAGGTGGAAGCAACCCAAGTGCCCATAAATAGATGGATGGATAAACAAAATATGATGTATACATACAATGGAATATTTTTCAGCTGTAAAAAGGAATGAGGTTCTGATGCATGCTGTCACATGGATGAACCTTGAAGACGTCATGTTGAGTAAAATAAGTCAAACACAAAAAGACAAATATTGTATGACCTCACTTATATATAATACTTAGAAGAACCAAACTTTATAGAGACAGGTGGTGGTTTCTAGGTTACAACGGCAGGGGTGTGGGGTGGGTTGTATGGAGGAAAGGCAGGAAGAAGTAATTATAGCTTAATGGGTGAGTAGTTTCTTTGTTTGAAGAGATAAAAAAGAAGGAGTAATAGATATCAGTGATATAGCACAATATGAATATAATTAATACTACTGAGTTATACAAGTGAATGTGGTTAAAATGAGAAATTTTGTGCTATGTATCAGTTAGTGTGATAAAAAGTTAAAAAACAAGCAAACAAAAAAAAAAAAACTCAACAAAACAAACTGCTGACTGGTGAGGACCCAGGACAATTGTAATTCTTACAGTGTAGTAGGAATGAAAAATGTACAGATACTTTGGAAAACAAGTTGAGAGTTTCTTAAAAAGTTAAACACACTTACCATATAACCCAGCAAACTTACTCCTTGGTATTTACTGAAGAGGAATTAAAAGAAAATATGTCCAAGCCAAAACATGTAAGTGAATGCTTATAGCAGATATTCATAATCCCTCCGAACTGGAAACCATTCAAATGTCCATTAACCGGTGACAAGATAAACTATTGTACATCCTTAAAATGGAATACTACCCAGCATAAGAAAGAATGAACTACTGATGCATACAACAACATGGATGAATCTCAAATTTGTTATGCTAAGTGAAAGAGGCCAGACTCAAAAGTTTCATACTATATGATATGGAATGATATTTCTATGATATTCTGGAAAAGGGAAAATTGTAAGTGGTTACTGGGAGTAGGATGAGGGTAGAACTGATTAAAAAATGGAGGGGCATGAAGGAATTTTCTGGGATGATGGAAACATTTTATATATTGATTGTGGTAGTGGTAGTTACATGAGAATATACATTTGTTAAAAGAGATAAGACTGTAAACCTAAAAAAAATATATTTTACTGTATGTAGGTTTTACCTCATAAACCTAAAAAAATAATTTTTTTTAAGAAAGAGTGAACATAAAATATTTTTAACATTTTATTTTGTGGCTTTGCATATACC
The DNA here is from genome assembly GCA_026826555.1 of Tolypeutes matacus. NCBI lineage: Eukaryota > Metazoa > Chordata > Mammalia > Cingulata > Chlamyphoridae > Tolypeutes > Tolypeutes matacus. The sequence continues at coordinate 11,934,956 of JAKSZT010053801.1, read as the reverse complement.
TTGGCTCTAAAGCTTATTCTAAAAGATGGTTTCTAGATATCAGTTGAGCAACAGCAACACTGGCATACAGGTATAACCTCTCTTTGTGACCACACTGAAAAGCCATCCCAAGAAGTGAAGTGGCCAAAGAAAATTAATTTGTCGTGTGTAAAGTGGCAAGGTCGATCAGACAGATAAGAATGAAAACATCTCTTCAGAGATGAAGAGGAATCTTTGTGAGGATCAAATATATGTAAAGCGGTTTTAAAATTATCATTTCAAGTATTATTCAAAGTTTGATTATTATTTTTTAAGCTAGCTATCATAAAAGGAGAGAGAGAGAAATAAATTTGCAGTTGGACAGATTTCTATTCAAATTCTGGCTATGCCATGTAATAGCTATACATGACTTTGAGCAATTCACTTCACTTCTCTGAGATTTAGTTACCTCCTCTTTGAAATGAAAGTAACAATACCTGTTCTGCCTGTTGTGCAAGGTGCTTGTGGGAGATAATGAGATAGCTTTCAAACTATTGATGTCTAAAGAAAAGTCATGTTTAAAGTGAGTTGCATTTTTCTAAATTTATCCACTTTTTCTAAATTCATCCACTTTTGTTTCTTTGTATAAGCTATGGTTCTTTACATATGTTGAAGATATCTCCTTGAGATTCAAATGGAAATTATATACCTTCCAGAAAGGAACATTTGCACACTGTGATGGTTAAGCTAGTATGTCAACTCAGCCAGGTAATGGTGCCCAGTTGTTTGGTAAAGCAAGCACCACACTAATTGTAATAAAAAGGCATTTCATGGACTTAAGTCATCAGTGAGTTGATTGCATAGATGTCTGATTACATCTATGATCAACCAAGGAGATTGTTGTCAGCAACGAGTGTCATCTTATCCAATGAGTTGAAGGCCTTAAAAGTGGTAGTGATTTCAGATTTCAGAGAAAGAATTCTCAGTTACACTTCAGACAGCCAACGTTTCCTGTGAACTCATCAATGACCTTCATCAGAGCCCCTGGTTTGCAGCCTGCCCTGAGGAATTTGGACTTGTGTAGCCCACGGTCACGTGAGAGAATTTTATGAAATCTCATACTATTTACAGATATCTCTTGTTGGTTCTGTTTCCCCTAGAGAACCCTGACTAATACACACACATACACACAAAATTTGCTTTACAATTGAACACTGATTGCAAATCACTTTGGATAGCAATAGCAGTTACCAGAACTTCTTGTAGGAAGAGAAACATAAGGAAAATAGCATCTAAAAAAGTGTAGTACGTAGCAGGCTGTAGAGAAGATCAGAAGAGGACAGCAGTGTTGGGAATGCCTCCCAGGCAAGTGTTGCAGATATCTAGGCTAGATGTAATATAGGGCCTGGCCTAAGATGGTAGCAGTGAGACTAGAGATGAACAAGGAGATATGATTGGAGTAGTTGCCAGAAAAAATACAGGATGTCTACATAAATTTGAATTTTAAATAAACACCAAATAACTATTTAGTATAAGTATGTCCTCAAAATTGCATGGGTGAACAAACAGGATGAATACTAAGAAATATTCATTGAAATTCAAGTTAACCAGGTGTCTTATCTTTTTTATTTGATGAATCTAGCAACCTAGAGAGAAACTGGTAAACTGACTCCTACATCAACTATTTCTCTCAGAGGCAGATTCTGAAACAAAGGGAAAACAATGTGCATAACATAACCACTGTGAAAGAGAGGGAAAGTCATTAGGAAATAATACAGTTCTTTTGTGGATCATGAAGAGATCAGAAAAGGTATCAAATAAATTTTTTACAGACCTATTTATTTTCTTGCCAGGGCATAAGCCTTACTGATATTGTGACTATAGTCTATTCTTAATATGGGTTTTATATTATCCTGTACAATTCATATAAATGTGTGTGTGTGTTCAATTTATAGATTAATCATCAAAGAACCACAGGCTCACAGTGCCACTGGAGAGAATATGGCATAGGAAACATGAATTAGAGAACCTATAGTCACTTCATCCATCATCCACCACCTATATACACATGCATACATAGGCATACACACATGCACACATGTGTGGAAGACTAGGCAAGAAAGGTTTTCCCCTGTGTAGTCTCTGTGGCCCAAGGTGGCCTTACTTCATTGGGTACTGTATGTTATGGGTGAGGAGAAAGGCTCAGACCATGAAGCCCTGAAGGGATGGTTGAAAGATGTAAAGAAGTGGATGTATTTGAGGTGATAACACAAACCTGCAGGCAGGACAGACAGGAGTATTCAAGGTGACTCCCTCACCTGAAAGCTTAAGATATTTGGAACTTCCCTTGGGTGATACAGGGAAAATCCCTTGTCTTTCCTGCTTTGTAAATCCATTCTGAAATTGCCTTTACCAGGCCCCGTGTGGTAGTTTGAGGCTTTTATGGAAAAGCCTCAGAAAAGATCACGTCCTTAGAGAGAATCCATTCCTGTGGGTATGAACCTCCTGTAGGTGGGAAGTTTTGATTAGATTACTTCAGTATGGCATGGCCCAGGGTGGGTCTTAATCCTCTTACCGGAGTCCTTCACGTACAGGATGAATACGAAAAAAGAGTTGCTCAGAGAGGAATCCACAGCAGCACAGAGAGAACCCCTCAGAAGCTGACGGAGAAAAAGCCACAGAAACAGAGAGAAAACCATGAGGGCAAGGAGCTGAGATCAACAGAACCTGGGAGAGATCCGCAGATGCCTCTATGTGCCAGTCTTCTGGAAGAAAGCATCACCTGATGATGCCTGGTTTGGACACTTTCATGGCCTCAGAATTGTAAGCTTGCGACCTAATAAAATCCCCATTGTAAAAGTCAACTCGTTTCTGGTATATTGCTTTTGGAAGCTTTTAGGAAACTAAAACATCCTGGTGTCTCATTTTGTGGAGACTGAAAGGTCAAGGCAGAAAAGAGAAAGGGGTCTGGTTTCACTCCACTCCTCTTTGCGGCTATAGGGACACACCATGATTTACAATTGATGATCAACAATACCCAACAAGAGCCCACAGTGAAAGAAAATGTAAGACCAAACCTTCATGATTGACCTGTGGTTTAGTGAAGGTGGCCCCTGAGCAAAAGTCAGTCTTACAAATTCCTGGATAGTAGAGATATGGGAAGAGGGCTTGGCAGGGCTTGGATAACGACTGAATTCTCATCAACAGTAGAACAATTTGAAAAGAAAGCTAGATTCTTTCTCCTTTTGTGACTCCACATAGTATAATGGGTGCTTAATAAATAGTATTGACTAATCCTTTAACCTTGGGAGGTGAGAACTGAGGAAAATGGTTAAGGGAGAATTGATATATGTTTCAACTCTCTGAGAAAACAAATAGAACAAATAACTATTATTCACTTACCTTTCTATGGTGGTGTAAAATGAAATAAAACCCCAAAAGTTAAAAGAACTACAAGTAGCATTGGCTCCATTAATGAAAACTTGTAACTGTAACAATCAAAACTCTGAAAATTCCAAGATATTTAACGGAAAGAAAGAAACCCTAGAGAAACACTTATGGTAGTGTTTGAAGTAAAAGCAAAGCATTAAAACAATAAAAACATTTTCCAAATGAATCAAATGGTGCTGAGCTAATTTCATGACAATAAAGAAAAAGGTATTGGAAAATCTATATATTAAAGTAAGCACTGGTGTTATCAACATGAACAAAATAGCTCTGAACTATTTCCACCTTTGTCTCTAAAATGCCTTTGGTTTGATGGCAGACCATATTATTTCCTGTTCTTGTACACTCAAGGAAGTACTTTTTTTTTTTTTTTTTTTTTTGGTTAGTAATAGGGTGGTATATGGGAATCCTGTATTTTATGCATGATTGTTTTGTAAACTCATAACTTCTCTAATAAAATATATATATGAATAGAGAGTAGGATCACACATATGAAGATATTTCCTGTCTTTTTTTTTTTTGAGGTACTAGGGCCAGAGTTTGAAGCCAGGACTTTGTATGTGGGAAGCCAGTGCTCAACCACCAAGCCACATCAGCTTCCCTGAGTTGGTCCCTTTGCTCATTTTGCTTGTTATCCATTTTTGTTCCTTTTTAGGAAGCACGGGGAACCGAACCCGGGACCTCCCATGTGGGAAGCAGGCACATAACCATTTGAGCCATATTCTCCACCCCCCTGTCTATTTTTTTTTAGGTTTCACTCAGGAAAAGTCCATCAAGTAGCTTGTATTCGTTTTGTTGTTGTTATTGTTTTTTGTTTTTGTTTTTTTTGTGTGTGTGTTTTTTGCCACATAGCAAGTTACCACAAATGTAATGGTGTTAAACATGTTAAACAATAGCCATTTATTACCCAGCAGTTTTTATGGGTCAGAATCTGGGCAAACTTAGTTGAGTCCTCTGCTCAGGATCTTACCAGGCAAGAATCAAGGTGCCTCAAGGGCTGCCTTCCTTCCTGGAGGTTCTAGGGCAAGTCCACTTCTAAGCACAGTCAGGAGGTTGGCAAAATTCTTTTCTTATATTTTCCATGTCTTCGGCCATCTTCAAGGCAGCAGTGGTGGGTGGAGTCTTTCTCAAGCTTCCAAAATCTCTCACATCCTCTTCTTCCTTACTTCTCTGAATTTGCAGGCTCATCTGATTATACTTGGCCCACACTCTTGTTTAGATTTTTAGAGCATGCAAAGCCCCATCAGCCTGCAACAGTTTAACTGACAGCTGCCCCTTCACAATGACTGTCCTTTGCTTCCTGCCTTCCAATTCACAGCTCACGGAGTGTCTACTGCCTTTGACCCTACCATGACCTATATCCCCACTGTTGTTCTTGGCAAGCCTCAAAAATCTTCTTGCTGCCAAATCCAGGACTTTTCCCAGCCCAGCTCTCCTAATGTGGAGGCACCTAGCACCACCTGTGACCCCATACTTCCTAAAGCTTTTCTTTACTTTCTCTTCCCAGGGAGCTCCTCTCCTGCTTCCTTCCCTGGCCCCTACTTTCTGTCTCCAACACGTTTGCAGACTCAAGCTGGGATCACACTCACTACTCTCCTCCCTCTTCCTCCCTTGCAAATGCAATGGGGTCTAGGGCACGTCACTCCTTCCACTTGTAAAGAAGACCACTAATAGGATGATCCAGTGTGGGAAATAGGGTAGAGGGAGACATCTTTTTGCTGTCTTTCATGACACAAGAAGCCACATGAAACTTTTCCTAGGTATTTTATGTGGTGCAGTAAAGTCACTAGGGCTTTAAGAGATTCCCAGGAAATGATGGTTTCTGAGGGTATTCAGATAAAAAGGAAACCACAATAATGATGCTTGTCGGATGCTTTGCAGTCTTCACAGCCTATTTTTGAGCTCTTTCCCCAAAGCAAGTATCCTACTTTGCTTATATGTGTGTACTTTCTCTCCTAGCAGAGAGAAGTCCAAGGAGTTATCATCCTCTCTTTGGAGTCAAATTCTGAGCTCTATCAACACTGTGCACACTCAGAGCTACTCAGCACCACAGGTGAACAGAGAACTGCCATGACACAAATACAGGGGTGGGTGGGCAGATGCAGGCTTATGGCCCTCCAAGTGCAAGCTTAGATCAATGCTCTGAACTGTATGACTAACTTATGTTAAGCATTTATAGGGAGCCCAAGGATGGTGCTCAAACTCAACAATGTTTTATGGGGAAGAGAGGAAAAATAAAATGAGAGGCACTTTGTCACTGTGGGCATGCATGTATGTGAGAGAGAAACAGGACACAGCAGTGGATGTTATGGATGGAGTCACTGGCCACAGATACTTCAGCACAGTATGTGGATATCTGCATTGGCTTTGGAATGCACCAAACATAAAGTGGTGGGTGGAGAGTTATGTGACCAGGACACAGGGCAATGCACCAATCATTACAGAGTCTAAGTGGTGGGTCTATGGCTGTTTTTTGTGTGATCTTTTCTCAAAAACTTTTCTGCATTTGAAATTTCTCATAATAAAATGTTAGGTGAATAACTATGTGTGGGAAACAAATGGGGAATAAAGATGGTGTGTGTTTGTGTGTATAACTGATGGTATAAAGATGAGGCATGTGGTGTGATCGGGCAGCTCCCACAGAGGGGACAAAAAAGAGGTGCCCCGGACGGGACACCAGCCAATGTGATGGATAATCTAGGACAGAGAAGCAGGTGAGAATAGAGACCATGGGGAAAGGACAGCAGAAGCAAGTGCCTTAGGCTTGAAAGGACCAAAGGTGCCCCCAGGTCTCCTAGGTGTTCCATCTGGAGTGACCTCTGAGGCCACATGTCTTTTCTTTTTTTTCCCCTTTTATTAATTTTTTAATGGTTTTCCATATTTGTCTATTATAACAAAAGAGTTAAATTAAAATAACAGGAGGGATAGGTTGACAGATTTGGAAATATATGGAAGAGTAGGTCTAGTGAGTACTCAAAGTAGTTTAAAGCACTAAAGAGCATCAGGAAGATAGCAGTGACCTTAGAAACAAAGCAGATGACACAGGGCAGTGGGTGCAATGGTGTACTGATAACCAGCTTTCCAATAGAAGAAGTCCTCATTTGTAGCATTTGCTTATTTTCATGATGTAAACATTCCCACCAAGGTCATTTTCAATTTCAATGTGTTGTCCCTGAACATGGAAGGAGATGTGCAGCAAAGCCAGCTCCAGGAGACCAACCTCAGTATGGGTGGGTACTAAAGAGAAATTCCATCATCTTCCACTTTCATTTTGAGGTAAACCAATTGTGGGATTTATTACAATGTTTTGTTTTTTCTAAGAAACTATATTTCCAATTCAAAAAATAAAACAACAGCAAAAGGCAGCTTAACAAGTTATTCCATTTCAATCTCTGTCACTTTTTTCCTGTATCAGCATTCATGGAAGCAACTATTTATTTGTTGCTGCCCTGATAATCCTCCATAGGTTGACTCATCAGATCCAGAAACTGTCTGGCAATGAGTCTCAAACATACATAACAGATTACTTGAAGAGCTTACTATCTCCTAGGATCTGGTGAGGAAACTATGGTTTAGGACAACTGGAGGAAACTTCATGTTTACCTTCCAACTGAGGAGGATAAATTTCAACTCCTTTTTATAATACCCATAACAGGAGTGGGAATGATTATAGGAAAATACACAAGAGAATATATAACACAACTTTAATGGCATTTCTAAAATATATAGTTTACTTATAATCTAAATAATCAGTAAATTTGAATAACAAATTTTTCAATTTTACCTAAAGTCAATCAGGCTCATTATGAAAATAATGCTGCAAGATTCTGAGTTGCTTCCTAAGTGAATAATGATTAAGATAAGCTCCCCATAGTTTTAACGGTGTGACTATTTTATGGCATTCTTTGAAAATTGGTTATTTTTTAATTAGGTTGTGGTAACTTTCAGGAACTGGGATATTAAATTTATCAGGACACATCCTTAATAATTATTCCAGATAGTTAGGAATTTACTAATTTAATTCCAGAATATGATATACTTTTTATACCAAAATATAGTTTCAGTACATATTTTTCTGAAAATAAACAGGTTACTTTTCTAAACATTTCATCCACATAAGTAATATTTATTCCATCAATATCCACATATAAATTTGTGTTTTATAACTAAGTAGTGTTTTAACTATATTCAGCTGTTCTTGGGGAAAACCAATAAAAGCAATTTTGATTTTTTCATGTTATTTAAAGCATAATTATATAATTAGACTGAATTTTATTTAGATATGATACAATGTATTTTGTGCAAATGTGGTTTTATTTAAATGTGACATATTAAAACATGGTTTATTTAACTGTGAAACAATATGTAACTCATAATGATGAATGAATAACAAATGGGCAATCAAAATGCTTATGATTGGTTCTTTGAGTTTGAGAATAGGATTCCAACATCCACATGGTTGCCAAAAGAAACAGCCTGTCTTGGTCACTGTCTGCTTCTCATCTCTACTGCTCACTGTTATCTTCTAGAGATGTCCACCATAAAATAAAGCCACACTGTTACAAGGTATACATAACATGAAATTAATTTTTAATTCTCCTTTGATTAGAAGAAGATTATACTGCCTATATGTTTAGTGGAATATTAAGGGACATTTTAATAACAAGATTGTAGACAATAATTTTTCAAGATTTAATGTCTTCCATTGATGAAGCTCAAATGGTCCAGTTGAGTCAGGCTGACATCACTCTAGTGATTTCTAAAGAAGAAATGCAAGTGGTGAAAAACACATGAAAAAATATTCAACATCACTGGCTATTAGGGAAATGTAAAGCTATAATGAGATATAATTTCACACCTACTAGAATGGCCACTATTAACAAAATAGAAAACTACAAGTATTGGAGAGGATGTGGAAATGTAGAACGGTACAGCCACTGTGGAAATCTGTTTGGTGGTTCCTAAGGAAGTTAAATATAGATCTACCATGTGACCTAGCAATACTGCTATTAGGTATATACCAAGAAGAACTGAAAGCAGTGACATGAATGGACATCTGCACATCGATGTTCATAGCCACATTATTCACAATACCAAAAGATGGAAACAACCCAGGTGTCCATCAAATGACCAATGGATAAACAAACTGATATATACACATAATGGAATATTATTCAGTAGTGAGAAGAAATGAAGTCATGAAGCATATGACAAGGTGGATAAACCTGGGGACATCATGTTGAGTGAAGCAAGCCAAGCACCAAAGGACAAATGTACTATGATTCCTCTATCATGAACTAAATATAATGGGCAAACTCACAGAGTTAATAGTTAGAATATAAGTCACCAGAGAAAAAATGTGGTTAAAGAATGGAAATCTGATGTTTAATCTGTGCAGAACTGGTAAAAAAGTTGTTTTTAAATGTTTGCAAATCAATAGAAATGGTGAAAGCACAGCATAGGATTTATAATTAGTAGTGATAACATATGGGTATGATAGTGGTTTGTTTTTTGTTGTTTTCCTTTCTTCTTCTTCTTTTTTTTTTTTTTTTTTTTGGAGTAATGAAATACTCTAATATTGATTGAGGTGATGAATGCACAACTCGGAGATTCTATCAAATGCCACTGATTGTACACATCAGATAAATTATATGGATTATGAACAAAAATAATAATAAGATGGGTTGGGGGAAAAATACACAAAATGTAAGATACAGACTATAGTTAGTAGTAATACTTTGACAATGCGCTTTGATAATTTCTTACAAATGTTTCACAACAATGGAAGGCATTTGTGGTGGGGTGATATACAGGAGCCCTGTATGACATTATGCATGTTTGTTTTGTAAATTCACAACTTTTACTATATACTTATGGTTTATGTATGGTCATGTATGAATGACATAATTTAATAAATTGCTTTTAAAATGGAAAAAAATCAATTGGGGGGACTTCTGGGAAGATGGCATTGGAATAGGCAGGCAGGGTTCAACTCTCACACAAAAACAATGGAGAAAGGGCAAAACCTGTCTGGGGGACCTGCTTTGGGTGTCAGCAGACCTGGATACTGTTGCACAACCCCCAGGATGGTGAGGGACAGAGAGATGAAGAACCCAAAATTACAACCATGAGTTAGAAAATCTCTGCAGTGGCTGGGAATGGCACCCATCCCCCAGCCCTCAAGTCATGCATCCTGGATAAAACCTGTGGCTCACTACACCTGACTGAGAGGTGAACAAACATCTTCCTCCTTGGGAAGAGGGAGGGTGTGGCAGAGGGCAAAGAGTGGTTTCTCTTAGGTGAATTTGGCCAGTACAGCCCGCTTTGAATCTTGGCTCTGGCCAAATCAGGAGCATCAGCAAGTGGGCATTAAAAGAGACATCTCCATGGAAAGATTCACCATCCATGATGACCACCATCTGCTGACCGCCTGGGAGACTACAAGGAGAAAAACAGCTTTTCCTTTTATTCCCAAACCCCAGGGAGAACATCTGTGCACCATTAGTGAGACCATGGCCCAATTTTGATAATTTAAGCTGGGCAATTTTTTACAGATTCCAAATAAGTTAAACCAAAAATCAAAAAAAAACCCATGAAAAAAAAAAAAAAAAAAAAAAAAAAACCAAGAAAAAAAAAAAAAAAAAAAAAAAAAAACCCTAGGCAAGAGAGAGAAATTGACCATAAGTATAAATTCACCAACATATTCAGATGCCTAGACATCAGCAAAAAATTACAAACCACACTAAGAAACTGGAAAAGACGGCCCATCCAAAGGAACAAACCAAATATCCTGACAAAATGCAGTATTAAGACAACTAATTAATGATTATCACACAAATCTCCTAAATCAATTCAAAGATTTGAAGGAAAATATGACTAAAGAGATAAAGGATATTAAGAAGACACTAGGTGAGCATAAAGAATAATTTGAAAGCCTACAAAGAAAGTAACAGAGGTTATGGGAATGAAAGACACAATGGAGGACATTAAAAGTACATTAGACCATAAAATAATCAAATACACTTACTAGGAAAAAGAAACAAGTGTGATAAGCTTACATGCAAGAGACAAACATAAGGAAACTCAGGGGGAGGAAAAAAAAAAAGAGAGAGAAGGAAAAAAAACAAATAATCAAACAAAGAACAAAACAAAATAAAATATAATTAGTGGATTGGGACATTCAAAAAATGGGCAAAAAAGCAAAGGAAATGCCTTTAATATATATATTCATTTTTTTTTCCTTTCTCTTTTCTCTTTTTTTTTTTTTTTCCTTCCTTTTATCACTGTGTTATCAGATGTCTGGTGTGCCAGAGTGACAGAATTAGACTCAAATAAGTCCTCCCTAAACATGGTTCACCAGTCCCTTCTATTCAAACCTATATGTGATGCTGGAGTTTTTAGGTATACTTCCAGAGACTGGAGCCTCCCGCCTACCTATGTGCCAGGTGTGCATGAAATCTCGGTGGAGCTGCAACTCCTACCCTACAGCTCAATGGACTCATCCAAGTCACCTGGTGAGGAGACAATGATGGGCAATGGCCATCCCAGGGAATGGAGAGGGCCTGCATCTGCAGGCAGGATCATCCCACCCACCATATCCATGGGATATAAGCCCTCTCTCACTTGGAGTTGGAGTGGACATCACCATCCCAGTCCCCTCAGGATTGGGGGAAGAACTATGGACTAGAGTGGATTTGATGGTATTCTCTTGTTCACATATGGTGATTCACATATGTCTAGAAATTATAACAATGAGGTGGAGCCAGTGGCCACTTGACACTTTTGGGGTAGGGAGGGGATGAGCAGTTGAAATACAGGGGCTTCTTTGGGAGATGGAGGTTGTCCTGAGTACCGTTGTGGCAATGGATGTAGGCCATTTTAAATCAGCACACACCACTCAGAACTGAGTGGGAGAGAGTGTGGTCTACAGTGTGAACTGTGGTCTATGGTTGGTGGCAAGGCGCCAGGATGTGTAAGTTCATTGAGGGTGGTGGGCCACACTGTGGGAGATGTTTGTGTGGGATGTGGTGGGAGGTGTGGGAGGTGGGCAACATGGGAATCCCAGTGGGTTCCGTGTAATATTTTGGGAAATCTAAGCACCTCTTAAAATATATGTATATATATATATATATATAACATTTTTGTAAGCAAATACACATATATGCATATATATTTATATATCATTTTGCAAATGTTTGTATGTATTGTGAGAATTTTGATTTTTACCCACAATAAAAATAAATTAAAAAAAAAAAAAGTACATTAGAGGCATATAACAGCAGATTTGAATTGATTAAAGACAGAATTAGTGATATCAAAGACAGAACATCTGAAGTGGAAATGACAGGAGAACAGAAAGAGGAAAGAATGGAAAAAATGGAACAGGGTCTCAGGGAATTGAATGACAATGCGAAACACACACACACATGCGTTATCGGTGTCCTGGAAGAAGAGAACAGAAAAGGGACAGAAAGAATATTTGATGAAATAATGACTGAAATCTTCCCAATCCTAATGAAAGACATAAATATCAATATCCAAGAAGGAAAATCACCCCAAACAGAATAAATCCAAATAGACCTACTCTAAGACACCCACTATTCAGAATGTCAAATGCCAGAGAGAGAGAATTCTGAAAGCAGCAAGAGAAAAACAATTCATCATATACAAGGGACATTCAATAAGACTAAGTACTGATTTCTCATCAAAAACCATGGATATGAGAAGGCAATGGTATGATATATTAAAGGTCTGAAAGAGAAAAAATGCCAGCCAATTATTCTTTATCCAGCAAAACTGTCCTTCAAAACTGAGGATGTGTTTAAAGTCTTCACAGATAAACAAAAACTAAAAGAGTATGTCACCAAGAGACCAGACTTACAAGAGATACTAATGTTAAATGTAAATGATTGAACTCCCCAATCAAAGACACAGACTGGCAGAATGGATTTTTGAAAAATCAGCCATCCAAATGCTCTCTACAGGAGACTTATCTTACACACAAGGACACAAATAGACTGAAAGTGAAAGGTTGGAAAAAGATATTCCATGCAAACAATAATCAAAAGAGAGCTGGAGTAGTGATACTAATCTCAGACAAAATAGACTTTAAATACAAAAATGCAATAAGAGTTGAAGAAGGACATTGTATATTAATAAAAGGAGCAATTAACCAAGAAGAAATAATAATAAATATTTATGCACCTAATCAGGGTGCCCCAAAATACATCTTTTTTTTATTTTTAGGTACACAGTCGCAAAACTGAAGAGAGAAATAGATGCCTCTACAATAATAGTTGGACACTTAATACAACACTCTCACCTTTGTATAGAACAACTTGACAAAAGGTCAACAAGGAAACAGAGAACTTGAATAATATGATAAATGAACAAGACCCTCACAGACAAGTTTAGAACATTGCACTCCAAAATAGCAGGATATACATTCTTCTTAAGTGCTCATGGATCTTTCTCCAGGTTAGACCATATGTTGGGTCACAAAACAAGTCTCAATACATTCAAAAAGATTGAAATTATACAAAGCACCATCTCTGATCATAATGGAATGAAGCTGGAAATCAACAATACATGGAGAAAGGGAAAACTCACAAATATATGGAGGCTAAACAACACAATCTTAAACAATCAGGAGGTCCAAGAAGATATCACAAGAGAAATCAGAAAATATCTCAAGATGAATGAAAATGAGAACACAACATCAAAATTTATGGGATGCAGTGAAGGCAGTGCTGAGGGAAATTTATAGCTTTCAATGCTTACATTAAAAAAGAAGTAAGAGGGGAAGGGGGGCGTGGTTTGGTATCTGGGAGTCTCTGGTATTCCATGTGTGACTTTGCTGTGGACTAAAACTTCTTTGAAAATTAAATGAAAATTTAGGAGACACTGGGAATTGAGAGGGGGAAGGTGTCACGGCCCACCAGACATCCAATAACACAGTGATAAAAGGAAAAAAAGAATAATTTTTTTTAAAAGGGCATTTCTTTTGCTTTTTTTCCATTTTTTTTTGAATGTTCCATCTGCTAATTATAGTTTGTTTTGTTTTTTGTTTGATTGTTTGTGTTTTTTTTGTTTTCCTGAGTTTCCTTATGTTTGTCTCTTGCATGTAAGCTTATCATTGTTGTTTCTTTTTCCTATTAAGTGTATTTGATTATTATATGGGCTACATGTTCATGGAAGATTTAGATCACAGAAGGGTTACAGTGGGTGCTGCAGGGAATTATTGGTGGGGGGTGTCTGGGAGGGGGGATTCATGGGAGTAAGTTCATCTGAATAAACATGAAAGATATACAAAATTGTTCAAATGATCAAAGGATGGGGCATGGTCATGGTGGGTGGACAATCACTCAATAAATGAGAGAATCTGAATTCCTAGCCTGGAGAGCTCTGCCACATTCTCCAAGGGAGCAGCAACAGTCCTCTGAGTGCAGGGACAGTGTCTGTCAAAAGAGGATGGCCCACTGATGAGTTCTTGTTATTGATGACTACCCTTATGAGTCTTTGCTCTTGTAACTGAAACTTAGCTTACTGTTTTGGGGTGCCTAAGGGTTGCCACCTGAGAGCCTCCTTGTTCCTCAAATGTGGCCTCTTTCCAAGCCAAACTCAGCATATGAATGTATTACCTTCCCCCCAACGTGGGACATGACTTCCAGGGATGAGCCTCCCTGGCAACGAGGGATTAATACCAACTGGAAAAAGCAACACAACTGGAAAAAGACCTTGAATAAAAGGGGGAAAAGGTAAAGACAAATGAGTTCAAGTGGCTAAGAGACTTCAAAGAGAGTCGGGAGGTCATCCCAGAGGTAACGCTTACGCACACCTCAGTAGGATCTCATAGAATATCAAAGTGCATATCACCCCACACAGAGGGCTCCTGAGGGCTCTGGAAACACCCAGGTCCTATATAAGGGGGGAATAGCCCCAGAGACTGATGCCTTATCAGTGGGCTCTATTTTGGAATCTGTGCTCCTGAGAGTGACAGAATTGGACTCAAATAAGTCCTCCCTACACATGGTTCATCAGTCCCTTCTATTCAAACCTATATGTGATGCTGGAGTTTTTAGGTATACTTCCAGAGACTGGAGCCTCTGGCCTACCTATGTGCCAGGTGTGCGTGGAATCTAGGTGGAGCTGCAACTCCTACCCTACAGCTCAATGGACTCATCCAAGTCACCTGGCGAGGAGACAATGATGGGCAACGGCCATCCTAGGGAATGGAAAGGGCCTGCATCTGCAGGCAGGATCATCCCACCCACCATATCCATGGGATATAAGCCCTCTCTCACTTGGAGGTGGAGTGGACATCACCATCCCAGTCTCCTCAGGATTGGGGGAAGAACTATGGACTAGAGTGGACTTAATGGTATTCTGTTGTACACATATGGTGATTCTAGCAATGAAAGAAATTATAACAGTGAGGTGGAGCCGGTGGCCACTGGACACTTTCGGGGCAGGGAGGGGATGTGCAGTTGAAATACAAGGCCTTTTTCGGGACTTGGGGGTTGTCCTGAGTGCCGTTGTGGCAACGGATGTAGTCCATTTTAAATCAGCACACACCATTCAGAACTGTGTGGGAGAGAGTGTGGTCTATGATGTGAACTGTGGTCTATGGTTGATGGCAAGGCCCCGGGATGTGTAGGTCCATTGAGGGTGATGGGCCACACTTGTGGGAGATGTTTGGGTGGGATGTTGTGGGAGATGTGGGAGGTGGGGAACATGGGAATCCCTGTAGTTTCTGTGTAATATTTAGGTAATCTAAGCACCTTTAAAAAATATATATATATATATATATATATAAAACATTTTTGTAAGCAAATGCACATATATGCATATATATTTATATATCATTTTACAAATATTGGTATGTATTGTGAAAAATTTGATTTTTACCCACAATAAAAAAATAAATTAATTAAAATAAATAAAGAAATAAAATAAAATAAAATAAAAGTACTCAAAAAAAAAAAAAAAGAAGTAAGAACTAAAATCAAAGACCTAACTGAACACCTGCAGAAACTAGCAAAAGAACAGCACCCTAATCCCAAAGTAAGCAGAAAGAAAGAAATAAAGATTAGAGCAGAAATAAATGAAATTGACACGAAAAGAGAGAATCAACAAAACCAAAAGTTGGTTCCTTGAAAAGATCGATAAAATTGACAAACACCTACCTAGACTGACAAAGAAAAGGATAGAGAATATGCAAATAAATAAAATCAGAAATGAGAGGGGGCACATTACTACTGATCCCACAGAAATAAAAGAGATCATAAGAAGATACTGTAAACAACTGTATGCCAAGAAACTAGACAATATAGATGAAATAGACAAATTCCTAGAAAAACACATACAACCTACACTGACCCTAGAAAAATAGAAGACCTCAACAGACCAGTCACAAGTAAGGACACTGAAATTGTCATCAAAAGCCTTCCAAAGATGAAAAACTCAGGACCACATGGCTTCACAGGTGAATTCTACCAATCATTCCACGAAGAATTTAATACCAGTCTTGCTCAAACACTTCCAAAAAACAGAACAGGAGGAATGCTACCAAACTCATTTTTTGAAGTCAGCATCACTCTAATACCAAAGCCAGATAAAGATAGCATGAAAAAAGAAAAGTATAGACCATTTTCTTTATGAGAGAGTGCATTTTTATAATGAATATTGATGCAAAAATCCTCAACAAAATACTTGCTGATTGAATCCAACAGCACATTAAAAGAATTATACAATATGATCAAGTGGGTTTTATCCCAGGTATGCAAGGGTGGTTCAACAGAAGAAAATCAATCAATGTAATACATCACATTACTAAATCAAGGAAGAAAAAAATCACATGATCATTGCAATTGATTCAGAAAAGGCATTTGACAAAATCCAACATCGTTTCTTGATGACAACTCTCTGAAAGACAGGAATAGAAGGAAATTTTCTCAACATGATAAAGTGCACATATGAAAAACACATAGCTAACATTGTATTCAGTGGAGAAAGACTGAAAGCTTTCCTGCTGAAATCAGGACCAAAACAAGAATGTCCTCTATCACCACTGTTATTCGATATTGTGCTAGAAGTTCTAGCTAGAGCAATTAGGCAAGAAAGAGAAATAAAAGGCATTCAAATAGGAAAGAAATAAGTAAAACATTCACTATTTGCTGATAACATGATTCTATATCTAGAAAATCCTGAAAAATTTACAACAAAGTTACTAGAACTAATAGATGAATTTGGTAAAGTGGCAGGATCCAAGATTAATATGCAAAAATCAGTAGTGTTTCTATATACTACTAATGAGCTATCTGAGGAGGAAGTCGGGAAAAAATCCCACTTACAATAGAGACTAAAAGAATCAAATATTTAAGAATAAACCTAACCAAGGATATACAGGACTTGTATTTGGAAACTACAAAACATTGCTAAAGGAAATCAAAGAAGACCTAAATAAATGGAAGAATATTCCATGTTCATGGATTGGAAGACTAAATATCATTAAGATGTCAATTCTACCCAAATTCATCTACAGATTCAATACAATCCCAATAAAACTTCCAAGTCTTTTTTTTTTTCCCACAAAATTGGAAAGGCCATTTATCCACTTTATTTGGAAGAGTAATAGGTCCTGAATAATCAAAAATATCTTTAAAAAGATCAAAGTTGGAGGACTCTCTCTTCTTGACCTTAACGCATATTACTTAGATGCAGTGGTAAAAACAGCATGGTACTGCCATAAAGACAGATACGTTGACCAATAGAATAGAATTGAGTGTTCAGAAATAGATGCTTGAATTTATGGCAAATTAATATTTTCAAGGCTGTCAAGCCCACCCAGCTGGGCCAGAACAAATGGTCCCAGGAGAACTGGATAGGCATATCCAAAATAAAGAAAGAGGACTCCTACGCACACCTTATATAAAAATTAACTCAAAATGGATCAAGGACCTAAATATAAAAGATACAACCATAAAACTTCTAGAAGAAAATGTAGGAAAACATCTTCAAGATCTTGTGGTAGGCAATGGTTTCTTAAACCTTACACCCAAAGTATAAGCAATGAAAGAAAAAAATAAATAAATGAAACCTCCTCAAACTCAAACACTTTTTTGCTTCAAAGGACTTTGTCAAGAAAGTGAAAAGGCACCCACTCAATGGGAGAAAATATTTGGAAACCACATATCCTGTAAGGGTTTGAAATCCCTATTATAAAAAGAGATCATAGAACTCAACAATAAAAAGACAAGCAACCTAATTTAAAAATGGGCCAAAGACTGGAATAGATATTTCTCCAAATAGGAAATACAATGGCCAAAAAGCACATGTCAAAAAGGCCCAACATTGCTAGCTATTAGGGCAATACAGATCAAAACTATACTGAGATATCATTTCACATCTTATAGAATGGCCATTATTACAAAAACAGAAAACTATATGTGCTGGAGAGGATGTGTAGAAATAGGAACACTCCTTCACTGCTGGTGGGAATGTAGAATGGTGCAGTCTCTGTGGAAGACAGATTGGCAGTTCCTCAAGAAACTAAATATAGAACTGCCATATGATCCAGCAATACTAGTACTAGGAATATATTTAGAAGAACTGAAAGCAAGGACAGGAACTGACATTTGCACACTGATGTTCATAGCAGCATTATTCACAATTGCTAAAATATGGAAACAACCCAAGTACCAATCAACCGATGAACGGATAAACAAAATGTGGTATACACATACAATGGAATACTATTCAACTGTAAGATGAAATGAAATTGGGATGCATATGACAACACGGATGAACCTGGAGGACATTATGTTGAGTGAAATAAGCCAGATACAAAAGGACAGATATTGTATGTTCTCACTAATATGAACTAAAATGATGAGTAAACTCACATAGGTAAACTATAGAGTACAAGTTACTAAGAAATTGAATGTGGGGTGAGAATGGGAGCTGATGCTCAATGGGATGTAGAATTTTTAATATGATTTATTGTAAATGTGTGGAAATGAATAGAGTTGCTGGTAATACATTATAGTGAGTATAACTAATGCTGCTGATTTATAAAGGTGATTGTGGTTGAAAGGGGGGAAAATAAACCCAACGTAAGTTATTGGCCATAGTTAGTAGTAATATTTTGACGATGTTGTTTCATGGTTTGTAACAACTGTTTCAAAACAATGTAAGGTGGAGGTCCCGGGTTCGGTTCCTGATGACTCCTGGAGAAGATGAGCAAGACAGTGGGCTGATGCAACGGGCAGGCATGGTGAGCTGATGCAACAAGTAGACAAAAAGAGGAAAGACAATGAGAAACACAACAAAGCAGGGAGCTGAGGTGGCTCAAGTGATTGAGCACCTCTTTCCCCCATGGGAGGTCCCAGATTCTGTTCCCGGTGCCTCCTAAAGAGAAGATGACCAGATAAAGAGAGTATACAGCGAATGGCCTCAGAGAGGAGACAGCGAGCTCAAACAATGACATGTGTGTGTGTGGGAAATAAATAAGTAATAAATCTTAAAAAAAAAGAATTAGAGTAAAATGTCCAATCTGACCTCTCATTCATTTTCTGCTGGAATCTGCTATTTTCTTCCCTAAACCAAATGACTGTTTGCATAATATTATCATGTTCTCATCATTACTAGCTAATTGCTTAGAATAGTGTGTTTCCCAACCTTTTCACTTTGTGGCACCCAAAGAAAGGGATAATAATTGTATAGTGCACTTTAAATGGAGGTGGCTGCTTACAACCTGCTGGAGGTGATTGACCCTTGAGTTCTACTACCTCAAGTCCTGCACTCAGTCTAAGGACTATTATCTAAGCACATCCATAATTCATTCATGGCACACCACTTGGGAAGTTCTGGTCCAAAATAGTTCTGCTATTTATCATTTTCCTCAGATATGATCACTGCTTTCCTGATACGTTATTAAGATTCTATAAAATAAATGCTGATAGTGATATAGAGAAGCCCGACTGTGGGTATCCAATAAAACGAGGGTGCTGGATAATATATCTGTGAGTAAACTGTTCTTCTGCCCCTTTTGTTCTATAGCTTGCCATGGTAAGGAGACAGAACTTCAAGAAGACAACTGAATGTTTATTATGTTATTGGGCATATGAAATCTTTGTGAAAGATATCCTCTCTCAGTTTGTATGAAGAAACTGAATGACTCTCACTGAGTGAGAGTATCTGGTCAGTTAAATCTTCTAAGGTTACTACGAGCCCAAGGGAAAGGTATGTGCCTCTTCTAAAGAGACAGTTGCAGAAGCAACAGGCCCTGGCTTTAGTAACAATAGGGCACTAACCCCTTTTCTCAAAAACTTTTTATTTTGAATTCTTATATATCACAGTATCCTTATAATTCAAGTTTTCATTAACTATATAATCTCAGCTATGATGTTGGATCATTAGAACATAAAATATTCATTTATACAACTATTCTTTAAAAAGTCATTGCCTCCTCAAATACCCTTCTCTGCTTTATAGTAGCACCTATTCCTGTCCACTATGTTGTGTTTGTCAGTGTCTTGTAGAATGTCATTCAAAAGTTCAATGCAAATGCAATGAAAATCCACCACAAAATGAACTTGCAAATCTTGCAAAATAAGTAAGATTTCATGAGTTCAATAAAAAATGATGGAGAGCTGCTAAAATCATGAGATAGCCAAAGACATGTGTAGTAATTCCAGTTAGCAATTCAAGGAGAGAAAGATGGCAAGTACAAAAGTACAACGTCACAAGAAGTACTTAGAGGAATGGCTTAACTAAGGAGAGACCCTTAAAAATTTGATGAAGTCTGGAATATTTTTGACAAATGACTCTGATTATGGAGCAGAAATAAAATATGAAGTAAATTTTTCAATTTCATGCTTTCATATAATTTTGTAAGGAAAAAATGCCAAAAAATTAATTCTGAGTGTCAACATATTTATAAGCTAAGTTTTGTAATATATAAATTTTTTGTAATTTCAGCAAAAGGCTTTCAGTCAAAGTTGCAGTGTAACTTTTTAAAAATTTCACTATTTATTATGAAAATTTGGTCCCTGATATAAATGAATTGAACTTTTAACCGATCTTCTGATGTCAGTTATGCTCATATGAAAGGGTCTATTTCAAAGCATTATTCTCTCTATTATCTGCCTATTTATCTGTACAATAGTGCAACACGTATTTAACTTCCTTTAATATCTTATAGGGCCTCCTTATTAATCCTTTTATAATTTTTTAAAATTTGTTATCTTTCTTGGATATTATTCCAGCTAATAACATAGAAATTTGTTTAACCTATTGGGATTTGTTGGGGACGATAATGGCAGCATATAATAATCACCTTCAGCAATGCCGGTAACTTGGAACATGGCCGCCTGGGTTAAAACAACAACAGCCTGAGCTATAATTAACCGTCTTACCGGAAGTCCTAGCAGTTTGTGCCAAAAGCCCTAAATCTGCCACCTCCCTAGCGACAGCGACCACCAATCATAGACCGCCACCCGTCCACCCGTCCTTAGTAGCCACTTAGTAGCCACCCCCTTTCCCCTGAAAGCATATATACCCTGCCTTTTCAATAAACTTTTGCAGCTTGATCAGAATCCTGTCTTGCTGTCATTCTTCGTGTCTCTTGTCCCATATCATTCTTCTCTCGTAGGAGCTGGAGCCCCAGGTTGACTGTCCCGCGGGCCGGGACAGGGATTTTCATTGGAATTGCATTAAATCTATTTATTAATTTTGAAAGATTAACCTATTTGCTATATTCCATGTTTCTATCAAGAAAAAATGATATATCTCTTCATTTATTTGTTTTCTTTGATCTCTCAGGAAAGTTGTCTTCACATAGGTCTTGTTGAATATATTCACAAGTGATATCTGTATATCTATCTGTTAAGTCACCATCTAAAACTGAGTGTCATTATTGAACATTTGGGCACAAATCACCAATGTCCAAGACAGCAAGGTTTTTTTTTTTCTTCAAAATGCATGACTGATTTTCAAAGATAGAGCCATAAGGAATAGTGTTACAAAACTTATTTCCAGCAATATGATGGAACAAGACATCCTGAATAAACCTTCCATGAAAATATCTCTTTAAGTCAATCACTGATCTGGCAATAAAGTAAGGGAAATTCTCATAGGCCAAAAATGAAACAACAACATAAAATTAAAGAGGTAATCAAGTATGGAAGCCAATAGTGGCTCCAAGAACATCTATCACTGATGAGTTAGAATTTTGGTTTACATGGCCACATGAAGACAGGAGAAAAATCCACCCCCCCTCCCCACCCCCATGCAAAGTGCAAAGTCATTTAAGACACTTATATAAAGCTGAGATCCTGCAGCATAGAAATTTGCCTGTCTCAACCTTTGCTCTGGGTGGTAGAGAAAAACAAATCTTTCCCTGAGATTTCATAAACACAAATCAGCTTCACACAGGTTTGTGGCCTAAATTCACACCATATATATTCCAAAATATCTCATGCCAAAAACTTATTCTAAATTGGTCCTAGATTGAAAATGCCCCAGTGACAGTATACCTGGTAGAAACAAATGCAAATTATCTCCAGGAAAATGTGCTTTCCAGTTCAGTCTAAAAGAATTCCTATAGACATAGAAAAAACATCGACTTAAAACTAAAAAGAAATTGTACAAAATACACAAGGGAACAAGAAACCATGTGCAAGAATCAACATTTATAGACTCACAAAGACTTCACATAATGAAAAAGTCTGATACAGAACATAAATTAAGTATATTTTATATGTTTAAAGAAATAAAAGCAGTATTAATAGTATGAATAAGGAACAAGATTTTACTTTTTTAAAAGGAAACCAGCCAGGTTTTTAAAAGAACCAAACAGTACTTTTAGAAGTTAAAAAAAATTAAGAATAAAAACTTTATGGATAATAGAAGACTTAACACCCTATAAACCAACTAGATCTTACAGACATCTCTACAACACTTCACCCAATAACAGCAGAATACACATTCTTAAGTGCAGATGTAACATTCTCCAGGACAGACTATATACTATGCCATAAAACAAGCATCAATAAATTTTGAAGGACTGAAATAATAAAAAGTATGCTCCCCAATCACATGGAATGAAATTAGAAATCACAGAAAGAAATGTGGGAAACTCATAAATACTGGAAATTAAACAACACACTCCTGAATAACTCATGGGTCCCCCTTTTCCCCTTTCCTGTATTAACACTTTTTTATATGTGGATGATACATTTGTTACAACTAACATACAAATAGCGAAACATAGCTACTAATCATGGCAATGGTTTACATTATGGTTTACATTTTAGACCATACACTTTTATAAATTTTGATGATATTTAACATGGCCTGTGTCCATCATTGCAAGATCATGTAGAACACTTCTGTTGCCCATTAAATACCCCCTGTCTCATCTATTCTATTCTTCCCTCCCCTTCCCCTCAGGGCCCACAGTGACCACCTGGCTTTACTCCTTGGATGACAAAATTCATAGTTACTTGCAACAACACTGAGGTCTTGACACATTGGTTTGTCCTCCACTATTAGGAGTCACCCATGCCCTCAAGAGACTCCTGCCCCTCTGTTTGAGAACATATCAGTCCACCCCAGGATGGGAATCCAACTCTTTCCTGCTCATTATGTGGTTATCCATCCACTGACACAGCACATTATGACAAAATGATCACTCGCACACTACCTAGAAGCCTGTTCCAGGTGTGTCCTGTCCCAAATGACCCCCATCATTTAGGGTGTTGACCCTAAACCAGTAACCCTTCCTTGTCTTATTGCCATAAGAGTGTTCCCAGCTTTTTACTTTCAACCACTTACCCGCCAATCCCCAGTGTTCACCTGGTCCTTCCTCCAACCTTCCCCCCAGTTCCATGGACCGTCAAACCCACCCTCCCCACTCTACCCCCATCAAACCTGCACTGCCCAACCCGATATCAACACTACATTCCTGTCATATCCCTTCACTGTCCAACTACACAGTTCCACCTTATCATAGATTTTGCCCATATAGGCATTGGCTCACATTCTTCTTCTCCCTTTCTATTTTCTGTAAAACTATCTTCCAGACAATAGCTCTCTGAGTCTGCTCGATTTGCTTAATTCATATGAGTGAGGTTATGTAATATTTGTCCTTCAGTGCCTGGCTTGCTTTACTCAACGTAAGGTCCTCTAGATTCATCCATGTTATTCCATGTGTTAGCACTGTATTCCTTCTTATGGCTGAGTAATATTCTATTGTATGCATGTACCACATTTTGTTTACCCATTCATCTGTTAATGGGAATTTGGGTTGATTCCAATTTTTTGGCAATAATGAATAATGCCTCTATGAACATTGGTGTGAATATATCTGCTTGTGTCCTTGCTTTCAATTCTGGGTATATACCCAGGAGTGGAACTGCTGGATCATATGGCAGTTCCATAGTTAGTTTTTTGAGGAACTGACAAACTGTCCTCCACAATGGCTGGAACAGTCTACATTCCCGCCAGCGGTGGATAAGGGTTCCCATTCCTCCACATCCTCTCAAACACTTGTAGTCCTCTGTTTTTTTAATAGCCACCAGTCTAATGTGTGTAAGATAGTAACTTATTGTTTTGATTTGCATTTCCCTAATAGCTAGTGATGTTAAGCATCTTTTTATGTGCTTTTTAGCCATTTGTATTTCTTCCTTGGAGAAGTGTCTTTTTAAGTCGCTTGCCTACTTTTTAAATGGGTTGTCTTTTTATTTTCGAGTTGTAGGATTTCTTTATATATGCTGGATATTAGGCTCCTATCAGATGTATGATTGCCAAATATTTTTTCCCATTCAGTAGGCTACCTTTTTACTTTCTTGATAACCTCCTTTGAGGTACAAAATTTCTTAATTTTGAAGAGATCCCACTTATCTATTTTTTCTTTCACTGTTCATGCTTTAGGTGTGAAGTTCATGAAACCATTTCCTATTTTAAGGTCCTGTAGATGTGTCCCTACATTATCTTCCAAAGACTTTATGGTCTTGGCTCTTATATTTAGATCTTTGATCCATCTTGAGATGATTTTTGTATAAGGTGTGAGATGGTGTTCCTCTCTCACTCTTTTGGATATGGATATCCAGTTCTCCAAGCACCATTTGTTGAAGAGGCTATTCTCTCCCAGTTAAGTGGCCTTGTTGAATATCAAATCACTGTATATGCGAGGAACTATATCAGAGCACTCAATTCGGTTCCATTGGTCAGTATGTCTATCCTTGTGCCAATACCATGCAGTTTTGACCACTGTGGCTTTGTAGTATGTTTTAAAGTCAGGTAATGTGATTCCTCTGATTTCATTTTCCTTTTCAATATGTCTTTGGGTGTTTGGGGTCCCTTGCCCTTCCAAATAAATTTCATAGTTAGATTTTCCAATTCAGTGAAAAAATGATGTGGTAATTTTTATTGGGAGTGCGTTAAATCTGTAAATCAGTTTGGGTATCTTAGTGCTGTTTAGTTTTCCTATCTATGAACAGGGAATATTTTTCCATTTATTTAAGTCTTCTTTGATTTCTTTTAACAGTGTTGTGTAGTTTTCTGTGAATAAGTCATTTACATCTTTAGTTAAATTTATTTCTAGGTATTTGATTCTTTTTTTTTTTTTTAAGATTTTATTTATTTATTTATTTATTTATTTATCCCCCCTTGTGCTCGCTGTGTCCATTTGCATTTGCTGTGCGCTTTTCTTTGTTTGCTTGTATCCCTTTGTTGGGTCATCCTGCTGCATCAGCTCACTGTGCCGCGCAGGCTGGCTTGCCTTCACCAGGAGGCCCCGGGAATCGAACCCGGGGCCTCCCATATGGTAAACGGGAGCCCTATCAATTGAGCCACATCTGCTTCCCAAGGTATTTTATTCTTTTAGTTACTTTTGTAAATGGTATTTTTTCTTGATTTCCTCCTCAGATTTCTCATTATTGGTGTACAGAAATGCTACTGGGTTTTGCGCATTGATCTTATAACCTGCGACTACTGGACTCATTTATAAGTTCTAGAAGCTTTGGTGTAGATTTCTCAGGGCTTTCTACATATAGGATCATGTCATTGGCAAATAGTGAAATTTTTACTTCTTCCTTTCCAATTTGGATGACTTTTTTATCTTTTTCTTTCCTCAGTGCTTGAGCAAGTACTTCTACCACAATGTTAAATAGGAGCAGTGATAGTGGGCATCCTTGTCTTGTTCCAGATCTTAGAGGGAATGCTTTTAGGATTTCACCATTGTATATGATGTTATCTGGAGGTTTTTCATATATATCCTTTATCATGCTGCAGAAATTTCCTTCTATTCCTATTTTATGCATTGTTTTTATCAGGAGAGGGTGCTATATTTTGTCAAATGCTTTTTCTGTATCTATAGAGATGATCATGTGATTTTTTTCTTTTGATCTGTTTATGTGGTACCTTACATTGATTGATTTTCTTATGTTGAATCCTTGCATAACTGGAATGAAACCCCTTGGTCATTGTGTATAATTTGTTTGGTGTGTTGTTGAATACAATCAGGAAATATTTTGTTAAGGATTTTAGCATCTAGGTTCATTAGAGGGATTGATCTGTAATTTTCCTTTCTTGTGGCATCTTTGTTTGGCATTGGTATTAGGGTAATGTTGGCATCATAGAATGAGTTAGGCAATGTTCCTTCTACTTATATTTTTTGGAAAGGTTTAAGCAGGATTGGTGTTAGTTTAGCTGTCTGGTCCTAGGCACTTCTTTGTTGAGAGGTTTTTGATGACTGATTCTCTCTTTACTTGTGATTGGTCTGTTGAGTTCATCAATTTCTTCTTTTGTCAATGCAGGCTCCTTGTGTTTCTAGGAATTTGTCCATTTCCTCTAAATTATCCCTCTTGTTGGCATATAATTTTTCAAAGTATCCTCTTATGATACTCTATTTCTGTGGAGTCAGTGGTGATATCTCCTTCCTCATTTCTTATTTTATGTATTTGCATCTCCTCTCTTTTTTTCTTTATTAGAGTAGCTAAGGGTTTGCCAATTTGAATGATCTTTCTTTAACAGCTTTTAGATTTGTTTATTTTTTCTAGTGCTTTCTTATTTTCTATTTCATTTAGTTCTGTTCTAATCTTTGTTATTTCCTCCTTTCTACTTCTTTTGGGGTTAGTTTGTTGTTCTTTTTCTAATTCCTCCAGGTGTACAATTAGGTCTTCGATTTTAGCTCTTTCTTCTTTTTTTGATATATGCATTTATGGCTTTGAATTTCCCTCTCAGTACAGCTTTTGCTGCATCACATAGGTTTTGATACACTGTGTTGTCATTTTCATTCGTTTCAAGGTAGTTCTTGATTGCTTTTGAGATTTCCTCTTTGACCCACTGTTTGTCTAAGAGTGTGTTGTTTAACTTCCATATCTTTGTGCCTAATCTGGATCTCTGGTCCTTACTGATTTCCAGCTTCATTCCATTGTGGTCAGAGAAATTACTCTGTATAATTTCAATCTTTCCGAATTCATTGAGAATTTGTCTGTGGCCTAGCATGTGGTCTATCTTGGAGAATGATCCATGTGCACTCGAGAAGAATGTATATCCCACTCTATTTGGGTGTAGTGTTCTGTATATGTCTATTAGGTCCAGATCCTCTAATGTATTACTCAAAGTCTTTGCTTCTTTATTGATTTTCTGTCTAGATTTTCTGTCTAATGGTGACAATGGTGTATTAAAGTCCCCCACTATAATTGTAGAGGCATTTATTTCTCCACGTAGTTTTTCCAGTGTTTGCCTCATGTATTTTGAAGTGCCCTGGTTAGGTGCATAAATGTTTCTAATTGTTCTTTCTTCTTGAAAGATTACCCCTTTTACTAATATATAGTGTCCGTCTTTATTGCTTACAATAGTTTTGCAATTAAAGTCTATTTTTTCCTATATTAGTATAACTACTCTTGCCCTTTTTTGGTTATTGTTTGCATGTAAGATTATTTTCCAGCCATTCACTTGCAGCCTCCATGAATCCCTGTGTCTAAGATCAGTTTCTTATAGACAGCATATAGATGGGTCATATTTCCTTATCCATTCTGCCAATCTGTGTCTCTTGACTGGTGAGTTTAATCCATTAGCATTCAGTGTTATTACTCTCAAGGAATTACTTACATTTGCCATATTTTCTTTGGGTCTATGTATGTCATGTGGTTTTATTTATCTTTTTGTCTTTTTAGTTATTATTACAGTTTCCTCCAACTCTCTCTCTCCTGCTTATTTCCTTTCAACCTGCAGAACTCTCTTTAGTATTTCTTGATGGGAAAGTTTCTTATTTGCATACTCCCTTAATTTCTGTTTATCGGTGAATATTTTGAACTCTCCATCATTTTTGAATGCCAGCTATGCTGGGTAGAGAATTCTTGGCTGGAAGTTTTTTTCTTTTAGTACCCTATGTCATACCACTGCCTTCTTGTCTCCATGGTTTCAGATGAGAAATCAGCACTTAATCTTATTTAGCTTCCCTTGTATGTGATGGTTCTCATTTCTCATGCTGCTTTCAGTATTTTCTTCATCTTGAGCATTGGACAGTTTGACAAGTATATGTCTTGGAGTAGACTTGTTGGGATTTATACTGTTTGGGGTGTGCTGCACTTCCTGGATATGTACATTCATCTCCCTCAATAGGGTTGGGAAGTTTTCAGCCATTATTTCCTCCAACACTTCTTCAGTCCCCTTTCCATTCTTTTCTCCCTCTGGCATGCCTATAATGTGTATGTTTGTGGCTTTTGTGTTGTTGTTCAAATTCTTAAGTCCCTGCTGGATTTTTTCTATCTTTTTATCTATCTGGTCTACTATCTGTTTGATTTCAGATGTACTGTCCTCCACATTGCCAATTCTTTCCTCTCCCTGTTCAAATCTGCTGTTATGTGCTTCCAATGTTTTTTTTTATTTCTTGCATTGTGCCATTCATCACCATTATATTTTTATGTATGTTTAAATTTTCTTCAGTATGTTCTCCCAGTGTCTTCTTATTATCCTTAATCTCTTCCTTCACTTCATTAAGTTGGTCCATGATAATTGTTTGGATAGCTTTGATTAGTTGTTTGATATTCTGCATCTCTTCCTGGTTTTTAGTTTGTTCATTGGACTGGGCCATGTCTTCCTGTTTCTTAGTATGGTTTGTAATTTTTTGTGGCTGTCTGGTCATCTTTTTATATTGATGGGTTTATTCAGTTGATTAGCTTCCCTCTCTACTCTAGGGTTTTATTTAGTTGCTGTTTTTTTTTTTTGTGTGTGTTAAGTTTTCTCTTTCACAATTTCTTTCTCTTATTCTATTTCCTTGCTGTTGTCTATGTTCCCTTAAAGAAAAAAAGATTAGGGCCAGAGAACACAAAAGAAGTAAGAAAAGACAAAGGATAATATTAATAATAAAAGTAAAAGTTAGAAGAGGAACCATATAAGACCTAGGAAAATGAATATTTAACTCATGTAAGCAGTGTAGAGTAATATAAATGAAAAAGCAGAGTACCAACAATGAAATGGGATATTGAATAGAGAAAAATATATAGAAAAATGAAAAGGCCAGAATGATGGGGAGAGGGAGAAAGAGAAAAGACAAAAAGAAAAAAAATTAATAAAAGAAAGAAAAGAGAATAGATGAGATAGAAATGAAAACCAGAAAAATTGAGGACTAAACAAAGAGAAGTGGAATGTAAGAACAACAACAGAAAGTGGAAGATAGAAAGATAAAGGAAGGAAAAGAGATAGCCTTGGTAGACAAAATCGGTATACAAAGGAAGGAGAAATCAAGGAAGAGGAAACACAGCAAATAAGAAACAAGCCAGCTGCACCTAATTTTAAAGAAAGGGGGCGGGGGAGAAAGAGGAAAGAAGAACAAAAAAACAAACAAACATACAAGCAAGCAGTCAAACAAAAACTGAGGAAAAACAGCTTTCCTTCTTAGGTCCCTGAGGAGCTTCTCAGGCTGCCAGTGTTCATCAATCAATTACCCTGCAGCCTGCCCTCTGCAGGTATTGAAGCTGGTTTTAGCGAGTAAGCTAAGTTTTTTAAAAAGTAAACTTTTTTTTTTTTTAAGGAAAAATAAGAGACCCAAGAGAAGTTAATACAAAGAAAATGCCTATGTTTTCCTTATCCTAAAGTATCAGCTGGATGTTTGATATCTGGGTGGATCACTACCCTAAGAGGAGCCAGGAATTGAACTAGGGACCTTGTGTATTCAAGGTAGAAACTCCTTTACTGAGCTAAACTTTCCTGTTGGGTCAGCTAGCTCTTCAGAAAGCTATCCAGTCACTTTCCCTTGGGCAGGTTTGACTCTTTGCAGATGGGTAGATTCTTGCTGTTTATGAGCCTGTCTGTCCCTGCCCCCTTTCTATTCTTATTGCTTTCTCTCCCAGGGCAGCAGGACACATTAGCCTGTGTGAGTGGATCCCCCCTCACCTCTCCTAGTCAGGTTGAGTTCCCTTCTGAAATTCAAATGGGACCCTGGCGACTGAACTCACCACAGAAAAATGACTCTCAATCCTCTTCCAGACCACCCCCTCCTCCCAGGGAACCCTAAATAGGCTGTTGGAAGCTGCTTCCTACTGCCCGCCTCTCTTGGGGAGTTGAAATTTTGATAGCTTTTAGCATGGGACTAGTCAATTGCCTGACTGCACCCTCTCCTAGGCCAAGTTTCTCTATCCCAGGGCAGTTAGGTAAATTAGGCTTCCTCAGCAGATTCACCTTTCCCCTCTTCCTGGTGCCACCTTGAGCCAACTGGTATGCTCCCCAAAGCTCAAAGGAGGTCCAGGCAACCAAACCCTCAGAAAGGAAACCCCTTTCCACCCTTCATCAGAACCCTCCCACACTTGGAGAACGCTCCCTCCCACTGGGTGGACGGTGGGAGTCAGGGCTTGCAACAGATTTTTTGCTTTGAGGGTACAACTTTGCTGTCTGCTGTTTCCAGCTACAGGGGTGAGAAACTCATTGTTTTACCTTTAATAATTTATTTCTTTGTCCAGCTTCCTCCAGACCAATGCCCTGAAGCCTCCTGCTCTGTGTGTTCCCAAAACAACTCACTTGGGCAGGATCTTGCCCCCACTCAGCTGTTTTTCTGTGAGAGAGATGGTGAGTGCCCTCTTAAACTGATGCCATCTTACCGCCTTCTCCCATTATTTAAAATGTCCAGAATAGGCAAATATATAAAGATAAAAGTAGATGAGTGGTTGCCTAGGGCTGGGGAGGAGGGAGAGGAGGAAAAGGAAGTGACTGATAATTGGTATGTGTTTTTTTGAAAGTGATGAAAATGTTCTAAAATTTATTGCGGTGATGGTCGCACAATTCTGTGAATATACTAAGAACCACTGAATTGTATACCACCATATGGTAAATGAATTACATATCATTAAAACCATTATTAAAGAAAAACAGGGGGAAGCGGCTGTGGCTTAATCAGTAGGGCTCCTGTTTACCATATGGGAGGCCCCCGGTTCGGTTCCCGGGGCCTCCTGGTGAGGGCGGGCCCGCCTGCACGGCGTGGTTGGCTGACCCAGCGAGCACAAGCGGCAGGGGGGGTATAAATGAATAAATAAATAAAATCTTTAAAAAAAAAAAAAAAGAAAAGAAAAACAGGGGGATGGATGTGGCTCAAATGGTTGGGCGTCTGTCTGCCATATGGAGGGACCTGGGTTCGATCCCCGGGACCTCCTGGTAAAATAAAAGAATATATATATATAGAAGGTGCATGGGCTGCCAGGCTCTGTGTGCCAGTGAGCTGCCAGGCCCTGGGAGCCATGCAGCAAGATGATGACGTAACAGGAGAGAGACGCAGGGGAGAGACAAGACGAGATGCTCTGAAAGCTCTGAAACACCAGGAACCGAGGTGGCACAGGTGGCAGAACACCTCTCTCCTACATTGGAGGTCTCCAGGATCAAATCCTGGTGAAGACTGGAGGAGGATGAAAAGAGATGGCAGGAAACAGACACAGAGAATTGCCCAACGAATGGATACAAAACAGCAAATGGGGAAGGGGGGATTTAAAATGGATAAAATAAATAAAATCTTAAAAAAAAAAAAAAAAGAAAAAGAAAAACAAATACCAAAAATCCTTCCATCAATGAGTTTAACAGCAGATTAAACCCAGCTGAACAGAAAATTCATGAACTAGAAAGACAGATCTGAAAGAATTTCTCAGTATGTAGGACAGAGAGAGAGATGGAAAACATAAAAGAGGGATCAAGAGACATGGACTAATGATGGAGTAAACGGTCTTATAACTAATTCTACTTACTAACTTGGCAGGGCAGCCTGCAGGAGCAGTAAGTTCTTAATACCACCTGTCTGAATACATTTCACTACCTCATATCCTTTAATAAACCTTTACATTTATAAGCCATACTGAGGTGATTTTTCCTTCTTTTAATTCTGTCATCAAACCTTGTGGTCCAAGACCAAATGCTAAAAGACTCTTTTCCACAGATTCATATCTGGAGTTTAGGCTGATGTCCATAACTCTTAACCTAATTTCCACTGTGTCAAGACTTTCTTAAGATCTTACTCTGGCACTGAACCAATAAAATGAAACTCATAATTCCCAACATATTTTACCACCAGTTCTCTTCTTGCATCCCCCCATAATCTTATTAATTATTGGCATTATTATTCTTTGAGTATAATGTCTCAATGTCCATGTTAGCATATCATTTGCTGCTGATGTTTTTTTGAGAGTGATATATTATTTAGTCATTTTGTATTACAACTGAAACTCTGGAAATTCAAAGTTAACATCCTTGCTAGTGAGCTTCTTATACACACCAGAAATTGTTTCAACCTTGTGTTCTACATTTTTCTGCTGTGCTTTGTCCAAATGAACCTTTATATGCCAGCTGCTATTCAGTTTTACACAGATTCTGTTGCCCACAATTTCACTTGGGAAGACCAAGACTTCAGGGATTGCATCATGCACAGCTGTTAGAGTACAGCTCCTGGGATGCTTTTGCTTATTTTTTGTACGGCTTTTTCGAGTTGGTTTAAGCAGAATTCCCCTTTGAGCAATAAAGATAACATGCTTTCCACTGAAGTTTTTCTCCAATTCACATACTAGCTGGACTTGGATTTTCTGGAAAGACTTCAGTTGAGGAACAGGAACAAAGATTATAATAGCCTTCCGACCACCACCAACTTCAATTTCCTTGGCTGCTGTTATATTCAGCTACCTTAACTGAGCCTTTATGTCTGAGTTCATCTCCAGCTCATGAAGAGCCTGAGAAATGCCAGACTCGAATTCTTCTGGCTTTTCACCATTGGGCTCCAAGAACTTTGTGCTCGAACTGAACACGGCCTTCTCCTGGTGGAGCACCGACCTTGCTGGTGAGTTTTGATTTAGGAATTATCATCTTTCAAAGTGTTCAGAATGAGACAAAATGATGTTAAGAATGAAAGAGGGGACTTCTGGGAAGATGGAGGGCTAGAAAGACTCAGGGCTCTCTTCTCTACAGAAAAATAGCTAAAGGACAGGCTGAAACAGCCTGGACAAAGATCTTCTAGGGTTCAGGACACCAGGTGAAGGCTGGATACTGCCCAGAAGAGAGCGAGACAAAGGAGGGGAATCGTGATGGCAAAACTGTGATTTGAAACTAGGGGCTGGTACTGCTGGCACCCTCCCCCACACTAAAGACACTTTAGAATTCTCAGGCCTCTGAGCTGGCTACAGACAAAGGAGGCTCCAGGGAAGGGAAAGGGAAAGAGAGAGGTACACAGTCTAAGGCTGATCCAGCTTTTTTTTTTTTTTTAACTTTATTTTGTACATTTAATCATTGAAAGTATAAACAAAAACTAAAAAGAAAACATAAGTTTAATAAAAACATACATTTCTCAATTAAATGTACTGGATGCATATAAATTTTTTTTGAATCATACAATATGTTACACAATATATTTGGTTCATAGTAATGCAGTCATACAGTATTTGTCCTTTTGTGTCTGGCTTGCTTCGCTAAACATAATGTCCTCTAGGTTCATCCATGTTGTCATATGCTTTACGACTTCATATCTTCTTACAACTGCATAATATTCCATCGTGTGAATAGACCACAGTTTGTTTATCCATTCATCTGTTGATGGACATTTGGGCTGTTACTTTTGGTAATCGTGAATAATATCTCTATGAACATCAGTGTGCAGATGTCTGTTCGTGTCACTGCTCTCAGTTCTTCTGGGTATATACACAGTAGTGGTATTGCGGAGTCACATGGCAAGTCTATATTCAACTTCTTTAGGAACTGCCAAACACTCCTCCAAAGTGGCTATATCATTCTGCATTCCCACCAACAGTGAATAAGTGTTCCTATCTCTCCACATCCTCACCAATGCTTGTTGTTCTCTGTCTTTTTTTTTTTTTTTTTTTTTTAATAAAAGATTTTATTTATTTATTCATTTATCCCCCCCTTGATGCCTTTGCTCGCTGGGTCAGCCAACCACGCCGTGCGGGCGGGCCTGCCCTCACCAGGAGGCCCCGGGAACCGAACCTGGGGCCTCCCATATGGTAAACGGGAGCCCCACTGATTGAGCCACAGCCCCTTCTCTCTCTGTCTTTTTAATAGTGGTCATTCTGATAGGTGTGAAATGATATCTCAGTGATATCTCATTGTAGTTTTGATTTGCATTTCCTTAATCGTTAGTGATGTTGAGCACTTCTTCATGTGTTTTTCTTGCCATTTGTATTTCTTCTTTGCACAAATGTCTATTCAAGTCTTTTGCTCATTTTTTAACTGGGTCATTTGTCTTTTTATTGTTGAGTTGTAACATCTCTTTATATATCCTGGATATTAAACCCTTATCGGATATGTGATTTCCAAATATTTTCTCCCATTGACTTGGCTGCCTTTTCACCCTTTTGACAAAATCCTCTGAGGTGAAAAAGTGATTAATTTTGAGGAGGTCCCATTTATCTATTTTTTCTTTTGCTGCATGTGCTTTGGGAGTAAGGTCCAAGAAGCCACCACCTACTACAATGTCTTGAAGATGTTTCCCCACATTTTCTTCTAGTAGTTTTATGGTCTTGGCTTTTATATTTAGGTCTTTGATCCATTTTAAGTTGACTCTTGTATAGGGAGAGAGATAGGGACTCTCTTTCATTCTTTTGGTTATAGATATCTAGTTGTCCCAGTACCATTTGTTGAAGAGACTGTTTTGTCCCATTAACATTAACTTGATAGGTTTGTCAAAAACCAGTTGACTCTATAGGTGAGGACTTATTTCTGGGTTCTCGTTTCTATTCCACTGATCAATGTGTTTCTCTTTATGCCAGTACCATGTTGTTTTGACCACTATAACTTTGTAATATGTTTCAAGGCCAGGCAGTGAAATTCCTCCCATGTCGCTCTTCCTTTTTAGAATACTTTTGGCTATCTGGGTGCACTTTTCCTTCCAAATGAATTTGGTATTTGCCTTTTCTAATTCTGTAAAGTAAGCTGTTGGGATTTTGATTGGTATTGCATTGAATCTATAAATCAGTTTGGGTAAGACTGACATCTTCATGATATTTAGTCTTCCAGTCTGAATGTCTTTCCATCTGTTTAGGTCTTTTAAATTTTCTTTTAGCATTGTTTTGTAGTTTTCTACACATAGGTCCTGTATTTCTTTGGTTAAATTAATTGCTAGATATTTGAGTCTTTTTGTTGTTATTGAAAATGGAATTTCCCCCCTAATTTCCACCTCAGATTGTTCAATACTAGTGTAGAAAAACATTACTGCTCTTTGCATGTTGAACTTGTATCCTGCTACTTTGCTGAACTCATTTATTATCTATGTTGTGGATACTTCAGGATTTTCTTTTTTTTTTTACTTCAGGATTTTCTAAGTACAGGATCATGTCATCCGTAAACAGTGAGAGTTTTATTTCCTCTTTTCCTATTTGGATGCCTTTAATTTTTTTTTTTTTTTTTTCTTGTCTAATTGTGCTAGCTAGAACTTCTATTAATATATTGAATAACAATGGTGACAGTGCACACCCTTGTCTTGTTCCCAATCTTAGAAGGAAAGCTTTCAACCTTTCCCCATTGAGTATGGTGTTGGCTGTGGGTTTTTCATATATGCCTTTTATCATATTGAGGAATTTTCCTTCTATTTTAAAGTGTTTTTATTTTAAAAATGCTGGATTTTGTCGAATGCCTTTTCTGTGTCTATTGAGATGAACATGTGTTTTTTTTTCCCTTCAATTTGTTAATGTGCTGTATTACATTGATTGATTTTCTTATGTTGAACCAGCCTTGCATACCAGGAATAAATCCCACTTGGTTGTGTTGTATAAGTCTTTTGATATGCTGTTGGATTCAATTTGCAAGTATTTTGTTGAGAATTTTTGCATCTATGTTCATTAAAGAAATTGGTCTGTAATTCTCTTTTCTTATAGTATCTTTTTCTGGCTTTGGTATCAGGGTGATGTTGGCTTCATAAAATGTGTTGGGCAATTTTCCCTCCTCTTTAATGTTTTGGAAGAGTTTAAACAGGATTGGTGGTAATTCTTTTCGAAATGCTTGGTAGAATTCACTTGTAAAGCTACCAAAAAACGTCCAGATGGGTCCTGGACTTTTCTTTGATGGGAGATTTTTAATGACAGGTTCAATCTCCTTAAATGTGATTGGTTTGTTAAGTTCTTCTATTTCTTGTAGCATCAGTGTAGCTTGGTTGTGCATTTCTAGGAATTTGTCCATTTCATCTAGGTTGTCTAGTTTTTTGGCATACAGTTTCTCATAATATCCTCTTAGGATCCTTTTTACTTCTGTCGGGTCAGTTGTAACTCCCCCCCTTTCATTTCTGATTGTATTTATTTGCATCTTCTCTCTTTTCTCTTTGTTAGTCTAGCTAGGGGTTTGTCAATTTTATTGATCTTCTCAAAGAACCAGCTTTTGGCTTGTTGATTTTCTCAATTGTTTTTTTTTTTTGTTGTTGTTGTTGTTGTTCTCAATTTCATTTATTTCTGTGCTAATCTTTATTATTTATTTCCTTCTGTTTGTTTTGGGATTGGTTTGCTGTTCTTTTTCTAGTTTCTCTAGTTGTTCATTTAAGTCTTTGCATTTAGCTCTTTCTTTTTTAATATAGGCATTTAGGGCTATAAATTTCCCTCTCAAGACTGCCTTTGCTTTATCCCAAAAGTTTTGATACGTTGTGTTCTCATTTTCATTTGTCTCAATATATTTACTGATTTCACTTGCCATTTCTTTTTTGACCCACTGATTATTTAGGAGTGTATTGTTCAGCCTCCACACATTTGCAAATTTACTTTTTTCCTGTCTATTATTGATTTCCAGTTCCATTCCATTATGATCTGAGAAGGTACTCTGTATAATTTCAATCTTTTTATATTTATTGAGAGCTGCATTTTGCCCTAACATGTGGTCTATCCTGGAGAAAGATCCATGGGCACTTGAGAAGAATGTATAACCCACTGAGTTTGGATGCAGTGTACTATATATGGTTGTTAGGTCTAACTTGTTTATCATATTGTTCAAGTTCTCTGTTTCCTTATTGATCTTCTGTCTAGTTGTTCCATCTAATGATTTGAGTGGGGTGTTGAAGTTTGCAACAATTATTGTAGAGATATGTTTCTCCCTTCAGTTTTCCCAGAGTTTGTCTCATGTATTTTGGGACATCCTGGTTAGGTGCATAGAAATTTATGACTGTTATATCTTCCTGGTGGATTGTCCCTTTTATTAATATATAATGGCCTTCTGCATCTCTTATAACTTTTTTGCATTTAAAGTCTGTTTTGTGTGATATTAGTATAGCTACCCCTGATCTTTTCTGGTTACTATTTGCGTGGAGTATCTTTTTTCAACCTTTTACTCTCAGCCTTTTTGTATCCCTTGGTCTAAGGCGAGTTTCTGGTAAGCAGCATATGGATGGCTCATGTTTTTTTAATCCATTCTGTCAGCCTATATCTTTTGATTGGGGAGTGTAATCCATTCAGATTCAATGATATTACTGTAAATGTACTTTTTACTTCCTCCATTTTATTCTTTGGTTATCATATGTCACATCTTATTTTTGTCTATCTTTTTTACTCTTTTGGTTATCCTTTCTGCTATTCTTTCTTCTATACTCTCTTCCAAGCCTGTCTCTCCTGTCTTTTTCTTTCAGGTTCTAAGGCTTCCTTTAATATTTCCTGCCAAGTTGGTTTTGCAAACTCTCTTAGTTTCTGTTTGTTTGTGAATATTTTATACTTACCTTCATAACTGAAGGACAATTTTGCTGGATAAAGAATTCTCAGTGGCAGTTTTTCTCTTTCAGTATACTAATTGTATCTTGCCTCCATGGTTTCTGAAGAGAATTCTGCACTAAGTCTTACTGGAAGTCCCTTGTACATGATGGTTTGCTTCTCCCTTGCTGCTCTGAAAATTTTCTCTTTATCTTTGACATTTGACATTCTGAGTAGTATTCTGAGTACCTCTGTTAATTTTCTGTTCAGGATTTCAAATTCTTTTTGTGCTTGTTAAATATCTTCTTGATGTCATCTCTTTAAACATATTGTCTTTCAACTCATTAATTTGATTTTGGAAATTTGTGCACATCTCACTGATTAGTTCTCTCAAATTCTTCATCTCTTCTGGGCCTTTGATATATCTTTTTCCTGGGCCATGTCTTCTATCTTCTTAGTATGGCTCATAATTTTTTGCTGATATCTAGGCATCTGATTAGGATGTAGTTTACTCAGATGTCAATTTCTTTATCTTTTGTAGGGATTTAGTGGCAGGAGGCTGTGTGTTACCACTGCTCTTTGATTCTTGGCTTAACCTGGATTGTTCGGATTGTCCTGCTGGTTGCTCAAAACTGGGCACCAGACCCAGTAATTGGCTATAGAGTTGCTCACTAGGGCCTTGTGGAGGGAGGCTATAAAGACAGGAAAAAGCCTCTCCTACTTTTTAATTTTCTTGCATGCACTTCCTTGGTCTGCCAGCAGATGGTGCTCTTTGGCAGTTCTCATTTCAATGCCTGGTCAGTGTGTATTTGTTACAACACAGACCAGATCAATGTGATAGATCTTCTTGTCTGGAGGCTATGAGCCTTGTAACTCAACTTTCTCTGGGACAGTTCTCCACTTCTCTGGCAGCTCCCTCCCTTTTCCCCAGTCAGAAATATTTCCACTCCCCTCTGAGTCCTCAACAATAAGTCCCTGTTAGAAGAGAAGGAGATTGGGAGGGTTGTATATCTTTAGCCCCCTGACAGCCCCCAAGGCAAACAATGACCCAGCCCCATCCAGCCTGGAAGGGCTCCTGGGGCACAGCAGACCAAATCTGTGAATCAAAACCTGAGTCAGCATTAGGTTGTGTCCCTCTGTCTCCCCTTTCCTGGGGTGTCCTCAACAATTAGTCCCAGCTAGAAGAGAAGGATACTGTGAGGGGTGGATTTCTCCAGTCCTTCACTGGCTCCCAGGGCAAACCACTGTGGTGTCCCACCTGGCCTGGAAAGGTTCATGGGACACAGCAGACCAAATCTGTGGGTCAGAAGCTGAGTCAGCCTTAGGCTGTGACCCTCTCTCTCCCCTTTCCTGGGGTGGTAGATCCCTGGAGCCCCCTTTGTCTGTAGTTGCAGGTCCAGAGGCCCAAGAATTCTAAAGTGTCTTTAGTGTGGGGGATGGTTCCGGCAGCAGCAGCTGCTGGTTTCAACTCACAGTTCTGTCATGGCGATTTCTGTCCTTTGTCCCTCTCTCCTCTGGGCACTGTCTAGCCTTCGCTTGGTGCCCTAAATCCTAGAAGATCTTTTTCTGGGTTGTTTCAGCCTGTCCTATAGCTATTTTTCTGGAGTAGAGAGTCCCATGTCTTTCTAGTCCTCCATCTTCCCAGAAGTCCTGATTCAGCTTTTGACCCACAAATTTGATCTGCTGGTGGGACTGCACCAGTGTGCAGAATGGCAAATATCAGAGATAAAGATAAAGAGAAGATTCTGAAAGCAGCAAGAGAAAAGTAAGCAACACATACAAGGGAAACTTGATAAGATGAAGTGCCGACCTCTCATCAGAAACCATGGAGGAGAGAAGAAAGTGGTATTATATATTTAAGATACTGAAAGAGAAAAACTGCCAGTGGAGAATTCTGTATCTGGCAAAGCTGTGCTTCAGAAATGAGGGTGAGTTCAAAGTCTTCAGAGACAAACAAAAACTGATAGAATATGTTACCAAAAGACCGCATTTGCAAGAGATACTAAAGGAAGTGCTGTAGCCTGAAAGGATAAAACAAGGGCAAGAGATTTGGAGAAGAGTTTAGAAATGAAGATTATTAGGAAGGGTAAACTAAAGGATAAGAAGACAGACAATAGAACGACATGATAACAGAGAGCTGAAGGACAAAATGGATGAAGTAAGTAATCATACCGAATGTTAATTGATTGAACTCCCCAATGAAAAGACATAGACTGATATAATGGATAAAAAAAAAATGAGCCATCTAACCAAAAAAGAGCTGGAGCAGACCTGATAAATGTAAAATAACATTATAGTATAGGAACAATAATTACTCAGTGCAACTGAAAAATTATTCCTGTGATCAGTATTCTGTAATTTTTTTCATATAAAAACAACACCTGCTTTTAATTGAGGAGGGCTGGGGAAGAGATATATTTTTGGATACTTCATTTTTCTTTAACCCTTTCTTATTCATACTCTTATTCATACTCTTTAATTAAAATACTCTATCTGGATCAATAACGATTTAGCATGACTACTGTTGAAATGATTTTGAGTTTTTCTGCCTCATAAAATTATGAGTTGGGAAATTGTTATCTGCTGTGATTCATTCCAATAAGAAGCGAAGAATTTCCCAGTAGGAAATTGATTCTCTAGAGAGAATTATGGCCTAAATAGAAATTAAATAACTAAACCGATAATTTATTTCATTGTTGAGACTATGTCCAAGAGTTAGAGCTGTAATATAAAATTAGAATTGTTATAATTTCTATATTTGAATTTTTATTTACATTTATAAATGTTTGTTGCTATACTATCTATTTTTTTAAATAATTGATTATATTAACTCTAACCTGGCCTTGCACTCATTTAAAACTTATAATTTCTTTCAATATAGTTTTCTATTTAACTCACAATTTTACAATAAAGGGCTTTTTTTTTTTTTTTTTTTTTTTTTTTGGGTTTTTTTTTTTTTTTT